>QLOH01000167.1:1200000-1650205 GCA_026901365.1 Sesbania bispinosa
TTTTAATAATATCAACCCTAATAAAACCATTTTTTATTAAAATAAAAAATATTAATTACATCATACATATAAAATGTAATAAAGAGCTTTCAATTTTTCTTCTTCATTTTTTAGTGTTGTGATGTCACCAAAACCGTTTCAAAAATATTTTAATTTTTGGGTCAATATTTCTCCCTCACATACAAATTCAATTGAGAGTAAGAGTAGTACTAAAGTGTGTTGAAAAAATATGGTACTAAAAAATGGGTAAAATGAGAAGTGAATAATACTCTTTGCGTATTGTCGCTGTCTTAGGCTTCATATTTGCAGGTCATCGCTCCCCACAAACTCCAATCCCAAAGGTCCCACACCACCCCCTCACTAACACTTTCATTTTCACTCCGTCAAAGCCTACCCTCATTTCATCGTCCGCACGCGCGCGATTTCGTCTCTCCTTTCCTTCCTTCCTTACTTTCATCTCATTTCATTTCATTTCATTTCATTTAAGCCCATCCAAATTTAAGAAGTGTGTTGTGCTATACTCGTACCACGTCCACCCCATTCGTCACCACCATAAAATCAAAAGCCTTATAATATATTAATTGAATATAAAACAAAACAACTAGCTAGTCACAGGATTGAAGTGTGAAGACCATTTTTCAAAGTGACTCCCTTCTTTCCTCTCTCACCCCATCCTTCCTCACTTTGGCCTAACACACATAGATACATTAGATAGATAGATAGATACAATAACAGACTCCGACATCTCTCTCGCTTTTTCTACTTTTCCATGTTCATTTCTGGTACACCTTCACCCACAGGGAAGGGATAAATAGATCCTTCCCTTCCCCTCTTGTTTCTTAGTTATTTTGCCTCCGAGGAATCTCAAGTTGACTCTTTCTCCTTCAATCCTCAGCATCCCCCATCATAACCCTCTGTGTATATATATAAAAGAGAGAATTAGAATTGAAAGTGGTTGTTTGGCAATAGATGGATGTTGGGAGGGTGGTGTTAGTGTTGTGGGTTATTGCAAGCGTTTTGATTCTAGGTTGTTTATCAGATCCAAACGACGAGGCATGTCTAACTCACCTAAGCAAATCCTTACAAGACCCAAAGAATTCCTTACAGAACTGGAGAGAAGAGAACTTTGCAAAACCTTGCAATGATTCAACCTCTAACCTGCAAGGAGCTATCTGCAACAATGGGCGAATCTACAAGCTCTCACTCAACAACCTCTCTCTCCGCGGAACCATATCTCCGTTTCTCTCCAACTGCACCAATCTCCAAGCCCTTGACCTCTCTTCCAACTACATCACAGGTCCTATCCCACCAGACCTTCAATCACTGGTAAACCTCGCCGTTTTGAACCTCTCTGCGAACCGTCTCGAAGGGGAGATTCCACCTCAGCTTACATTGTGTGCGTATCTGAACATCATCGACCTCCATGACAATTTGCTAACTGGACCCATCCCTCAGCAATTAGGGCTCCTGGTTCGACTCTCTGTTTTCGACGTCTCCAATAACCGCCTCTCAGGTCCGATCCCGTCTTCTTTGTCCAATCGGAGCGCTAACTTGCCCAGATTCAACGCCAGTTCATTCGAGGGGAATAAGGATCTCTACGGTTACCCTTTACCACCGCTCAAGAACAAAGGGTTATCGGTGATGGCCATTGTTGGGATCGGATTGGGGAGTGGGCTCGCGAGTCTGGTGCTGAGTTTTACAGGGGTATGTATATGGTTGAAAATTACGGACAGGAAGATGGCCTTAGAAGAAGGCAAAATCAGCCATCTTATGCCCGATTATTGAACCTTTAAATCTTAATGACAATGTTCAATTCGATATTCAGAATAATCCAAGGTATCTTTGATTGAACTTGATTGTTGATGGTTCAGCTGAAAAAAAAAAAATTAGTACCGGTGGTAGTACTTATTTTTTATTTTTTTTTATAAAGTGAGGTGTGGGCTACCCCTATTTTCTGGTACTAATCTGTCTTTTACCGATCACGGGGGGATTTATTTATTTATATTTATATATATTTTTTCTATTTTTTTCCCATAACTGTTTAACAGATTTATTCTTGGCTCTATTATTGTAGATTCTATTTAATGAGTACAATTAAGTATTAACGGTGTATTATTTTAAAAATTAAAAGTAACAATCTCAAACAGTTGCATGATGGTGTGCAGCTTTAATTTTCTTCTTCCAGTAGTACAAGGATAGGCAATGCAATTTCCTTGATTTTCGTAATTCTATTATCATTCGGTGGGTTGGCTTTGGTTGGCACTTGGCAGGATGGTAGGGTAGGTTAGAGGCTGTGGTATTGGTACTCCTATGCTAGGGGAGGAAGCGCTGCGCCGTTCAACTGCAAACTTGTCTCGCAGTACGTTATATATATATATATATATATATATATATATATAAAAAAAAAAACACAGACAGCTAGTGTATTTTTTTTTTTAATTTAATTTATAGTTGAGTAGAATTACTTCTAAAGTACAATTACTTCTAAAAATCAATGATTGAAAATAAGCATACACACTTTATTGTTCTAGAATTGATTCTATTGCTTAATTTGCTAAGTTGAGCCGGTGGGAGACACCAAAGCTAGTACATATATGGATTGAGATTTGAGACTTTAATTCTTTCATGATCACTAGGTACAATCGAATAAAAACCTGAAATATATATAATAAAATTGTTTTAATATTATTTCGAGCCGATTTTTTAGTAGATTGTTTATAAACTTATCTGTCACTTGTCTTTAATAAAAATAACTTGGGTTGGGTGTTCTACACTTGTACTGTTATCCACTCATTAGTGCAACGTCAATGTATCCATTTGATTTACAATAGACTAGAGTTAATTTTTATCCTTGAGTAGAATTAATTATTAAAATAATTATAAAAATTAATAATTAAGATAAATAATATACATTATAAAATACGTTGGATAAAAGTAATTAATTTAAAAATAATTCTGTAAAATCATATTTTACATTATAAAAACAATAAAACAAACTTAGGGAAGCTTGTTTGGTATCATTGTAGAAAGTGGCTAACCATCCTTTCTCCCAATTTCCTTCTTAGCTTGAGATCATTATTTAGAATGAAGTAACTTTTTTTTTATTTGACGGTACCTTCATGATGATGTTGGACAAAGCATGAACAAAATTTAAAATTTACAGCGAGAAAGTCATGAGGGGTTAACGTGGATATTGTGCTTCCTATAATTGTGGCCAGTGGGCTCCTTAGTTATTTGCTCTCCTATTCTTCTTCTGGCCTGGTTTCTTTTTCCTCTAAGGTAAGTGGGCCTAGGCTCATTGCTCGACTTTGGAAGTTACTGTTATATGGAATCATCTCATATGCTTCCCTTTCTAACTAACAGACACTGCATTCTTGTTTCTTAACGACTACACCTTCACTACTAGGGGAAAAAAACAAACAAACGGCGGAATAAAACATTGACTAATCTGCCTGGCCTCCACTTCTTAAATGGTTAAGCTGTTAAAAAAGTAATGCTGCTACATTGTAAAAATTTGATAAAATTAACTAAATTTTGTCAAAATTCAAGAATTGTTAATAATAATGTAAATTCACTCTTGTAAAAAAAAAAAAAAAACTATGTTGTATTTTGCATGTTGTTAAAACTTAAAAGATTTACCATTCATTCAAATTAATTTCCTATTTGAGACTTCGCTTTGCTTTTATTGCATATGGTTAGACAAATAATATATATAGTTTCGCCAAAAGGTAAGCATGCATTCATGGACATTAATTAGATTTAGATCTCTTTTTAATTAACAGACGTGGTATATCAAAAACAGTTGCTTTAATTAATAGAAAGTGATGGTAAGTTACTAATTTTATGTTTGAATTTAATAGTCATTCAATGTGAGTGTCAATGTGATAACCGGCAATTAGAAACCTAATTCAGTAGCCCCTATTCCAAAACAAAATGGGGAGAAAACACTCAGAGCAAACAAACATGGTTAAGTCAATTAAATTAGACAAAGATTGGAGTCCCAGAACTGGTCATCTTGCCTGGATATTAATTGCTAAACCTGTCTTTTCCATAACAAAGTGATGATACTATTGAGCTCTGGAATTATGTATAAAATAAAATGGCATATATTCAACCTACACCGAGAGTGAGGTGGTCAAGTGTGCTTTAGTTTTTTTGGGTGAAAGTCAAATGTGCTTTCATTCCCTTCATTAATGGGCTCTCCGAGATTGGCATGAATGTCATCATGAAGTTGGGCCCCTTGCCCCACCCATGTTATTTGGTTTTATGCTCTCATAAAGTTCAAGTTGCAGAGAATTTTTATTTGTGTGTCTTGGCTTGTTTCTCCTAGTTCATGGAATTTCATGATTGTTACTGTGTTCAGTCATGCCCCTCGCCCTCTTCTATTTGTTACGATCACAAGTAAAGTGCATCTCCTTTTAATTATCTGTTACTTTCGAGTCTTCATATTTGGCAGTGTGACTTAACGTTACCCACCACTTCCGAAACGTAAGGAGACATGAAGACATGATGATATGAATCAGTGAATCAACCTCTCCCTTATTTTATGAACTCACACGATTCATGCCCTTAGATTAGGGTCTTCAAGATTTTTAAATTAAAAACTTTGAAAAGTCCAAATGAGATGCCCAAAAAAGAAAATGAAGATCTATTAATTTTCTATTTTTCAACATTATATATATAGTTAATTTTTCTATTCAGTCTATCTGCATTTAACATTAGTGAAGAATATTTATCCAGCACGCCACCAACCATGTTAAAGGATTTTGTTATTCATTCTTAACCCGTTCTGCAACGATGTTTATTAATTACATAATAAAAATAATACGATACAAACTATTAAAGTTAAACCTTGTCCAAAAAAAATGTTATGAATTTTTTTTACACTGGTGAACTATATGTTCAATTGATTCACCATATAGAGCATATGTTTATTGGTTTAGTATTAAAACATTGTAAACTCACATTTTCAACATTATAAACAATCGCGTTCGTGAATTTAAACTTGAGTTTGATCAATTTTAACCCCAAATCAAACACAATGCTATCAGTTGACCCCCTACTAGCTACTACAGTCCTCTCAGTTTGCATCTTCTCTGCTTTATACCTTGTCTAAAATTTATGGCTATTGAACATCATCTTTTGCAAATTTTCTCTAGTCATACAATGTTAGAATTCTTATCATTCGATATTTTAGGCTTTACTAATTTAAGGGCTTGTCAAGTGGAGTAAAATAAGTTTAGCATCTCACTTCGACCAAAAAAAAGTCTAGCATCTCACATGTTTAAACCTCCACTCCTAGTGAAAATGCTAATTAAACCCAAAGATTTTTCTTATTTTTGATGAGGTAATCTCCTCATCCTAAATTTTCTTTAAAAGGTATATATTTTGGGCCTTACTTTTCTTAACTTGGTGTCTTAACCTTCTCTAAAGTGAGGGGTATAGAGTGTAAAAATAGTCATTAATTAAAAATCAAATAACTAAAATTAATATATGTATATGTGTGTGTGTGAAATTCGGTTGATTTTTTAATTAGAGTAGTCAAATCCATATTAATCAATCTTGCCCATTATAAGAAATTCCTTCAGTTATAGATTAGTTACAGAAAATTTTAATTAAGAACATTGCTATTGGTTAGGAAATTATCTACTGTATAAAGCAACGATTTTTTTTACAACCAATCAGATTTTGTTACCATGCATGGATGGTATGAGTGATGATGGAATAATAAAATACCTTTCAATCAAAATTTTACAACAAGCCAATAACGAAATTTGTCTCGTGTTATTCATCTTTTTTCCTTTAATTAAATATTTTTTTTAATTCTTACTTTTTTTTTTGTCAACACGTTTTTTCTTTTGGTAGAACTCGTTTTTTTTGTCATAATTCTTTTTAAAAGAAACTGCAAAATAGTTTTTGGTCCGATATAACTGGGGTGGATTTGGGCCGTCTCATAGTTGGGTCAGTTGTTTTATGAGTGTAAAATTGTTATGGAAAAAAAAAAAAAAGCAGCTAGTAGTGTCACTTTTTTACTATAATAACTAGTAGACACCCTTGACAAAAAAAAAAAAAAAAAAAACTAATAGATGCCCCGTGCATCCACGCGTGCGTGATGCAATTTATCAATAACATAATAATTATTAATAACAAAAAAAATAAAAATATTAATTGATACTTAATGTATTTTTTTATAATGTATACATAATTTATGAGTAAACTAACAAATCAGTCCCTAACTCTGTGGGGACCATGCAATTTCGTCTCTGACTTTTATAAAATAGCACTTTAGTCCATACTTTATTAAAAAAAAATGCATTTTAGTCCTTATTTTATTAAAAATCATGCACTTTAGTCCTTCACTTTATTGAAAAGTTTTAACAAAGTTAGGGACTAAAGTGCTATTTTGAAAAAGTCAGGGATGAAATTGCATGGTCACCCCAGAGTCAATGACTGATTTATTAGTTTACTCCATAATCTATAAGACATATATGTATCACTATATAGAGTATCAAAATATATAAAATAAACTTCTTGAATGAACTGTTTCAATTACATGCAATGAAATAAAATTCTATGTGCAATCTGAAAGTGTTTACTTGTTAAATTGTAAATGAAATAAAGTGAATTTTTTAATATTTTACCTTTTTATAATCATCTCATGTTGTGGAAACACCTAACTTTATTAATATGAGTGGAGGAGCAATACTCAAGTAATTTTGATTGGTTTATTTTTAATTCCCCTTCCCTCCCCTCCTAAAAAATTAAACCAAACATAACAATCCTCCTAAAATCCCTCATCTCCCCTCCAAATCCCTCAAATTAAACCGTGTGTAAAAGAACCATGTATATATACATAGGGGATTGCTAATCTACTCCCACTCTTTTTTAAGGAGTACATTAGAATCCTACACCATTTTATTTGTAAAAAAAAAAAAAAACCCATTTTATTCTCTTCTAAAACAACTTAGTTTTGTGGGTATTCACGTAATTTTCTAATTGAGTCTTCCCATTGTGTTCCAGGAATCAAGGCCATTGGCCAACCTATCACGTCTTTTCCTATTTAGTTTTTTTAAAACCTTTTCCATTTCAACCTCCTCCTTCCTTATCTCATCAATGGTAATTGTGCCTCCTTCATCCGAGATTCACAATCAGTTCATGCTTTCATTGTCATCCTTGGCCCTCACCATCTCCTCATTGTCGCCGCTGACCGTTATCGTCGTACCATCATCCATTGCCCCATGTTGTCATTGTTGCGTCTTCGCCATCAACCTTGGATGTCAACACCGCGTCGTCGGTCCTTGTCTCTCATCGTCCAAGGAAATGGAGTCTCACCGATACAATAAACCTTCCCCGTAACATAAACTAGTATATAATCCATCATTGATAATTTTTATTGGAGTCTTTACGGATCGTATTGTTGCGGTTTCCTTAACGTTTAGATTAAATAATGGTAATTAAATAGAAGTCCAACCTTCTTATACTTTTGAAACAACAAAGAGAATGTTTAGTGTGTTGCAGCAAAAAGGTAAAAACCAAATGGAAATTAGGATTGATTTTGTTTGCACGAGGACCTATTGCAGTAGTAGTAAATGGTAACAAAAGCAAAGGAAAACAGTAGTAGGAAAAGGGAAGACAGCGAGAGAGAGAAAAAATTGAGAAATAAAGTTTTTTTTTTAAAGAATGAATTGTTAAATTACATGTATACCCGTTAGAATAAGTTGTTTTAAGAAAGAGTAATAGGTTTTTTTTTTCAAATAAAAATGTGTAGGATGCTAAAATACTCCTTCTTAAAAAAGAGTGGGAGTATATTAGCAATCCCCATATATATATATATATATATATATATAATTTGTACTTAAAAGAAGCGTATATGGTCAAAATGTGGTTATATAAGATTTATCACAAATATCCATTGAATCTTTACTCTAAAAATATTATCATTTTGTTGTAAAGATCAGCGCATCATAAAATAAAAAAATCAATCCTTTATGATGTATTTGAAAAGGGGAAAGGAGGAAAGGAGATGATTGTAGTAAGCTTTTTCCCTTATGTATAACAGAGTTTTTGAGTGTGAAAATATCACAAATTTTTTTAAAAATTTAGTTTGTTTCCTTTATTACTTATTTTTAATCAATTAAAATCTTAAAATATATTAAACATTATCATTTTTTTATTACTTGCTTTGCTCAATTAAAACCAAAATTTAAAGTCAAAATTTAAAAAATTTTCATTGGGGTGGGGGATGATGAACATGAGAAACTAGTGATGGTTGTTTGGGAAGATATGTGTAAAGAAAAATAACATGGGGTTTAGGTTTAAAGGATTTAAAAGCTTTCAATTTAACTCTTCTAGGGAAATATGGAGGTGGCGTTTATTAGTTGAGAAGGATAATTATTGGAATAGGGTGTTATCATCTATTTGTGGTGTGCATTCGGTAAGAAATGAGGGTGTGAGGGTTATTGGTTCTAGGTGGTGTTAGATTTGTGGGGTATTGATTGTGACAACATTTTGCTGATTAGTTTTCCAATATGTATGTCAGAGTTGTGGGGAATGGGAGAAATACGTCTTTTTGGAGAGATGCGTGGTGTACTTCTACTCCTTTTTGTGAGTGGTATAGTAGATTATTCTCCATTGCTATTAATAAGGAGTGTTTAGTTGTTGATATGATTGTACGAAATAGGGAGAAGTAGATTGGAACTGGTGTTGGAGAAGATAACTTTTTCAATGGGAATTGTCACAGTTATCTTTGCTTATGTTGGATCTGAACTTGATTCAGGTCCATGAGAGGAATGTCGACACTTGGCTTTGGAAAGCAGATCCGGACGACTCATTTTCAGTTCATTCAGCTTACCAGGTCATTGTATATGCTAACATATATGCAGAAATACCGTTGCACAAATTTATTTGGTGCATTTTGGTTCCATCCAAGGTCTCTTGCTTTGCTTGGAGAGTGATGTTGGATAGGATTTCTTCTAAAGCCAATCTAGTTAAGAGGAATATTATTCAACATTTTGTTGCTGATTGTGTGTGGTGCTGTCAGGATTGGGAGACCTCTTCTCATATTTTATTTGAGTGCCCTTTTGCATACCAAGTGTGGATGCTTTGTTTAGAATGGTGTGGTTTCTACTATGTATTTCAAAATGACTTTACTGCTTATTTTCATCAATTTTTGGGTCTTCCCAATTGCACTTTAAAATTGCAGTATAAGTGGTCAGTTATTTGGCTTATTGTTTTATGGAGTCTTTGGTTGGCTAGAAATGATGTGGTATTTTCAAGTAAATTTTCTTTGGCACCAGAAGTATTAGAGTTGATAAAGTTACGTTCTTGGAAGTGGTTAAAATCAAAGGATAACAACTTCTGCTACCAGTACTCCTCATGGGTATCTAATCCTTATGTTTGTTTGAACCTTGGTATACATTCACCTTAGCTGTGGCTATTGCTGTTTTTGCTGGACAACTGTACTTTTTTGGGGATTTACTGATCAAGCTTAAGCGTTAGTTTTGTTTTCCTTGTTGCTTTGGTGGGAATTTGGTTTTGTTTCTGCTGGTTGTGGCATTTGTAGTCGGTATAAACTTTTGGTTTTATTTGTTTGTATGGGTTAGAGTATCCCTTGTACTCTATTTTAATGCAGATTTCTTTGCTTAGCAAAAATAAAAATAAACTTGAAGATTATGATAAAAAATAAAATGAAAATAATATGAATAGTTCAACCCATTCACATTTTCATGATGAGCGAATGGACACACTTTTTATACAAGAAATGTAAATATGTAATAAAATTTGAACCTAGCATTCAATGCTAAATAATAATCTGTTTGGTTGACGTTCAATAGTGCAAAACCATGATTTTGTGAGATTAATTTTAAATTATCTTTGTCTAACATACTTTGTAAGACGTGCATTACTCATCTCAATTATTGATTTTTATAATCAATTCTATTTAAATGTAAATTTGTGACTTATTTTTAACTTATGTGTCACTTTAAAGCAAGAGTCAGGGCAAACAATGATTTACAAAAGCTTTTTTAAAAAATAAGCCACTTAATTTTATTAAAGGAAAAAGAGTTTTAAAATAACTATAAAATGAAACTTTGCTTTGATTTCTACGGAGTTTTTTTTAAATAAGATTCCCAGTTCAAATTTCTGATATGATAAAAAAACTACTTTCGGTTATTTTATTATTTCTCTATTTTCTCACCAATCGCTCACCTCCCGCTCAAGCCCTCTTCCCCTCTTGAACTTTTTTTTCTTTATTGTGCTAGTTAAAAATTGATATAACATATTTATACAACCAAAAAATACAACAAACTCATATAACACACTTTTTCTTTCTATATCTCTCTACCACATCACCTATCACATCTCACAATTCTCTCTCTTCTTTATTTTTTTCTCTTTATCTTTCCTTGTTGTATGTTGGATGGTTGTACAAATTTCATTTCTCTTAAAAATTATCTCTCCCACAGACTCACACTATTGCTCGGGTTTGTATGTTTCTTAATTCTTGTATCATTACATTTTTTTTTTTGTTATCCATCAATGACCTAAAGTGCACAATTTCCTTGTTTTCATAATAGCAAATGTAACCAAGTAACCATTAATAATTTTTGTTTTATTTATTAAATTTAATCAATATAATTTATGATTTTTTTATATTTTAAGATTTTTCAATTTATTAGTTGTAATATCAAATTTTATAATTATATACTATTTTTATGGTAGTTTTAAATAAAATCAAAGTTTTATAGATACTGTATCATTTTATTTATAAAATGTTATTTGTAAAATAAAATGCTTAAAATATATTTTTTATTGATAATTTTTTTAAATAATTCATTATTTATAAATATTTAGAATTTATAATTAGATACTTTTATGTTAATTTTAAATAAAATTAAATTATTTTATAAATTTATTTTATCAAACAGTTTTTAACTTAAAATTAGTTTTAAATTAAAAAATATTGAAATTGACAAACAACTTTTACTTAATTTTTTTAAAACTCTTATTTGTTTTTTCGGGTTTAAAGTAGCTTATTTGGAGAAAAAAAGTTGGACCAATTGAAGCCTAACTCTATGGACACATTTTATGCTATGGTTAGCAAGGGTTCCTTACTCACACCATGAGCTCACACACCACTTGCTCAATGCGCATGAGGGGAAAGTGGAAACCACGGTTTAAACTTTAAGTCCTTGTTTGGTGATAGGAAATTAGCACATAAATGAAATGGGAGCCGAGAAATAGGGTTGAAATACGTCCGCAGTTGTGTTTGGTCCATCAAAGAGATAGTGAGGAAATGGGATAAAGCAGTGGCCTCCCACTATAAATTCATTTATGCGCAAATCTGTGGGGAAAAGCGGAGAAATAAATGGTCGACTCTTCTCTCAATTGTTTCTCCTAGTTGTGACTCCCAGGCAGGATACTCTGTCTCTCCCAACCGCCAAGGGCATTACTGTGTGTTCTCCCACCGCTGGCATGGAGCTCGCGACTCAAGGACGAGGTGAAAGTTCAGGCGTCGCTCAGGCTCACGGCGGTGGTCATCGGGGAGGACGACGACGAAGCTCACGACTGTGCAAGGAGGATTTCTGTTGATTTACAATCCCTGTATATCATTTATCTTCTCTTTTGTGTGTGTGACGCCGAACATGTCTCTCTTCATTCCCACACTCAAACCATATTTGAACTTTCCTTAGGGATTTATTTATGAATCAGAGTCTGCAACTCATCTCACCGAGATTTCTTATTTCTATCGCTATGGCCTGTTGTTGATTTCATTAGATTTTTTGTTTTTGTTGTTGATTTCATCTGAATGGAGATTTTTTCATTTTGTTTTGTATCTGTGTAAAAGAGTATTCCTTGCAAGTGTGAACCTAATATTTAGCTAATGCTTAATGCATTGTTATGTTAATTAGGTATTGCATAACCTAATCTCCCCTCCTGCTGCATAACAAAACAGTACGATATATTATGACTTTGAGAAATTGATTTTTTGGACAATGAAAATCGGCTTGTAGGCAGTAGGTATAAGAATCCGAGTTACTGTGGTGCAGAAAATCGATTTCCATTGCCATAATAATCGATTATCTGCATCTCATTTTTGGTGCACACATTCTGATCTCAAAATAATCGATTTTTACAACTACATTGACAAAAATATTTCTCAAAATTAATAAAAAATTATATTTCTCTTCCATCTCTTTAATCAAACCAAACAACACACGCTCACGTTTCTATTCTATTTATCTCATACCAAATAATTATTAATAAATCATCCCTATCTTTTCATTTTTCTTAATCTCATCTCTCTTCTCTTTATTTCCCTATCACACCATAAAGGAAGTGAATGAGCGTATGCATAAGGGGAGGAGGGTTCACTCCGTAAAAAAACCATTGGACTTTGGAGGCCGTATTGTTTTCCCGCTTTAGAAACAGAAACCACATTTCCAACTTCCGGGCCCTTACCCCATATCACCTCGTTTGTGAACGTCAAGGACAGATCTGTACGGCCGCGCCGTCGTCTGGATAACCGGCCACTCCCCCGCCCGCACAGACGCCGCGCCCTCGTCTGGACCACCGGCCACTCCCTCGGCCTGCACAGACGTCGCGCCGCCGCCGCTCGTCTTCAGCACCGTCGCGCCGCTCGCGTCCTGCTGCTGCTGTACGAAATCGTCCTCCTCCTGCTGCTTGGAAGAGGTTATCTTATTCACATCTTCCATCATCTTTGAATCGTCATCCCTCTGTCCCTTGTGCCAATCTCCTGCAAATACTTGAGGTCACCATTCCTGCACATTCGAGGTCGTGATGTCCTCTCCTTGGTTTGCTGCTGGGTGGAGCTCTTCCTGCAGTGCGCATTATTGTTTTCGAGCAAGTCTGAGTCATTTGGATATTTCTGTTCATTAATAATTGTTGTGTTGCTTTGTTATAAATTGTGCCGCAGCATCCTTGATTCATATTTTGCTCTGCTACCTTTTCCGCTCATACTTATGGCTATTCGCTTTCCTATTCAAAATATTTGTTTGTTCTTTGATTGTGCATGTTTTGATTTCGTGAAATCTATTACAGATCCTTGGTGTGCTTACTAAGTCTACACCTTACTAAATCTATTTCGTGAAACACATAATGGCAAAAGTAGCCACACCAAGTTCTGTGTCTCCAAGTTCTCATCGAATCAGCGCAGGGCCTCTAAAAGGTGGAACCGTGGCCAAACGAAAGACTCCATCAGAACTTAGGGTAAGTTTCCAAGCTCCCGGTGGACTTCGATTCAAGCGTTCAATTTGTGTGATTGTGATGGAAAATGCTGCCCTCAGTTATTAAATGGAATCCTCGACAGAAATGCCATGTTAATTCATTGCCTACATTCGACTATGATTTATATAGTCATTATACATCTATTACGTAATTCTGTTTTCACTAGTCCAAGAAATGACTTGCTTTATGTATTTCTTGGCTAAATGCAATGCTCCCAAGAGTATTTCAATTTTCAAGTATTATCTAGAATTCTAGACGATGCTTAGATGGTTGCCTTGAAATAAAACATTTCCTAGGCATAATTTGGGAGGGAATTATACTTTATTAGGTTTCGTGATGTGTTGCATATCTCTTTTACTTATCATGCTGTGCCACATCTTCTAATTTCCCATTTTGATTGTAATTGAGTTTGCATGTTAATACTCCCCATCCATATATAATAGCACAGTCTCAATCCAAGTTCCTAAGAATCATTTCTTTCTTTCCATATTGACAACTAGCATTTAAATGTGGTGGAGGAAAAGTTCTAACATATACATAATTGACAGGGAGAGCAAATGAAGCGGGCAAGTGTTGTGGACCTCACTGATGCTGGTTCCACTAAGTAAGCTTCTTCTTCTTTTTTCAATCTATTATTTCATAATTTGCTGAGAACTTGCTTGATTTATGTTTGCAGTGCCACTGGGGTGGATAATGGATTTAGAAAACCAGGATTGTCAAGGACCCCTAGATACATCGACACACGACTTGATGAAGTATTTGCTGCCAAAAAGTCTAGGTTTAGAATTGTATCTGGAAAGGCAAATGCAAAGGTTATTATATTTGCCCAAATTATGGCTAATATTTAGTTTATTCGACATCTTTATTAAGTTATTGATCCCATGTTGTTAATGCCATTACTGTGTTCAGGAACATCTGTCTTTGGAGCAAACTAGTAATCTGAAGAATCTTTCTGTTTTTTCTACTTTGGAAACTAAGAGACAGCAAGGAATTTCATGGTTGCCCCATAACTTATGCATTTGCTTGATCTCACAGATAAGTTTTCCCTATGCTGATTCTGTTCCCAATTTGTTTTCAGCTCGGAGAACTCTGCTGCTTCAAATGAGGTTATTAGCAAAGATGGTTCATCGCAAACTTGTCAAGCAAATGAAAAGTGCAGCCAAGGAAAATTTCTTAGTGTTTCTGAGCTTTCATCAGCTGCTGATAGATCTTCTGGCTTGGCAGCAGCTATTGACATGGTATTCATTGGCAGCAGCAGATCTTTTCTTATCTGTTTAAGTACATTTCAAATCCTGTAGGCTGTGTCATAAATAGGTTAATACTCAAAGTTTTTGTAGGGAAAAGTATTAAGAGGACTAGCTGCACCTGAACCATGTGTTGATAATGGCTTAGCTGCTGATTCATCTGAAAGATGCATAGATTTGACATCAACCATTAAAGGAAATTCTTCTCTGAATGTCATGTACCTGGCCAGAAGGCTCCTTTGGATCTTACTCTAAAAGCCAATATGCGAATAGCATCCTCCTCTTCTCTGAATTGGTGATGATTTGGATTGACTAATATCTTGGCATCATGCCCAGTAGACATAGGACACACTGGAGTGAATTAAAAAAGCTTTTTACACTGAAATTCATAGTTTATATATTGAAAGGATGGGGTATTCCTAGGTTTCCTTAATGCTTCTGATGTTTATAAAAGATAATTATGCTAAATGCTGATATAGCAGTCTGATGATACCTTACCATACGTTGTTATGCCAAGTAAATTGAATTTCTGTCAATATTAGATAGGTCATAGGTGTTATGGCAGCTAAACCTTAGTAAACATAATAGTTAGGTTATGCTCATCTTCTTGTTTATGTCACATCCACATGTTTATTTGGTGGTGAATACAAAAGCTTTTGTATTGTCCTATATGATGGGAGTCCAGTTTCATGATATTCCGGAAATTGAGAAAAAAGGTTGGCATTTTATGTGATAAGAATAATGTTGAATCTGTTGATGAAACTAATATATTTATCATGCATGCTATATGGTATAATAAGTATTTGTTTGATTTTTTTTTTCTAGCTCTCTATATTTTTATTTGAATGAACTAGGTAATATCTTGCTTGATTTTTCTTCTATCCTAGTAACCATGATATGTTTATTTCATGTTTCTATCATAAAAATCTGTTTTGTCTTCATAGAACAGTTTTTGCATAGACATTGATACCACGAATAGGAAACCAAAGTCTTCTTTTTATCTCTGTCTATGTAGTTCGGCACAGTCCTATTTATGTTATTTGTTTGGATATTCTATTGCCTGCTTGCTTTGCTATTGACTATCCTTGATGTCTATTGATGCCTTTTTATCAAAGCTGTTTTTTATTTTTATTTCCAAATTTCATGATACATAGGTCAGTTATGCATGGTACCGTGCCTCAATTAACCTTCCAGCACTGTCCTTTCAAGAGTCAAAATATGAGAGGTTCCCAGGGCTTAAAACTTTTGCATTCATGGACATATCCCCAATTCGTTCTACCACAATCTCTCATATCAGTTTTGAGCTCCTCAACAGCAGATGGAGGTTGTCAAGCAGCTTTCAACTTACCAATTTATAGTTTCTTCTTTGTCCTCTTCCTTTCTCTATTTCTTTAAGTTTTATTTTTCCTTTTTATGCAATAGAAATGGAGTTCTTAAGGAAACGACAAGTTGCTTGGGAAGAGTCCTTCCGAGACCTCTATTACTTGCTTCGGAAGAACATCTGTGGCCTCTTTTATGGTAATTAACTAATTATACATGGCCATAAGCATAATTTTTTTTTTTGTTAGATGGAAGTTTACCGATTATAGAAATTTGTTTATACTATGTCTTTTTATGTTACCGTCTTACCGTCTCTGTTCTTCTGGATTTTCATTAATCTGTGTTTGTGATTTGTAATTTAAACATTTTCTGCACAATGGACAACTGTCACCATGAAAACACACTTGTTTCTTCTATTGATGTAGCTTCTTATGGTGGTTACTGGTTATTAATGCACCTTAATTCTGCTGTTATTTGAACTTTGAACCTTGCAACTTCTTTTGGCATTATTTTATATGTGCATTTACATTTATTGGTTTAGGAATTTTGAATGAAACCTTGCATTGATTTATTTTACCTTCTGGTTTCTAGTTTGCACTTCCCAATTTGTTGTTATGTTCACTGGTGGTGATGGCTCTGGGAGATCCAAATGCACATGCAATGCTTATATTTCTCAGTCAACCCGAGGTTTGAGATCATTGCTAAGAGAGCATGTAAGCTGTATTCATGTAACATATTTTGATCTGTGCAGTTCAAGTTACTAATCAACTAGTATCTCTCACACACAGAGTCAGAGAGAGAGGCTGTTCTTTTTTTTTTTTTGTAATGTTTGCCTAAGGATAAGAATAATATTTCATTGATGACAGATTTCTAGGTAAACCTCAGTGAATGTGTAGTAGATATAAGGTATTTTCTTTTTCTTATTTAGTTTTTGTCCTAGTAGTAGTCTCATTATCTACCCACAATTCGATTGTATTTTTTTTAGTAGATCCTGGAAGGAGGAATACCAACTCAACAAGGGATGTACTTTTCCAGACTTCGTTCTATGATTTTGATAACTAACATTGTTAACTCAACAAAATGTAGCCTTTTCAAACTGGCTAGCATTATGGTTCTATAGTATTAAGCCTTAGAGCCTCTGGGGTCAATAACAAGTAGCCTCCTGGGTTATAAGTACTTACGTGTTTTAGGGCTTTATTTTGTGATGTGGTGTAAATAATTTAACTAGTAATATTCTAGGCTAGATATTTCATGCTTTACTTTTCTTAGAATAAGGTTTTTCTTTTTCAAAATTTTATACTGTCTCTCATTTCTGAACTTATTTTTGGTTGTATACCCTCTTGACTAGGATCTTTGTTTCTCTATGCCTCTTTGCCATTCAAAAGAGGAGCAAGTCACTACTGAGGATCTGTTTGAGCTGTCTGAGATAGAGAAGCAAAA
Source organism: Sesbania bispinosa (assembly GCA_026901365.1). NCBI lineage: Eukaryota > Viridiplantae > Streptophyta > Magnoliopsida > Fabales > Fabaceae > Sesbania > Sesbania bispinosa. The sequence continues at coordinate 1,217,253 of QLOH01000167.1, forward strand.
CTTGGGGCAGGTTTGTATCAATTTTATTCATATAGCATTTGTTTTTCCATCGTTGTGATTAATTCCCTTATATATTGTGCTAATTACTTTGTGATTTTATCGATAAATCTGTACTGAATACTAAAACTAACTTCTCTGTTGGCTCCCAATTAGTATTAACTGAACTATTTGAAGTTTAAATTAATTTGTTTGTAAAATGTTTTCGCACCACCCTCTAATCATATGTTGTTACATCATTAAAAGAGTTAGATCTATCAAATGCTTTTAATAATATGATAACACATTATTAGACAATAGCTAAAATTTTATTACAAGTATAATAAATTAAACTCAACTATTGATGGATGAAAATTTCATCAATGAAAGCATGCAAAAGTTTTTAAATCAGTTTATTGTCTTGTGGTTCTTGCTCATTCTCATGTTAATTATTGATTGTCCCATCTGTTTATTACTGCATATTATGGCTTCTACTATGAAAGTCTGTCTATGAATTAACTCCAACACTGTATTTAATCTTATTTATATAATTTTTATTGATTTGTGAATTTTATTTGAAAAAATGCAGACCCTAAGATTAAGGTCATTCTCTGATGTTGATAATAGCCCGGAATCTTTACTGTTTTTTCAGTGGCAATAACAACGTACACGGTTTATATGACCTTTTACTAATTACAGGTGACTAACTAATGATTAACTTTCTTTGTAGCTTCCTATCCGTTTTTTGTGCTTCATTGTCTTTGATGCTTACTCTTATATTTTTTTATCTTTTTGCTGACTAGCTTTTATTATTTGCACTCTGCAGAACTCTTTTGACCTCACTGTCTGGTGTGGATGTACCTGTCTTGTGCTCTCCTGTGCCGTTTCAAAATTCTGCTATGTCTTCTCCTGATGTATGTGATGAGTCCTTTACTCATTTTCTTTTCTTTATTCTTTCCATGCCCTGTTTCTTCAATTTGTCAACTTAAGTAAATTATTGAACTATCATACCAATCGTTTTACTTATATTACTTGAGCCAGAAATGCTATTAGTGAAACCAGTATGGAGTTTCTTGTCATTGAGTTGCAAATATTATTGTTAGCAGTTGCTTAATTTTCAAATCGGTGCACCAGTCTAGTTTTGATGTATCATTTCCTTCCAGAAAACCATCTAGAGGAATCCATTGCTTGGAAATTGGAATTCCTTTTTGTCCCATTTGTTTGAAGCTGCAATAGTTATTTTCTTCTTCTAGCTGTTCAAATAATGCATATTGAAATCTTACATTATTCCTTTTCTTCAGATTAAATGCATGGAGATGAGAAGAGCTGAACATATTGCTGCTTCTTATAGTGGGTCTATTTGGAAGATGGTGAGTCTGCACGAGGTTCATCAGATCGGCTTTTTGTTGTAGCATTGAAGTTAAGGATGCACTTCTTCCACCTTGGATTATAGTGGTATATGTGCATTGATGAGCTCTGAAGGAAAAAGCTTTGAGCAAGGTATGAGCTTGGTGATACTTGTTAATTGTATAGATGCATAAAAATTATGTGTTCAGCTCTGGTAGATGATGCTTTATTGCTTTCTAATGCGTGAATGAGACAAGTTGGGTATATTTAGGGTGGAATGAATTTATATTAGGAATAAGCACATCAGGGAAATGGTATTAGAATCCTACATTAAGCAGAGAGGTAGGTGTGAATGTATAATTTCAAGATAAAGAAGGGTATTGGGTATAACTGTATAAGAATACTCCATAAATTAAGAGATGCGGGTGTAGTTTTTCAAATAAGAGCAGGTGCCGAGTCACGAGTGTAATAAACTTTTACTTCAGGAGAGATCAGTGTAATTATTGTTTTAAATAATCCCAAGCAAAATGTTTTAACCTGTCGATTGTCCTGAGTCACAAATGAGCTCTACTAAATAAGTAGAACTATCCGAGCAATTATGTTGAGTATGTAATTGGTTTCTGCCGCACACCGTTCACCTATTATTTGAAGCCTAAATGATGTTTGACCTGTCTTGTGACGTACAGTTTTGTGACGGAACCTAGCTCAATTGGCTTGAATGTTGCTTTAAAATCAACTTGTGAGAAGTCAGAATCCAAAGCTGCCAGAAGTGAAAGCTTGCAAGACAGCAGTGGTACATTTGGCATTTCAGAAGCCGTAGTCATGTCATGTCTAGCCTGTGGTCACGTTCACTAAAAGGCGTAAAGTATTGTGATGGTTCTATACAGCATCTCTTTCCCCTGTATAATCATCAAAACAAGTGACTTATTTTTGTCTATTGATGCCTAATTTATTTAAATGCTTACCCTTAACACTCCAGAAAATGAAAAAACAAGAAATTTTTGTATCTAGTCGAAACTGGAGGAAACTGTTGCCCAACCAGGTATTTGTCACTATCTATGCCTCTTGTCAACTCTAGGCAATTGGTGCATCTGAATAGTGAATACTTCATTCAGGAATCAGGATTACAAAGCTATAGCCTCGTAAGGGAAATAAATGAATACGAATCCATTGCATTGTAGTCCTGACCTCCTAGGCTTTGGATCTTTAATTGCCGTTTGCATTGAGTAACCATCAGATATTGTAGTGCTTGAACATGTAGTAACATTTCCTTGTTCATAAATAAATTCGAAGTTTCAAACTGAAGGAAAACATAAAATAAACTTAAAAAATCTGAGTCTGCGAAGTTTGGTTTTGGATATCAACATTAATCGTGGAACTTAGGTAAAAATTGAAAGGTTTGTAAAAATCCTGGCTGCTTTATTAAAGTTGAATTTGATGAATCCTGTAGTTATTCACGTGTGTTGGTTTCCTAAAATGAGTTTTTAAAGAACTACTCTAGTAGCGTGTTTGGTTTAGTGTTGAAACGTGGGAAAATCCATATTTTCTAAGTTTAGAAATAGTTGGGTTGAGAAATTCAAACTTGAATTTGAGCAATTTCATCCACACCAACCAAAACACACACTAAATTAGGTTTCAATTTTGGTCATGCATCTTCAAAACCTTTAAACCATAAAACTTCAAAGATTCATAGCTCCCTTACCAGTATCCGTACAAGAACACTTGCCTTTATAAATGATGGAATCGGTTTTGATCTCTCACAATCAACACTACTTTGTAAACCTTGAAATCGGCTTTGTAGCTGTGTGACAATCTTCACAGTTCACAGGACACGCAAGTTTTTCACAATCCAGATTGGTGTAGGAACTTGGATCTTCAAAATTCCATACGCAATGGTCGTGCTCAGTTTAGATGTACAGCTGGTAAAAAAAATAAATACAAGCAGAATTTAAAGAAAAAAAAACCCTAGGAAGACTTGAAGTTAGAAACAAAATATAATACATATGCATATGCTGAAGATGGAGTAAACTAGCACATCAGTCCCTGACTCTTGGGGGATCATGTAGTTTCGTCCGACTTTCTAAAATAGCACTTTAGTTCCTGACTTATAAAAACATACAATTTAGTCCTTAAAGTGCATGTTTTTTTAAAAAAATGAAGAACTAAAATACATGTTTTTAATAAAGTAAGGACTAAAGTGCATGTTTTAAATAAAATCAGAAACTAAATTGGCTATTTTAGAAAAGTCAGAGACAAAACTGCATGTGGTCCCTCAAGAGTCAGGGACCAATGTACTAGTTTACTCACCGAAGAGTGTGTAGGAGAGTAAAGCCCGCAAGGCTTGCGGTGCTGAACAAGAGAGTTTTTTTTTTTTTTGTCCGAAAGAAACAAGAGAGTTGTACAGTATATTTTGATTTATCTGTAGTAGATAGAAGATAGAGGATTGGGCCAAAACCAACCAGTCATTATAACTTTATAAGTCCAATTCAGTGGCAAAGACTAAATTAAAATGAATAATAAAAGTCATCATAATCAATAAATTGAAGTATGTGTATATTGGAAAGAAGAAGCAGAGGCATATCTACCTGTCAAGGGTAGTAACCAATACTAGGAAAATAACAAAAAATATTAAGTACAAAATTTAGAAATTCAAAAAAATTAGAAGGTAAAGTTTAAAATAAATAATAGGTTTTAGCTTCCAATTATGACGGAGTAGTTTCTCTTGGTAAAGTAAAAAATATATGATAAAAGTAATAAGATGAAAGAAAATTAGGGGAGGAGTAATCAAGATAAATAGTAAAATAAATATAAGTAGTTGGAATAAAGGTACGGTATCCAAGTGAGTAGAAAATGAGTAAGAAGTAGTTGGAATGGCCCGTACACTTCAAGTTCCTCTTCAGATGTGTTTTTTTTTGTCGTGAACTCTCAGATGTTGTTTTTTTTTTTTTTTTGTCGAAACTCTTCAGATGTTTGAAAGGGCTCCTTCGTTATTTCTCTGCTGTTGTTTTCGGACTCTTTTTTTTCGGACTCTGTTGGGGTATTTTGTTCATAGGGGTGCTTGAATTAGCTTTGTGTATTGTTGGGGTTTTAGCCCCCTTTATTTTACCAATAAAACAGAGAGTAAAAAACATGTGTGAAATTTTTGAAAAAAATAATACAAAAACAAAAATACAAAGAGGGAAAAACAAAAATAAATAAAAATCATAACAGGTTTTGGTGTCAGATAATAGTTAGAAATTAGAATTGATTTTAAAAAATAAGTTAGGCATATACCAGAATTAAAAAATGTCTATATTTAATTGTTTGATTTAATTTTTCATAAAAAAGTATATAAAGAATGTGATGAAAATAATAGTGTGCTTTCTTTATTTTGAGTTTAACTGTGTTCTCAAAATTCCTTGACAACCAAGACTTCTTCTACTAGAGGTTAGATTTGGCCATCAGTATGAGAGGATTAGATGATTTGATCCAGGGTCACGTTTTGGCTTTACAAGTTGAGCATGGATATTCTAGTCTTGAAGCCTATAGATGAATGATTGGGTTCAAGCGTAAGCGACATTGATCCATTACTATTATACTAAATGGGTTATCGCATACCGGTCTATCGGTAGGTCGATACCTAGTACATAACTATGGAGAAAGTAGAAGGAAATGTAAAATAGGGTAGTTATTAGTTTCTATTGTTATAAGTTTCTGTTTGTTAGAATTAGTTTTTTCTGTTTGGCATATTTGCTGGTGTTTTAGTGTGTTTAGCTCTTGTATATATTTAGAGCTTTGGCTATCTGTGTAGCAATAAGTCAATACATTTCATTGCTATGCAACAATTAAGTCAATACATTTTCTTCTACTTCCAATGCTCACTACATGGCAGCCACCCGTGTTCTCTCGATATCTCAAAGGGAATCCTGGCCAAGGCCTCTTACCTTGTACCATCTATAACTACAACTAAAGGCTTTTAGCGACTCAGATTAGGGGTTATTGCCTCACTTCTCGCCGTTCTGTTTCTGGTTACTGCATCTTCTTGGAGACTCTCTGATTCTTGGAAATGCAAGAAGCAAATCCACCATCTCCCAGGTCTTCTTCCGAAGCAGGATACTGTGCCTTGGCCAACACAGTTTGTGAGATCCAATGGCTCATTTATCTTCTTCATTGCCTTTGTCATTCGTTGTATTTCCCCTGCTCTATTATATTGTGAAATCAATCAGCCAAACACATGGCTACTAACCCTGTCTTCCATGAGCGCACCAACATATCGAGCTGACTGCCAACCTTGTTCGGGAAAAGCTTCAAGCTAAATTGTTCCATTTACTGCCCATACTACTCCACTGAACAATTGTCTGGCATCCTTACTAAACCCCTGGAACCTACTCCTTTTAACTATCATTTATCCAAGATGGGAGTTCTCAATATATACTCTCCAGCTTGCGGGGGATATTGGAGAAAGTAGAAGAAGGATATGTAAAGTAGGTAGTTATCAGTTTCTATTGTTAGAATTAGTTTTTTCTGTTTGGCATATTTGCTAGTGTTTAGTGTGTTTAACTCTTGTATATATTTAGAGCTTTGCTAGCTGTGTATACACACAATTATCACTACAAGAAGAGCATTTCCTTTTTTACTCTCTCTTTCTCATATTCCCCCTAACAACATTGATGTTAGTATTATTAAATTGTTTGTTGGGATCATTGGAGCTTTTTTTTAAGGACTTGTTATGTATCTTATTATTTTCAGTTCATGCACGGTGAGAATTTATTGTTCCATAATAATAAAAAATACTTTTAAAAATCTTTTAAATTTTAAGCAATGCGTTATAGCATGTTGATTGTACAATCACTATCTTGAAGTGCCATATATTGTAAGGGCTCATATATAACTTTCATCTTCGATTATGTTGTGCATTGTGATTTCTCATTTTCCAACAAAACACAGACCAATCTCTTTTTTTTTTGAAATACTTATTTTTTTTAAAAAAATATCAAAAAATAAATTAATATTTTACAAAAATAGGGGAAAATTCAATTGTTGCTTTCTCGAGCTTTTTAAAATAAATATTTTCAAAAATTAACACCAAATAACTTTCACGTGTTTTTCTTAAAGAATTATATGATTTTGATAATAAAACGTCAAACCAAAATAAATTTTCATAACAATCCCCCTTTTTGCTCAAAATTAAATTTCTTTTTTCAAATAACTTTTCTCTTTAATTTTAGTTTTTTTAAAAAATATTTTTGTTGTCAACTTTAATTTTCATTAAAATGAAAAATTGAATATTTTTAAAATTATTAAAATGTTTATAATTATTAGAGGCAACTTTTTTAATAAACGTTGTAGGGTGTTAATAGCTTATCGATTCTCAAACTAACTTTGTTTTCCAAAGCCAAATTTTCTTTTCAGAATGTTTGTTCAAAGTTTTCCCTAATTAGAATTTGGTGGTGAGTCATGAAAATCAAAATTTTTGGTTGAGAAAATCAAAATTTTTTGTTCTAATTTGTTTGATCATACCTAGTTGCGACTTTTTTTTTTTCGATACCTAGTTGCGCCTCTAGATGAAAATATTAGGGCCTGTTTGGTGTACATTTTCATTTCCTGTTTTCATTTCTGTTTTCATCCTGTTTCCTGTTTTCTGAAATTTTACAAAGAAAAATCTGGAACATACTGAAAATAGAAAATTTTTATTTTCAGCATTTCCAATTTTTCCTTTGTAAAATTTTAGGAAATAGGAAACTAAAAAAAGAAAACAGAAAATGAAAATGCAAACAAAAACATGCCCTTATATATTTGTGTTATGAAAATATTTGTGTTATAATCCTTGGGCCAAGCGTTTTTTCATTCATGTGGGTAATTGGCCCAACCATGTTGGTTCAAAGTTGAAAACCCAATGGTCCTTCTTTTAAAACCCCATGTGCCAACATGCATCTTGTCATTTTGGGGTTAATCCTCCTGCAATAGAGGACCCATTTTTTTGTAGCTACACTCCCGCTGTCTATATGAACTCTATACTATACATGTGGTGTTAGTGTAGAACTAATATCACGTACCTCACGTAATTTTATCCAGTTGTTTGGAACTATAGATATCGTAACAACTAACAAATAACTATTGACCTCTGATTGCAGTCCTTATCTTGATAGTTACTACTCATACTATTATGCTTTAGGATATTGTAACAAAAGGAAAAGGATGAACTAATTTGTCCCTAAATGTGAGAATCTATTTATTTCTTAAGCACATATTCCATCTGTTTAACAACTATCTGTTTCTGGGAGGAAAATGTTTCAATCAATATTTTCTTTTTTTCGTTTTCCCAAACTGGTTATTTTCCTAAATATTGTTTGACTTTTTAGTGGAAAAAATTCATGGATAACATACAATGAGAACTCTATTCACTTGGATCTCAGTTTATAGAGTTTATCATGAAAACACTGAATCAACATATTTAGGGTGTGTTTAATTCTGTTTTGGTTTTTAATTTTTTTAAATTGTTTTATAAACGATTCTTAAAGACTATTTTTTATAAATAAAATGATTTATTTATATATTCACCACAAAATAAAAAAATTAAAAACAGTTTTCAAAACATGTCATAATAATTTCATAATTTTAGTTTTAAAAACTAAAACACAGTCATACTTTTAAAATTACTTTTAAAAATTGTCAATCAAATAATTTTTTTTTCCATTTTTTAAAAAAAAAAAACTGTAAACAAACATACCCTCAATATCTAACCTATATATTTTTCCTTCAATAAAAAATTGAAAGATAAAAGAAGGCATAGAATAAGAGTTGGAGATAATTGTGCTGAACATATTTTTGGGCAAGAATAATTATGATGAACTGAAACAAAACAAAAAGCAGTAAATGCAAGAGATCCAGATGAGGATCAAGTTGAAAGTGGGCCTAGCTAGGAAGAGTACATGCATTCGCTTTCAAGTTGGGCTGTGATAGTCCCCATGGGAAGAAGAGCGAAACACAGACTAATTGGGGTTTCTCTTGTTGATTTGGACAGGTGATGATGCAAATAATTTTCCGGAAGAGGTTGGTTTCCAAATGAGACCCTTTGACGTATAGGCCACACTGACTTCGTGCTTTTGTCTTAATAGTAGTTGCTCATAATGACCCACATGACTGTAATAAGACAATATAACAATTGGATTGAAGAAAAAACTATGTCGGACTATGACCCCTCTTCATGGTTCTCACTGTTGATCACTTCAAAAATATTGGCTTCTGACTTTTATAAAAGGGCCGAAGCATTAGCTTCTGACTTTCATCTCTCAACTTGCCCTTTTTATTTATGTTCTACAATAATTTGTGACTATTTCTTATTCATAAAATTTCGTTGTTATAATTAATGAAAATTGAACTAGTTGCCTTAACCAATCAAGTTAGTTTCAAGTAAATTTTAATGGATAATTGTTTTATTATAGACTGAAAATAAATGTTCATAAATGATTTTATATTAATTAAGAGTGAAGTATGTACTGTCAATTTTGTATTTTAGATTCGTGATGTATAAAATGGAGTGAGAGCCTCAAGTATTTATTGAAATGTCACTGGTTGATAGTGATGATTATGATAACACGCCTTTCAAGTTGATGGAGAATTTTTTCTCCAATAAAATATGTTAACATACATTTTTAACTTAGAAAATGTAATATGGATTTTTTTTTTACAAAAATATAGGAATGATGCTTATAAGACTTGTGTTAAACTCGCTCTATTGATAATTTAAGTATTTAAAATTTATTATTTGTAATAATTAATCCTACACATACCAAGTTTAATACACTAAAACCTCAATAAATCACATAATTTTACATTTATTGTGTATGAAACACTGATAATTGAAGTTTAATGTGTAATTACAATATATAATGTCAAAAGTAGAGATTTAGTAAATAAAAAAAATCAATTTAACAAATCAAACGATTTTTTTTTATCTTTGCTTTGTATTGGTAAGGATATGGTCTCCTTTCTAGAAATAATTTTTTTTAAAGTATATTTAAAGCTAAGTATTTCTATTTAAGTTCTCTCTTAAAAGTAATTAAATATATACTAAAATTAAAAAAAATCACTTAACATAAAAGTTATATTTTATCACATTTAAATGTGTTTGATAAAATAATTGAAGAGCTAAAACCTATATGAAAACTGATAATTACCTGACTGAATAAACCTAGATGAAAACTAGTACGTAAAACTAAGCTTAAAATTGTAAATGATAATAAGTACATCATTAAAATGACAGAACATAATGAGTAAGAGTTTTGACTGATAAACTTGTAATATTTTCAAGCTAATAGATAGAAAAAGAATGTTTCTTAAAAAAAAAAAATACCGTCAAATAGCTCTCAAAAAAGGTAAAAGCTACATAAAAAAACTAACATACCAAACCCAATGAAGTGATTTCAGTTACCAATATCAACTTTTCATCTAACTGAAAACTCTACCAAACACCACTCTTACTCAAACAGTTAAAATAAAACCTAATTTTAATTCGAAATAACTTAATACAATGAGATAATATTCAAAATACATTTAGGATTTAATTGATATACACTGTCAGTGTAAAGAAAGTTACCATAGACATTCAATGGTGTGCTCGCCACGTCTATTTAACGAATATGACACTTAATCAATGTATTATTAAATTCAATAAATGATGTGGCAACACATCATTAAATATCTGTGTATAATTTCCTTTACACTGACAGTGGTGTATATATTAAAACTCATACATTTCTATCCACTCAAGTAATTCTAGAAATATAAACATGTTTCTACACATGCTATTAACCATATATCGAGTTAAAAATCTAACAAATGTGAATTGATTTTATTGTTTAGTCTGCCTTAGCAATGTGTAGGATAAGAACTGATGATGTGTATTGTACGGTCTATGAAAAAATAGTATATAATCACCCTATCAAATAGTTTACCATGAGCTATTATTTTATCATAATTAATCCTTAAACTTTTATTATTATTTTAATAAGTCATTTTATTAACATGAAGTTAAATAAGTAACGAAAATAAATATAAATCTTTCAAAATTTTAAAGGAATTACGTTTCATATAAATAAAGTTTCAAAATTTTTAAAAATAGAAAAAAACCCTAAATTAAAAGAGCACACTATCATATTTCTCTTTTAGAATTTTAAATATGCTTGACATTTGATAGAATTTATGAATAAAAACTGTAAATCTAATTTTTTTACGTGTTTTTAATATTGAAACACAATATTGAAAGATTGAGATTAATATATGTTTAATTATATATTTAACTCCATATTGATGTGAAATGACCCCTATTGCAATAATAATAAGAGTTTAATTAGTAATTAGAAAAAATTGAAAGTTCATGGTATCTATTTGTAAAAAGGTTAAAATCTAGAGTAATTTTATAGCATTCACCTTCGTTTGTTAGGCGTTGAACAATCCGAAACCATGAAATTGATTTTAAATCACTCATGTCCAATATGTTTCGTAAAACATGCACTATTCATCTCAATAATTAATTTTTAAAATTAACTATACTTCATCATAAACCAAATGAACACTTCATGTCATGCACTTGCCCTAAAGATTTATCGCATATGTGCATTAGCCTATATTGATATTATCTATAGAAAAGTGCTAGCAACACACTCTCTAACACATTTTTCAACACACTCCTTGTGATTGGTTAAAATTCACATGGGTCCCAACAATATTGGTAGTGGGTCCCACATAATTTGGTGGGAGTTATGTGAATTTTAACCAATCACATAAAGTGTGTTAGAAAGAGTGTGTTGCTAGCATTCCTCTTATCTATATTTCTTTGTAAAAAATATAGATATATTAAAAAATATGACTTTTCTTAAAAAACATTTTTTAAGTTTAATTTTAAATTATAATTCTCTACTGCCTATATATTAAATTCAAATTAAATCTTTGATTCTTGTTATCACTATCAATTTATTATTAACAATTAATACAAACTATAGACCTATAAATTTAATTTCCTTTCATATTTTTTTAAAAAATAAATATTAATAAAACCATAGTTTAAATTTATTATATATATATATAAATACATATGATATTTTTATTATTTTTTTACTAAAATTCTCCACGTACTAAGCTGTGGAAATTAGCTCGAGATGTGGTGATTTGATAAAGATGGGCGCACACACATGTATGTATGTATATAATATTTATAAAAATATCGATTTAATAACTATATATTATTAGTATAAAAAAGTTTTACACTAATATAAAGTGATGTATTGTCATATCATTAATTAATAAATATGACATCTCATATATCATTAAACTAATTAAATGATATGATAATATATCATTAAATGTTAATGTAAAACTTTTTTATACTAAAAATAAACTCTTCAAATATCTATTCATTGATTAAAAATTTTAATATATTAAAATTTAATTAAAAAACATTTATTATACCAACTACTAACTAGTTTTCCATTCTATTAATCTCATTTATTTCATTTGATTTCCATGCAATGAAAAGCAGCAAGTTGTGGGCCGCTTCTCTGGCTAAGAGTCCTTGTCTTCGCGAACCTTGCGGATCCAATTTCCTTATTTATATTTACACTATTTTACCTGTTAATTGATCTGTTTCATTATTCTGTCAAACTTTATAGAATTTGTCAACACCTTTTAGTTTTGGTACTGATAATAGAGACCAATATTATTTTACAAATCATACTAGTAATTGAACGGGTGTAGGTTCATTAATTGATTAATCATATTAACCAATATTAATTAAAATAAATACTTTTTATATTATATACAATATTTAAATTAACCAAATAATATAAAATATAAAAATTAAGATATATAAAATTATAAATTAATATAAATAAGCTTATTATTTATAAGATTAAAAAGTAATAATTGATAAAATAGTGAACATTTACATATAATATTAAACATGTGTTCTTTTATTATTTTAAAAATATTTTAGACAAAAAAGAGAATTAAAAAAAATAAAATTTTGGAAAAAAAAAACCTGTTCAAGTTTTTTTAAATATGAGCTTTCATCATTTTTTACCAGGACAATTGGATTTCTCATCGTTTCTAAAAGAGATAATAAATTTATACAACTCAAATTATACAACAACTCATTTTTTATCTCTTTTTATCACATTACCTATCACATACCACGTTTCTCTCTCTTTTTTCTTTTCATTTCTCTTGATTGTATGTTGTAGAGATGTATGAATATGATTTCTCTTTCTAAAATTTCCAGTTTTTTTTAGTTAAATAAATCAATAATCAGGCCAATTGCTGAATAGACCGTCCAATTTGGTTCAGTTTTGGAAATTATGTTTAAGACTTCATTATTCCTCAAGTATAATATTAAATTTGAGTGTTGCTTACCTAGCTATTTTAATTCAAATTCATCAATACTCAAAGTGTTTCCATTTCTAGATTAAAAAGAAAGCTCTGGAAATTTTCTTTTATACAACTGATATTTTTTTAATTAAAGTTCAATCACGTCAATCATATAAACAAATAGAACAAGTTACCTTTCGTTTGAGAGTAATTCCTTTTCATATGAATCACAAAAATATCCATGCCACTCTTTTCTTTCCCTCCCATCCCCTCTAATAATTCATTCTCCCTTCTCTCCAAAATTAAACTCCCAACCACGGCCGCATTCAAGTTGAAATTGGACCCAGTTAATTGCCACTTCTATTGAAGTCAATATATTAATTGTTAGGGAACTAAACAAAAACTTCAGGTCTTCTTGGACTAGCGGATAGATATATGCATGCTTTGCTATTCAAAATTTTGAGCTCACTCTGTGATATATTATGAGTCAGTATACGTAATTTTCGTTGACCTTGATGTTCTAATTAACGGGTTAGAATATATATATATGTAGCGATTGATTTTTATTTTATTTTTTTTTGTGAGAAGTGATGAGAAAGACAAATTAAGGAGCATCGAGAATGGGTGGGGTAAGGGAGGTCCTACAACATTGAATAAAGGGAGCAAATGTGGTCCAAGGCAATGTCTCCTCGTAAGAGAGTGTGTAGAATGGACTAACGTGAGCATCATGTTAGTTGTCATGATATCTACTCTCTAGCTCTCTAATGGTCCGATGACTAATGTCTATGTGTTTTCCTGAGGAAGCATTTTAACGAGGGTTTCACATGCCCTAATAACCCTTTCTTTACTACAAACCACGTGCCTTCTTTTATCTTTCAATTCGCCCCAACACTTGCTCAGTACCTGTGGGTAACACAAGAGAGTATAAATACTAGAGATTTATTTAATTTGGCTTAAACATTAAATAACCTAGCCTCCAATTAATGGGACATATGTACATGCAATTTTATAGGGGAAGGGAATTGTCCATTAAGGAAAGGGTCATAGCTTTCGTAATTTCCTATCTAAGGAAGAAGAAAGAAGGTATATGCTTTGGCATTTTTGCCAATAATATATGAATTGCGGTGTTACAAAAATGAAGGGCTTTCGTTTCATGTTTTTAGCTTTGTGCTCCCCTAATAGTGCTTCCGTGAGTTGTGTTGGCTAAAGCTAAAATGCCATCAATTGTGTCAATCAGATCGTTCTACCCCAATGAGAGACCATATCGTTTCATGTTTTTAGCTTTGTGCTCCCCTAATAGTGCTTCCGTGAGTTGTGTTGGCTAGAGCTAAAATGCCATCAATTATGTCAATCAGATCGTTCTACCCCAATGAGAGACCATATTCGTTGTTGTTTGCTCCGATGAGAGTAGATGGGGTACCCTCTTCCTTGGCTTGTCCATGGATTTGGACAATGTCATTAATTTGCATTACTCGATCCATAATGTGAAATTAATTAATTAAGGAGTGAGGAGTGACAACTTGGAACCTATTTGTGTTTTGACCTTTGTCTTTAGTACTCTTTAGCATCCAATTTGTCAAATCGTTTGCTTAAATCGCTTTCAAGTATGTCCCCTTGCATTTATTTAATGGGGCTAATTATTTGAAATTTTATTTTTAAGACACGACTTAGAATGCGAGGAGATTACTTAAGAATCATTTATGGAAAAATTTTAAAGTGAAGTACTTTCATTTTTAGACAAATTAAAAGTGGCCATGATAATTGATTTTTCAATCGTTAGTTGGAGAGACAAATAGAGACCTAAATGGTTTTTGTTCACACAAAGCTAGCTCCTAACCTAATTGTTTAAGCAGAGGAAGCATTTACTGTGAGATAACGGCTTTGGCTGAGTTATATAGGCTGCAGGTTTAATTAAGGTAATGAAAGGGACTGATTTAATTTTAGGAGAAAATTCTAGCATTTTTATCTCTTTCTATTTTGTCATGTGATTAATTTAATTATTCAAGCATGGCGGTTGTTGGCCTAAATTTCTTTCAGACTGAGTTTGATCAGAGGTCTTGCAAGCATTAAAGGATATATACAAACTCTCTCAAGTTCTATGATTGTAATAATATTTTGTTAGTCTTCGTTAAATAAGTTGGTGGTATGGATTACTTTGAAATAGTTCGTCCTATTATATTATTACTATGGACCAACTTATTTAATATAAACCTCAATTACGTTTACAGCACATACCTATTGTTGTTTCCAAACCAACATAATTACTAGTTATAGAATTCAACCCACTCCCAAAAGACTTTCCTTTCAAATTAGAAAAGCAAATTAGTATATTAATAATTTATCCGTGTCTTAATAATCAAACACTTATTCTATTCATTATAAACAAACTTTGCAACACCTCTGTCCCAAACTCGATTTAATGACATCATGCATGATTCAACAAGGTCTAGCTAGTTGATACTTTATGCTGTCTTTATTCTTTAGTTTTATCATGCCTTTTTATGAAGTTACGTGGATTGGGTTATTATCATTTTTCTTAATTTGGTGAACTGGATTATCGTCATTATTTAAACTCTTCAATTCATTCCAAAGCCCAAACATGGATCATGAATATAATTAGTTAGTGTAAGCAAGGAAACACAGGGGAAAGAGCTTAGTGGGCAAGACCTTTCACACTATTCAATAAAAAATCTGAATATGGTCCCCTCACCCCCCAAAAAAAAATAAAAAAATTAAGCAACATAACATAATATTCATGTATAGGTGTAGTATTTTCTAACAGTGTCCACTTTTAGCTGGTAGGTAGGGTTACTTGGCAGTGATTTCTTTGAGATGACCCAACTCAACATCGAAACGCCAGAAAGCTATATGCATCGTTAGGTGTTAGCTGTCTTTTACTAACGGGGCTATATATGCAATGCAAATCAGTGAGCGGGGTAGCTCCCAGTTAATTAACCACCTAAACTAAACTGGATCCACGCTTTCACTAATCACTATTAGTATTTATATATGGTTTGATTTGACAGGAGCTAAAAGGGATCGACCCATCCAAAAATGGGATTAATTACTTATTTTTCACTTTGTGACCTAGCTCTCACACTTCCCCTCTCCATGCATGTGAATACAACTTATGGAATCAATTGAGAAATCAGGTAGCTAGAAACAAAGGGCGGTTACAATTTACGAGTGATTAATTAACAATTATTGGTTATTTAAATTTTTTTAAATCTATAGCCACCAACTTCCTAAAACTACTACTATAAACTTAATTAATTTGTTTTCCTTTTAAATAAAATAAATTATATATGCCTTTTGTAATGTAATGTAACGAAGAATTCCAAAGAACAATAAACGCACCAATCTTCAACCCCCATGTGGTACGTGGTAGATATGTCTTGAAGAAAAATTATGACCGTCTGTAAGCTCCATTTTGTGGGCCATGCAGTTAGGAACCACCTGATTGAGAATCTTTGTTATGATTTTGAAATTTATCATTGTGAATTTTATTTTATAACATTTAATTTGTAGAAGAAAATCAATACCGGAGTTTAATTTCATCATGTTTTTTTCCTATTCCATATCCAATCATAGCTTTTTTTTAAGACAACGAAAACTATATATGAAAGGAATCATAGTAAAAGTAATAACTAATGCAACAGCCCTTATAAATCCAACTTTTAGTTGTTGGCTATTTAGCATGGTTCATAATCCACTACTAATATTAATATAGATGGCGCTGTTTGACCAATCAATTTCATATTCGTTTCATATATTATTTGCTTACGTACGTGATCTGTAGCTGTAAGATTGTAACCAATATATATGTTAATTAGCTTGGTATGTATGGTACCAAAATGTTAAGGACAAGATAGCTAGCTAAGAAAAAGGAAGAGATTAAGAATGGAGAAACAGGGGAGGGCTAATTTAGGGAGGTTAAAACAGGATTGAAGAAAATGGCCGACAAAAATTGGATGGAGGTTAGTGCAAGGAGGGAGCATCATGGTCCATGCTGTGGGAATAGCCTAGGATCTAAAGTCTTGTGGGTCACTACTGACCCATTTTCCATGAGATTTGCTGTCGGTATGGTGTTCTCGGCGCACTACACATTCTCCTATTATCCCCCTCTCCAAGTTACTAACTCATCACTTTTGTTTCTCTCTGTTTTTTAACCACTTCATTCTAACCACTCTATTCAAATGAAAATACCAACAGCAACGTACTAGTAATTTCTTACTTAGTATGTGTTAGACAAACCTGCAATCCCACGCGAGCGTGTAGCCGGTGGAAGACACTTCAATGATGAGTGATGCTGTGATTGGAGCGTGTACTTGGCGTGAAGTGGATGGGGCGGTGGACAAACTGCGTATAATTAAATTAACACATTCATAGGTTTTGCCTCCTCTCTCTCTTTCTCTTTCCTCGTTGGCATAGTGACTATCTTGGTCAAAAGTGTTGTTTTCAGCGTCACGTGGCTATCTCTGCTCTACCACTATATAAATACCTGCATCCCTAACTTCACACACCCACAAGTGCAAACATCAAGATCAGTTGAGAGATCACTCTTTCTTAATTTCTCCCTCCCATCGAGAAATCCTTTCTTCTCTAGCTAGCTAATTTGCTCGTTCCTACAAGCTAGCTATTGCTTGCTTGAGCCTTTTCTTCACAGAGAAAAGAAAACCACCTTCATTCATTTTCATAACACACAAAAAAGAAAATGGGGTTGCTGTCTAGAAAAGCCACATGCAACTCTCACGGCCAAGATTCTTCATACTTCCTAGGATGGCAGGAATATGAGAAGAACCCTTACGATGAGGTCCAGAATCCTAAAGGAATTATTCAGATGGGTCTTGCAGAGAATCAGGTTAATTATACACACATACATTCATTCTCTCCTACCTACCATAATTCATATTATTTCGGTGCCTAGTTAATTAATTACTAATTACCTAATTTTTAAAATAAAAAAAAAAAGAGAGAGAGAGAGAGAGACAAAACTGCGCGCGGAAAGAAACAAAGAAGCATATATAACTCGCTATCTAGATAGGCCACGCCATCAAATCATTTAATCAATTAATTAACTAAGCTTTATTTATTAATAAATTGAATGAACAAACAATAATATTGATCTTTGTCTTTTGCAGCTCTCATTCGATCTCCTAGAGTCATGGCTAGCTAAGAACCCAGACGTGGCTGGATTGAAACGCGATGGCGAGTCCATATTCCGTGAGCTGGCACTCTTCCAAGACTATCATGGCCTCCCTTCTTTCAAGAAAGCATTGGTAGATTTCATGGCTGAGATTCGAGGAAACAAGGTCACTTTTGATCCCAACCACATTGTTCTCACAGCTGGTGCCACTTCTGCCAATGAGACCCTCATGTTTTGCCTTGCAGAAGAAGGAGACGCCTTTCTCCTCCCCACTCCTTATTACCCAGGGTCCGTATTTTATTATTTAATTAATATTCTCCATACAGTTCCCTGATGTTGCTACTTGCACTTATTTATACAGATTTGACAGAGACCTTAAGTGGCGAACTGGAGTGGAGATTGTTCCAATACAATGCACGAGCTCTAACAATTTCCAAATCACTGAGTCTACTTTGAAACAAGCTCATGAAGAAGCAGAGAAGAAAAATCTTAGAGTGAAAGGCGTATTGGTGACGAACCCTTCCAATCCACTTGGCACTACAATGTCTCGGAGTGAATTGAACCTTCTCGTTGACTTTATCAAAGACAAAAACATGCATTTGATAAGCGATGAGATTTACTCCGGAACCGTTTTTAGCTCTCCGGGATTTGTTAGCGTCATGGAGATATTAAAAGACAGAAATGACCTTGACGGTTACGTTTGGAACAGAGTTCACGTCGTCTACAGTCTCTCCAAAGACTTGGGTTTACCTGGTTTCCGTGTGGGCGCCATCTACTCTGAAAACGACGTCGTTGTGGCGGCAGCGACAAAAATGTCAAGCTTTGGCTTGGTTTCCTCACAGACTCAGTATCTCCTCTCCGCTATGCTTGGTGATAAGAAATTCACCAAAAACTACATCTCTGAGAATCAAAAGAGGCTTAAACGACGACAGAGGATGCTCGTTTCGGGGTTAGAGAAAGCAGGTATTAGCTGTCTTAAGACGAATAATGCTGGCTTGTTTTGCTGGGTTGACATGAGGCATCTTCTCCGTTCCAATACATTTGAAGCGGAGATGGAGTTGTGGAAGAAGATATTGTATGATGTTCGGTTAAACATATCACCTGGATCCTCCTGCCATTGCAATGAACCAGGATGGTTCAGGGTATGCTTTGCTAACATGTCAGAGGACACTCTAAACTTAGCCATGAAAAGATTAAAAACCTTTGTAGCAGACAAAAAAATCATCAGAGCTCAGTCTTCTGGAAGTTGGAGGAGAAGATCACTCTCCAATTGGGTTTTCCGGCTATCTTCTGGTGAATATCGTGAACAAGAAGAACGATAGCCTGGACATCATGGTGTGAACTGTGAAGTTTGAATGGGTGAATGCATGCAGAATTACTGTTTGTGTTTTTTTCCTCCCCGAATATTTTTGGTGGAGTTTCAACCACGTCGTTTTTAAAAAAATTGTAATGGTAAATTTGTAGAGAGCAAAAAAAAAAAAAAAAAGCACTCTGTCCAACGGACGTGAAGTGTGTGGGCTTTAGTCAGTTTAGTTATTTGTATTAGTTAATATCCTTCTATCTGAATGATATATATTTCAATTGCTTTACGCATCAAAAATCTACTTAGTGTGATCAATCAACAGTTTGAAATATATGACGATTATCAATATTTACTATTCATGCTGGCTAGCTTGTAAATTACTAGTCAAAATTAAACCCCAGAACAAAATTGCACTTGATAATAATGTAGGGAAAAAAAAAGTATTGTCTTGCAAAGAAATCATGCAATGCAATATATATAGATTAGTTGAAGATATAGTAGTAATTAATAATGGGGGTAGTATATTCTCTGTGTGAACACACACGCACATTGATGAGATGAAAGAGGTTACGTGTTACATAAAGGCACCGGCGAGATAAGCGGCCGCACACCGTGGGTCGGGGCTGCCGACGTTGACAGCAGTATTCCACTTTCCACAGACCGACCAGACCTAACAGTTTTCAAGGCGTATGAGAAGGAGAAACACGTAGTAGTGTACGGGTCAAACCCCAAAAAGTCAATAGTTAGGGTTTCTCGCATAATTGCATATCGGAATTTTGGATATTCAATATAAGAATATAATTCCTTTAAACCATAACACTTTAACTTTAAAAGATATGAGCACCAACTTTCTCTTACTCATCTCTAAGAAATTGTCATGTGCGAGGCGAAAGTAAACACTTTGATTTTGTGTTGAAATTTGAACTTGTGGAAACGACTTTTTTTTTAAGGAAAATTATTGATATTACCCCCCATTTACTTAATATAAAAAAGAAGATAAAGATAGAAACAAAATTTCAACATCACATTTTCATATATATAAAAGCTCAACATAAGAGTATTTTAATCCCCTTTTTCATATTTATTATATTATTTATTACATTTTTCACTCTTTTTTTCCCTCTGCCCTCGTTCTTTTTATCTCTTTATCATATGCCTATTCCATCCCATTTTTAGAGTGTCAGCAAATTTTTATTTTATAAAACATACTCCGATCCTTTTTTTAAATAATCACCAACCACATAAACAAGCATAAAATCGTGTTGAGAGGTGTTTTGCTTTCAACCAAAAACAAAGTTGATAACACTTTGCTTTGTTGAACTTTCCGGGAGTAATCATGACCGTTTAAAAAGTTGTCTTAAAAAGATTACGTGGTGTATAGACGAACTATAGTAGGTATGTGCTGGCTATTGGCTATATCTCTCCACGAATCACTCGAACTCTCTTTAAGCGAACTCGCTTTGAGTCACTTTCCAAGAAATTAACGGGAGCTAAAAGCTGTTAGAATTGAATCAATTGATGGTTGATGACGAACGCTCGGGAAAAACAGAAGAAGAGAAATTATGCACCAGAAATTTTTTGTTTTTTTTTTAAGACTTAAACATTATTTTGGTCCCTATATATATATATATATATTTTTATTTATTTATTTATTTTGGGTTTTATTTCCTATCAACTTTTTTTTTTAAATTTAGTTCCAACCTTTTCAAATATATGTTATTTTAGTTCCTAGTAAATTGAATTTTGTTAAGTGATGACGTGGCTAACGGAACTCCACATCAGCAAATCTGATGTGGAAGCTCTGCAAAATCCCCAAATTGTCCCTCCCATTTAGGAGCATCCCACCATGTCCCTCCCACAGAGCAAATCTAGTAACGAAACAAGGGATTTTGATTTTTTTAGCGACACATATCTAATTAATTGGTGATGTTTTGATCACGACAAACTCGGGCAAACCATTGATTTTTCCCAGGTTAATCTGGCCTGACTCACTTAACTAGCGAGTCAAAGTGGATTTTAGGTTGGGTTGAGTTGGGCCAACCCTTTTTAGCAATTAAAAAAAAAAGTGTTTTGGATTTTAGAAGTTAGAAACCCTAAGGCCTAAGCCTTCATATGCCGCCTCTTGCAATACAGTCTCCAATCACACACACAAACTCAGTAACAACTCTCTTCCTCTTCCCCACTAATCCTTTCACCAACCACCGGTCGCTCACACATTCTACAACTAGCTTCTTGCACGACGTTCTCTGCTACTTGCTGCTTACTGCTTAGATCGATGTCGTGGTAGGTGCCTCTAACGGGAACAAAGCAATTGCATGGGCTTGAATGGAAAGTAGAATTGGGGTGAGGAATGAGGGCTCATACTTAAGTTACAATGATGCTAGAAAGATCGACTCTAGCTCGGTTAACCCAACAACAATGTTTACAACTCTGCAAAGTCTAGTAGAACATTGATGGTCTTAGTTGATTCATGTAGGAGTACAATGACTTTGGGTGGATGGGGTTGCAGCTCTGTGAAGTCCAGCTAAACAACGACGGTCGAATGATCCGTGTGTGGGGCAACGTTTTGTAGCACTAGGGAGATATGGAGCTTGAAGCAGAAATGAACAATAAAGCTTCCCTGTGTCCTAAATATTTTTGAAGTTTCTCTATTTTTTCATTTTTTCTTGATTTTTTATCTTTATATTTTTTTTTTCAAAAAATAGATGAGCCAACCCAATTGAACTTATTTTTTTGAACAACCTGTAGTGAATCGGCTCAAGTGAATTGGATTGACTCGTTTTGACAATTCTAGTATTGACATATACTGTGATCGAGAGAAATTTGAAGTAACTCAAGTCATCTGTCACCGGGGGCAGAACATAGTAGTGACGGGGGAGCCATGGCTCCCCAAACATTTTTCAATTTTTTTATATACATACTAATATATATATATTATTTATTATTATATTGATATATTATTATATTTAATTTTGTATATATTAATTATGGGATTTTATTTTGGAGACGAGACATTCGCTTTCTCTACTCTCTCTTTTATAAAGTCACACGTTATTTTCTATTTCTTCTTCTTTTTTTGTGTATTTCACACATCTCCTTCTCAAAGATTTTTAAACATTCCCTTACACCTGTCTCAATTTTTTGAAAAATAATATTTTAAAATTTAAATATTTATGATTCTAATTGTTAATATATTTTTCTTGTTACAAATTTTTTTATTAACTCAAATTTAAATTCTTATTATTACCATTTAATAATAAATAATCATCAATTAATAGTAATAACCAAAAATGATTGATTTCAAAATTTTGAATAATATGAGCGTTGATTAGTATTTTAAAATTTAAACTATATAGAATGATATAATAATTTTAAAATTATATGAAATATTATTGGTTGATTAGTATGTTTGGAATAATTAATTTTTTTTATGAATTGATAATTGAAAATAATTTTTTTTAAACTACAAGTATCCTACACGGGAGGCAATCTTGCTTGAGTTGGGAACATCTATATTATGATGTGACTAGCTCTCCCAACGAGGATTTATTCCATCCACAAGAGGAGGGAATTTTCCGGTAATTAGAATGAACAAACCTATAAAAATACAACAAAATAGTAGTAATTCCTAATAATTAATATAAGAAAAGAAGTTAATAGGTATATAGTTAGAATCTCTTGGTAAGGGCGTAAGAAATTTCGACTAGTTGAAAACTGAAATTAAAGCTGCAATCATTTTAGGTGTGTTTGCTAAAATAACTTTTTATGTAGTTAGTAGCTTTTCATTAGTTTTTTTTAAGAGCTACTTGAGGTAGTTTTTTTTTTAAATAAGCTTTTATTTTCAATTATCAGCTAAAAATTTATTACAATTTTATCCCTCAATAACTTCCACTCATTATTATTTAATAATTAATGATGTCCTTATTGTCATTTTACCTTTTTCAACTAGTTCAACAACTAGTTTTAACATATACTTCCAATTCAAATCAGCCAACCTTTTAGTTTTCAAGTAACTTTTCAGCTTTAACGACTAAACTAAAACTACTTCTAATTATACGAGATATATATGATTAATTAAAAAAAATAACACTAATTTAGGGTATGTTTTGATAAGTATTTAGCTCTGCCAAATTTTTCATCCAAGTTACGCCACTTATTGTCACTAAAATGTTTTATGGTGATGAGTGTGTGATTGATAGTTAAAGAATTTTGACCACAAGCGGTTGTTAACAACCATAAAACATGGAATTGATTGGCTTTTCACATACCACCATGCATATCTACATGGTTTTGCTATCTTAAACTCGAGCGTACGTAAATGCTCACCTCATGCAACATCCAACTCTTATAACCGTGATAGAGGGTCTGTTTGGTTTATATACAGTTAAATAGAATTAATTTTAGAAATGAATGGTTGAGATGAGTGATGCACACTTTACAAAACATGTTAAAAGGAAGTGATTTAAAACCAATTCTACAAAACCATGGTTTTGAGTTTCAACACCAAACCAAACAGGCCAAGAGTCTATAATATGAAACTAATTATTCCAAAAGATTAAATTATGGAGTCAAGTTAAATGAATTGGTTTTATTCTAAAAGTGGTTATGATCGGTTAAGAAAGAATAAAAGCTACTTCTTTGTAAATTATGTTTAAAAAATTAAAATTGATAATTATTAAAAAGTAAACTAATACAAACTGGTGCAATGTTAATCATAATTAAAATTACGTGAGACCCTGAGGGCTGAGGCCTGAGCACTAGTCACTGGCAATTTTTTCTAGACATTCCCAGTTCGTACTCATTTTATCGCCACTTGGCTGACAAAGAAGGAAAACTTCTTCTTCCAAGCTAAGGCTACCTAGCCTAGTAGTAATTACTAGCAATATACAGTAACGTTAACAACGTAAAGATTCCTTACTTTAGGTTTTCGTGTATGTCACATCATCAAAAGTGATTCCATTTTGTGAGAACTGAGAAACAGAAACTTATATCGATCTCAATATGCTACTTTACAATTAAAAAAAAAAAAAAGAATTGCACTTCCTATATATTTGAACTCAAGGACCACCTAGGGATAAAACAAGAAAGTGAGGTTAAGGGGTTAATATTATAAATTTTTTTAATCAATATTATCCCACACTAAATATAATTTTATTATTAAATATATAATTATAAAATTATAATATAATAAAAATAAAAATTAAATAAAATATATAGTAAATTAAGATCAACCTTCGTACGTAGTTTAGTTCTTGCTTTAATTATTTCTCAATATACAGCGATGTCAAGGGGTTGATATTACTCCATGTCACGTCGCTATTTTTCGGTTCTTGCTTTCTCAATTAGAATAAGGGTCGCAATTTGGTACCCTCCCGTTAGAGAGAATTTTGGTACTTTTTGTCATTTTTTTATTGAATAGGCCTAAATTACGTAGGAACAAGTCGTGTACTCTGTCCGAAATTATTTCGAAGACATAAAATAGATTTTAAATGAGACACATGTGTATTGCAAATGAGAATGTGAAAAAATGGGGGAATACAATAAAAAATACATGATAATAGTTATAAAGGGTCAAAAAGTCTTTTCAAAAATTAAAAATACAAATTTTAATAGTTAAATATTGTCCTATAAGTATAAAAATATTAAGATCATTTAAGAAAGTTGAGAGAAATTGATTAAATGATCAAAGAAGGTTCCAAAACCCTCTCTCACGATAGGGTACCCTAGAATTTCCCTTAGAGTAAAAATTAAATCTGGAAAAGGTAATATTGATATTTATTAGTAGTATGTAAAATTAAAATTTCACGTCTAATGAAGAAATTTTTTCCCATCAATTAAAAAAAAAAAAACAGAGAGAGTACCTTAATTTTTGAACGACCCATGAGGCCATGACCGTTGCATGTGAAGGGGGAAGCTTTGCAAGTCTCATGGGTTTTATACATTTATTCATTATTAGTGCGCGCGGAAGAACCTGATAAAAGTGTTGTTCCTTCATATATTAATATATTTAAGTGTTTTTTTTTGTGAAAAAAAATTTGACCATGCTTTAACATATCAATAAAATATTTTCTTTTCTCAATTATTCATTCTTACTTAATTAGATTAATTAATGAGAAACACTGCACCAATAAATAATTGGTTCAATTAGCATATACTTAATTCTTTTTAAGCAAAAATTTTAAACTTATGTATGAAAAATATTCACTAGCGGAGATAACCCTGTCATAAGAAGAATACTTAATTGTTGAAAATAAAATAAGAATTGTTTGGTAAAAGAATCTCATAATGAATGCTTAATTCTGTGATTCTTAATTCAGGTTTCTTACGTCAAAAGGGAGACTAGCTTGAAACGGAGATGAGGATTTATAAATTTGTAGTATTTCTTAATTCATGCTTCCGCGTTATCGTCAACTATATGCATGTGGTCAAGACTCAAGAGGCTTAATTATGTGTTTTTTCTATACATCATGACATTCGCCTTCACTTTGAACAATCAATATTCTGGTTATAACTAACATATCATGAAGTTAATTTGTTCCGTGCATGATTGTTAATTGTATTGATATTCTCATAAAATAATGATCGTCCCCCTCATCTGAAACAGAATAGATGTCAACACGGTTTTCTGTTATGATTTTTTTTAGCACCTCTTGGATTTTGGACGGCAACAGAACATGTAAGTATGTGTATTGCATCTTGTCACAGAATCTAAACATGCACAATATCTTCAACAATAACAAAAATCAAAAGCTTGTTTCAAGATAATTCATAGTGTGTTTAGCAAAACATTTCAGTTAGATGAAAACTGAACATAGTAGTTGAAATTAATCATTTCATCAGTATTTGATAAAGTGACTTTTGTAGGTAACTATTAACTTTTCTTAAAAAACTATTTCAGTAACCTCAAGAGATTGGTCAAATAAAGCAAGAAAGGTGAAAGTGAGAAATTACATTATGATATAAGTAATTACATTATGATTGAAGGTGAGAAATTCTTAGATTAATGTGACTCTCATTTTCACCCTCAATCCAATAAAATATTCACGTCAATCTATTTATGTAATTAAATTTTTTATTTTATTTTAAAAATTATAAAAAAAATTAAAAATTTTCCTATTTAATTCTATCCATATTGTTTGAATTAATCCTTATCTCTAAATTTTTTTATTTAATAAACATAGTAATTAAGAAACATACTGATAAATTTTATGACAGTTTTCATTTCCTTAATTAGATGTTTTTGTTTAAATTTTATATTATATAATCTCTTACTCTTATACTTAATTTTTTCGAGTTATCTTATATGTATAAATAAAATTAAATTTCTACTTATGTTTTATATAAGTAGTTAAAATACTAGTTATATTATAATTTAAAATAAAACAAGAGAGTCGCATATAGGGTTTTCTTTGCTATGGTTAACTACTTAGCAAGTTTGAATAGTTTCTCATGGAAGGAACTAGCTAGCTAGCAACTTGTAATTCAAGCCTTTCCTTTATTGATGGAGACAAGAAGGGTCAGTTGAACATGGCTATTTGTTTCGCATAATTATGCCCTTCACCCATAAGCGGAATAAGCCATACGAGAAAATTTAGCACCCTAAATTAGGTTGGTCCCATATGTCTGCTAGGATAGACCATTGTGATGTAGAAATTTCTCAATGAATGATTGTTCAATTATGGAATTGTCTTTATTTCGGCCACCATGAAAATATGTGGAGGTTTAATTTGTTCCTTAACTTGTTTAAGGTGAGGCATTTGGGAGACGTCCTATCCATTACCTCATCAAACTAATTACCTCTTCATATATAGTCCATATATGTTAGAGTAAAATATTCACTAATTGTGTCCTTTTTGTAAATTGGTTAACATTATATGATAGAGTAAATAAAATATTTTAATTATTCCTTAAAGACATATCTGATATTAATTTAATTTTTAAAATATTATATTAATTTAAAGTGTTAATTATAAAGGTAACATTAATTTACTTTTTACAAAATAAATAATTAAGTTTTTCAATTTTTTCACTAAAAAAATAATATTAATTTTAATATTAAAATAATTACATTTATTCGCTTTCTCGACTGTATGTAATAATATCAATTTAATACCTTATTTATATGCGTTGAATTTAAATTTTGTAAATAATGAATTCATTATTTATTGATGTATCATATATAGATGAACTAGGTTTAAACTTGTTGCATTATATAATAATAGCTTCAAAGATATGCAATATATGTAAACTTTCATTTGTAACTTACTAATGTAAAATAATTATAATATGTTGATAATTCAGAAAAATAAATAATTGTCGATGTTGGTAATTTGTGATCTTAGCTATATCATTTTCCTTTCACAACTGATTTTTCATGTACCTTTCTTCATCACTTGATCTTTGATTATAGGTGACAATATTTAGGAATTAGAGTTTGGTAATTAATTAATTGGTCAGCCCGCACTAATCCACAGATAAATGGATTCACCAACTTAAGCTCACATTTTAAGTGGGCCACTAATTTGTATATTTACATAAGTTACTAGCTCGTGGACTAACTCGCATATTTTTTCCTTTTCAAATTTTAAGTTTTTAGTATATAAATGATAAAATATTTAAAAATAATAAATAATTTGATTTTTCATATAAATTAGAACAAATTTTGAACTATTATGAGTTTAATTTTGTATGGATTATTAAATACATGCATCATGTAAAAAGAACTAGATAATTCGTCTCCTTTGATTAAGCCCCCGACAGGGATCAAAACAAAATCAAATGGAATATAAACAAAATATTAAAAAATCAGAAAAATAATCCAAACACAAATTGAACCCTAATTATAAAATCAAAAGAGACATATGAAAAAATTTCAGATAAAGAATTTTGAACTTTTTAGCCAAGAGTTTCTTATGTGGTAATACGTACTAAATCATGATTTATCATTTTCTATTCTTTTGAAGCTTTAATTTACCCTATCGGGTGGGAGAAAGGAAATAGTGAAGAGAGAAATAGAAAAGAGATGGATAAATAGGGAAGAAAGAAATAATGATGAGATAGAGATAATCTTTAGATTGTTTAGTACGAGAGAAATAAGAATTTAATTAAATTGTTTGATTTAATTAGAAGTGATAAGAGAGAAATAGATTTTTTATTAATTTTTTCTTTTAAAATTAAAGAGATACACAAATGAACGGGGTTCTTCCTCACAATAACCAGACTTTTCTTCCTCCCCAACAACTCATAACAGGGGGTTCGTCTTCTTCCTGACAACAACTTGCAACAGGGGAACACTTTTCTTGTTTTTTTTCTAGTTATCCACCATGCACAATGGCCACAGCGGAGACAGTGGAACTCCTCCCTTCCATGTATCAGGCCAGATCTATAGATACGTGCAAGGATTCTCTACAGCGCTGTAGCCTCCGCAACAAATGACATTAGATACAAAATAAATAACTAGGGATCAACCACTGATTTTATTTACCAAGTGATTCCGTAGTTAAAGTTTACTGCAGAGGCTGGAGAAGCTGTAGAGGATCTGAGCCCCTACAAAGATAGTGGTTTTCCCTCCCGTCATCATTGGCCCTCCGTGATATTACGTCATCGTCAGACACGAATCGAGCTCTATTGCACCGGAAAAGGTGACATGATCCCTAGCCTCAGTACCGCCTCATTGTAAGCTCACAACACTTTTTGGAGTGTGGCCCAAAAGAGAGCTCGTTTAGGGTTTAGGGTTTAAAGAAGGCGTTATCGAGTTCCTCTTTATTCTCGCCTAACTTGCGGAGAGATGTTTATTCTGTGGGACTCACTTATTCTCTAGCATTTTTGTGCTTTTGAAACGGGGGGAAGTCGGATCCGGATCCTTTCCAACCCTCCAGCCAAATTTAGCTACGGAATAACTAGAAAATCAAAATCCGTAGTTATTCTGTAACTAAACATGGCTGGAGAGGGCTGGAGAGAATCCTTACACGGGAAAGTCTGCTATCTTTGTGTCATTTCTCTTCCCTCTCTCATATTTCCCTGATACCTTTGCACAATCAAACGTAACGTTAAAGTTGTGACACGTAAAATATATGGATTTAAAATTTTAAAATGAGAAATAAAATAGTAATTATATATAATAAATGAGTTAAATTGGCATACATAACACAAATGGTGAAAACTAATTTTATTATAATTGATTTTAAATTATTTATGTTTGTTGTGCTTATACCATTGAAAATCTATAAGAATTTGTAACCATTAAGTGCATGTTTAATTTAGTGCTGAGAAATGACCAAAGTCAAGTTTGGACCATTCAACATAACTATGTGTAGCATTGGAGACGTGAATTTATCACATTACAATGCTACACGGATAAAACCCTTAATAATAGCAATAATGCATATTTTGGTTAGTCAAGTTGTGATTGGTTGGATGGCGTTCCGTGTATACCACACTCAGAAGAAGAGGAAGAAAATTAAGTACATTATGATTTAACTTTTTCCTCTTGCGCATGCAGTTATCCATGACCCTGAATCGCTCAGACATCATAGTGCAGATTTTGTCCCTTGACCAGCATGATCTATCCCCTTCACTAATTCAACCAAGAGTTAGTATTGGTCTCATCAACATTGATTTCATTTAAGTTGGAGTGTTGAGGACGAGAAAAAAACGATATATAGATGCTTATCAATATATCCTCCTGTGTGGTTGCGGAAAGAATTTTAGTTTTTTTTTAATCTCAGGACCTGTACCACGACTAAACAAGTACCATTTGGCTTTCTCATTTATGTTGATACTTTGCTCGGGAGATATATAGTCAAGACAAAGGACCATATAATTCAACATTTGGACTCTTATAGTGCATTGTCTTTTCTAAATGCAAGTAAAAAGGAAAACCGTGGGTCAGTGGCCATGGGTGGGAATTGGGATGTTTCCTTTACGGGTATTAATTAAATTAATTAATTTGAATGTTATTTATTACTATATATACTGTTACTGTTGGAAGTAGTACGTATTAATCAGAATTTTCCAAGAAACTACTTCAGAGGCAGAGGCATGCAATAGAGAGTTGGCACTTGGCAGGATATATTAATTCCACAGCATGCCATGGGGTGTGTCTCTATACTACGATTATTGGGACAAACTTTTGAGAGATGCTTTACCTTTTATAGAACAAACTTTCTTCATGGCCCCAAAAGTGGTAGAGAAATCCCCTATATTCCGCTCAAAAATGTGATTGTAGTGAGCTATGGCGGTCGGTGACCCAAAACCAAAAGGTAATGAAGCTAGCAGTCAAAAAACATAATGCAAGATCATTGTCGGAGTTAATGTTATCTTTAATGAGTTGGTGTGGGTTATACCAACTGTACGGCGATCTCTATTTGTTAGTAATTTATTTATATACACAGCGGAAATGGAATCGAATCCGCCTAAAGCAATAGTGGGAACTCTCATCTCAAAGTCTTCTTTTCTATTAAACATTCATTTGTTTTTTTGTTTGTTTCGGGAAAATATTTAAGGGGGGGATGGTATTGCAGTATTTCAAAAATGGTATGCCGTATTCAAAACAAAATAAAGGGAAAAAAAAAAGTCAAGGTATGCCATAAATATTCATTTATAATTTTCATTGTGTAGAGTATTTTTTTAACGACCTAAAATATTCTTCATAAATTAATTAAAGGAGTCGACTAAAATTTTACCAACCGATAGAATTAATATTAATTTTGTTAAAAAATTATTGGTAAAACATTTAAAGACAGGAATATTTAATTAATTAGTTAGTACAATATATTATATCGCTAATTAGTCATCCTAATTAAATTGAAGGCCTTTTGCAACACTTTCTCATGGTTCAAATGCCTTTGAAACCTCCCTCAAATTTTATGATTTTTTTGGTGTAACAAATTGTGTGAATTAAGCTATAAAATATTACAAAGTCACATTATTAAGTAACATGACTAACCGCATATATAAAGTGCAAATTCTCTATAATATCGTATAAATATAATTTAAATGACTCCAAATCCTTTTAATTAGAATCTACTTTCTACAATTAAATTAATCATCTTGCTTGCACAATACGATTGACTTTATTTTGGACGAAAGTATACGATTTTTTATTGTCGAAATACGATTGATTAAATAGGTTCTCATTATTGGTTGAGACTGGGTTCGGCCCGAATTATTAAAAGTCAATGAGGCGTATAACCAAATGATTGGGCCACATCAAATTAGTTGAGCTTCCTTTGTACTCTTGACAGGCTATCTCTGTAGGTTTGTGGTAAAAAAGCCCATAATACAGAGGATGTGATAAAAATTTAAATTACAGGGCCTATAGCCCAAAAATATTCCTCTAGGCTCAGCTTAACAAATTTAATGGGTCAATATGAGCGAATCCAATGCTGTCTCGCTTACTTTAAGTTGTCCTGGTCCAGCTCTCAGTGTTTATTTCTTAGACCGTTTCTTAGGACTATGTGCTCTTTTGGGCTTTGGGCCCGGTTTTTTGGAATCCAGTATCTTGATTCAGTTGACAAAAACAAGGGACTTCGCTGTTGTCTCTGTTCCCTTTGTAGTTCTTTGGGCCTAGGCTTTTTCTCTTGCCCGGTTTCCTATTTCAATTGATGACATTTTTTGACAAAAAAAAAAAAATAATAATAATGGGTCAACAAGCAACTTGACCCATGAAATTAGTTTTCAAATTTCAACCATAGTTTAGTGTCTAACTTCAATTTTTACCCAAAAAAAAAAATCTCTAACTTTAATGTGTAAGTTAATTTCTGAATTTACAAAACTCATATCAGAAGGTCATTTTTAGGAGTCAAAATGAAATAAAAGAGCCAGGTTTAACATGAGTTTTATAAATTTAACATTGAACTCGTATATACAATTAAATTTCTTTTGGTAACAAAATTTTTAGGGTGAGGGGATGGTGCCCCAATTCAAGGCAGTGAAAGCCTCCGCGCAATATATACAATTAAATTCAATAACTGATTTTTAGTTTTGTGAATGGAAAAATAAAGTGAAGTGATTCCATTTCACTCCATTCAAATTAATTGGAGTCCAATTTAACTCTTTTTTGTTTAAACAACATGTATCATCTATAGAGCTGGACCTAGGAACATCCACATTATGGTGGAATTAACTCTTCCAGCGGAGTTTTTTTTTCATCCACAAGCCAGACTTGAACTTGAGACATTGCACTACAAGAAATTCGCTATTTAGCGACAGCCGTGTAGCGACGGCCACGACACCGTCGCTATTAGCGTCGTCCAGGCCGACGCAACGACCGACGCTAAAAACATCATCATTGAAAAAAATATTTTTTAATTTTTTTGGCGTTGCTACTTAGTAACGTTAGCGACGACTCTAGTCGACGCTAAAGGTATAATAAATTTTTTTATTTAGTGTCGGTCAAGCCGTCGCTAAAGGCCGTCACTAAAGAAAAAATTTTTTAGCGTCGGTCTTCGTAAAGTTAGTGTCAACCTGACCGTCACTAATTTTTTGTTATTGTTTCACTATATATATATATATAATATTTTTGCGCTATATATTTTGAGAAACAAACTTGGTGTAATGATAATGCCCCCTCTTTGTATCGTGCAAGTTGTGAGTTCAATTCTCACAATTGATAAATTTGGGAAGGAATGATTATTTTTGAAAAAATATTTAGCGACGGCCATGACCGTCGCTATTTAGCGACCTCCGCAAGCCATGCATGGCTGTCGCTATGTAGTGGCGGCCATGGAATTAGCGACGGCCAGGTCGTCGCTACATAGCCATGCATAAAATTTCGTTTCTACTGCATTAACGACAAGGCTTTTAGCGATGGCTGGTTGGCGTCACTAGGCTGTCGCTAATTATGAAATAGCGACGGTTTTTTCCCCAAAAGTCATCGCTAAAAATCAATTTTCTTGTATTGTTGCTTAAGGGGAATTAAGCATATATCACTTGAACCAATCTCGTTGTTAAGTTGAATTTAACTTTTGGATATTGAGGATTTCAGATTAAAATAAATTTTCAATTAACTGATAAACTCTAAGTGAAAAATAATTTTAACACTAAGCTTTTAATATACCCATCATGATATAAAAAGTCAGTTATTTTATGTAAGATGCAGGCAATTGTCTAAAAAATGAATAATAATGGGAGAATGGGACGTACATGAACTGCATGGAGGTTGTTTGTGCAAATAAACACTTTCCTCTAATCCTCTGAATTCCATTTTAAAATGTACTATTTCTTACTTGAATATAAGAAAAAAATAACTAAATTCACATGTATTAAGAAAGTTAGTTAAACTCATTAAATTTTTTTTATATCATGTAAAAAGTATTTGCATTTCCTAAATTACCCTACATTCAATTTTATTGAAAATTGTTTTAAATGGATATACTCTCTTTCTATTGGCACATGATTCATTAAATAGAGTGGTTGGAAAGTAAAATATGAATTAAATAAAGGGCATTTTTGATTTATCTCATTAAATAAGATAAAATTAGTTAAGATTTATTTATATTTTAGTCCGTCAAATGTAAACTTTTTTTTCTTATATTCAAGTCCCGAGGAGGTAGTTTTTACCTTGTAAATTGCAATACTGTTATGTGGTATCTTACTATCTTTGCAGTTTTATCTCTCTCGTTTTGCTTCATGTAAATCATTTAGTAGGTATGATACAAAGGTTTTCTCATGTAAGTCTTTAATTTTGTTTGTTTGGGAAAATAGAATTCATTTTAGAGTGTGTTTGATAATTAGTCATTTCAGCTAGCTGAAATTAGTAGCTGAAACTATTTTAGCTGTGTTTTGTAAGGTAGTTTTTTTTAGGTAGCTACTAGTTTTTCTTGAAAAACTACTTGAGGTAGTTTTTTTAAGAAAAAACTCCTATTTTCAGCTATTAGCTTAAAATTAATTTCAAGTTTATCCCCAACCAGCCCTTATTACTACCTCCGTTCCTATTTAACTGTCCACTTTTAAAGAAAAAATTTGTTCCTATTTAATTGTCCACTTACAAACCCAATATACTAATAATTACACTTTTCTCCATTTTACCATTATGTTAATAAATGATTCACTATTAAAAACTAATGAGAGTCAATAGTAGTAAGAGAGATAAAAAGGATAAAATACAAAGTTTAAAATTTATTTTCATGAAAACAAGAGTAATAAATGCATTACTTAATATGTATGTTTTTAGTCAAAATGGACAGTTAAATAGGAACGAATGTAGTGTTATTTAATAATTAATGATATCCTTGTATGTCATTTTAAGTAATAAATGCATTACTTAATATGTATGTTTTTAGTCAAAATGGACAGTTAAATAGGAACGAATGTAGTGTTATTTAATAATTAATGATATCCTTGTATGTCATTTTACCATTTTTATCTAGTTTTACCAAACACTCTCAATTAATTCAGCTAATTTTTCAACTTTTAGCTAACTTTTTAACTTTCAACTAACTTTATCAAACACACTCTCTAAAGCAATAGCCACATAGTGTGAACATTGAACTCTGATGAATTAGACTCATGATAAATTAATTAAAGGACTAAACTTCATTCTACCAATTAAGAATATCAACTTTACCATCATGGACAGTTAAATAGGAACGAATGTAATGTTATTTAATAATTAATGATATCCTTGTATATCATTTTACCATTTTTAGCTAGTTTTACCAAACACTTTCAATTAATTCAACTAATTTTTCAATTTTTAACTAACTTTTCAACTTTCAGCTAACTTTATCAAACACACTCTCTAAAGCAATAGCCACATAGTGTGAACATTGAACTCTGATGAATTAGACTCATGATAAATTAATTAAAGGACTAAACTTCATTCTACCAATTAAGAATATCAACTTTGTTAAAATGTTTTAATTGAGAAAGTTTATTTAGAGACAGGAATATTTAATTAGATATATAAAGATTTTACAATCAAACACAAGACACATATAACCGAATTTTTCAATTAATATTAATTTTTTTTTCAAAGTTGAGATGCTTAATTTGTTATACAGCATATTATACCTTTACACCTAAAAAATTTAAGGGGCCGTTCGAGATAGTTGCGAGTTTTCATTTTTTAGTTTTTAAAAATTTTCAATCAAGTTTTTACAATTCAAAACCAAAAAATGAAAACTTGTTTTTGTGATTTTTAAAACAAACATTTTGAAAACAACAAAAAGTGGTTTTCAATTTTTGATTTTGAATTGTAAAAATTTCATTAAAAATTTTTAAAAACCAAAAATTGAAAACTCACGACCACCTCGAATGACCCCTAAGTTACTTTACAACACTTTCTCGGCATTTGACTCTCTCTATACATATATAACTTAGAGACATCATTTTGGAAAATAAGACATTCCCTTTCTCTACTATTTTAGCTAAAAAATTATGTTTCATGTTTTGTATTTTCTCACTATTTTGCTTTCAACGTATATTTCTCACACATTGCTTGCAAAGATTTTTATCATATTCTCGAATATTTATCAATCTTTTAAAACTTAAATATTTATAATTTTAATCTTTAATTTATTTTTTATTTTAAATTTGAATTCTTACCGCTATTAATTATTTAATAATTCATATTTTAAAATAAATAATTATATATAGTAACAAATTAATGAGTAAATTTACAAATTTTAAATAATATGATAATTTATTACCATCTCATAGTTTAATTTTTATGATAATTTTAAAATTATATGAAATATTACGTATTAAATAAGATGGTTGCAAATAATTATCAAATTCAAAAGAATTATCTTTTAATATATAAATGTTCATATTAAATCCCTAACACAAAATAATTTTACCATAATATTTACATATCAAATTTATTTAAACCCGACATATACTTCATATTATATATATATATATATTTATTATTTATGCAGATAAATACTTTCTTCTTATCCTCTGTTATCCATGTTTTATTTATTAAAATGTAGTTTTTATTCTGTAAATTGCAATACTACTAGAGTTTAATAATTATACATTGTTATGTAAAATAGTTTTATATGATCATCCAATAAGATGTTGTCATATCATTTAATGAATATGACACCTCATATGTCATCAAATTCAATAAATGATGTGACAACACACCATTGGATGATATTGAATGACAGTATAATTTACACTGACGATGTATATGAATTAAATGAGTAAACTATCACTTTCGCCCTTGGCTTTTAGGGTGTCTTGCAATTGCGTCTCTGACTTTTTCAAAATAGCATTTTAGTCCTCAACTTTATTAAAAAAACGCACTTTAGTCCCTAAATTTTATTAAAAAAACATGCACTTTAGTCCCTGATTTAGGAACTAAAGTACAATTTTTAATAAAATCAGAGATTAAAGTGCTATTTTAGAAAAGTCGAGGGCGAAAGTGATAGTTTATTTTTAATTAAATCCATACTATTATGTGGAATTAGACATATGTATCTTTATAGTTTTATCTATCTATTTTTCTTTATGTAAATTTGGGAGGTATATATGGTACAAAGGTTTTTTCTGATCTAGACTTGGTTTTCTATTTACAATCGCCACCGTTTTTTATAATTCTTCTGTCTGCCACGGTCAAAATCGACAAAGAGAAAATTTCTATCTTATTCTTAGTAAAGGCAAATAGTATAATATTAATCTCACAGGGAGACGCTGAGTATGTGTTTACTTTTTTAATACAATGAATACAAATTTGCTAACTTTAATGATGAAATGTGAGTATTAGAATAAAAAGTGTGTACATATTCTCATGGTAGTGAGGGTCAATTTCATGAATAAACAAAGCGTCAGAGGCATAATGGCGTACCTATTTTTGTAAAGGCAGAGCTTGTTGCATAAAAAGGCGAAATGCTTGCAAGAAGGTCTTGTCTGGGGGCTTTTGTCGTGGCCTGAGCAGACTTGAAGGCTTCAATCAAGGCTCGTTTTCTGTTTATTTAATCCTTTATTATCGTCATGGCATTGACAGAATGTGCCATCTACATTTAAAAATATATCTTAATTTCAATCAGATGAAGAAAACAACTCAAAATCTTTGTTGGTATACTCTGAATCTGTTTCTGAAATGGTTGCTCTCGTCAAGGTATTATACTCCGAGTTCCAAGCAACTTTATTGAACCTTTCTTTCTTTTAAATATTTGCAAAACCGATTATAATGGTGCTTGGTGCGGAGACCAATATTGTTCAGTCCACACTGCTTTTAGTTTTTCTCTTGTTGATGGCCAATAGCGTGCCTACCCAACACGCTTCCGTATATGAATTACAAGGTGCCCACTATTATACATCCATTTTTTAAGGGATGTAATTTATAATCCAAATAAAGAGACCCTATTATGTTAATACTTTAAAACACAAACTTTTATTTTTTGTTATTTGGTCCAAAGGTTATTTTTCTCTAAATTATTTAATATTTCCTCTATTCCAAATCTCCTATTTCTCTCTCCTCTGTTTCTTTCTCCTCTATTTCTCTCCTATCTCTCTCTTCTGTTTCTCTATCATCTCTCTCCTCTATTTCTCTCACCTCTCTATTATCTCTCTCTCGTTTCTCTCTCATATGTTTTCTCTCTTGTTTCTTTATCCTCCGTTTCTCCTCTCCTCTCCCTCCTCTGTTTTCCCTCCTTTCTCTATTTCTCTCGCATGGTTCTCTCTCCTTTGTTCCTCTCTTGTTTCTCTCTCCTCTATTTCTTTGTCCTCTCTCCCTCTCTATCTATGTTTTTCATTTATTAAGATTCTCTCTCTCCTTTGTTTATCTTTCCTCTCTCTCCTATGTTTCTCTCTCCTCTCCTCTTTTTTTCGGTACATACTCTTCTCTCTCCTCTGTTTCTCTCTCCTCTCTCTCCTATGTTTTCCCTCCTTTCTCTATTTCTCTCTCCTCTCCCTCTCTCCCATTTCTCTCTCCTTCGTTTCTCTCTCCTCCCTCTCCTCTGTTTCTCTCATGTTTCTCTCTCATCTCTCTTATCTCTCCTCCGTTTCTCTCTCCTATATTTCTCTCTCATCTCTCTCTCCTCAAAAATAAATGTTTTATTATATTCAGATTGAATAATCAAACAACCAAAAACTACTGTAATGATATTTTATTATTCAAGTAGTCCATCCATATGAACTTATTTGCACATATATATCGATATTTTTTCAATACTAATATAATACTTAATACTTCCACTGTAATAATATTAATATTCAACCTTGCATATAAAATTAAAATTAAAATAATTAATCACGTTTGGGATAGTTTTTTTTACGGATCGTTTGAGATAGTTATTAAAAGAGAGAGTGCTAAAATTTTAGTACTACGTAGTATCAAAAAATATCTCCTAGGCATAAAAAAATAGGAGAAAAACAGAGGAAAGAGAGGAGAGAGAGAAATAGAGGGGGAGAGAGAAAAGAGAAATAGAAATGATAGAGCGACGAGAATGGATGAGAGAGGGGAGAGAGGGAGAGAGAAATAGGGGAGGGAGAAAGCCCAGATGAGAGAGAAGAGAGAAAATAGGATAGAGAGGAGAGGAGAGAGAAACAGAGTATTTTAGAGAAACGAGAGAGAAACAGAGGAGAGGAAATAGAGAAAGGAGGGAAACAGAGGAGAGAGAGGAGAGAGAGAGAATCTTATAATAAATTGAAAAATATAGAGCGAGGGAGAGCGAGGAGGAGAGAGAAAAAAGGAGAGAGAGAGAGAAAAAAGGAGAGAAATAGAGAAGGAGGGAAAAAACAGGGGAGGACAAAAAATCGAGGAGAGGAGGAGAAAGACAATGAAAAGAGAGAGGGAGAATCTAATAATGAACAATAGAGAGAGGAGAGAGAAAAAGAAGATAAAGAAACATGGGAGAACATAGGAGAGAGAACTGACGAGAGAGAGATAAGAGAGAGAAAGAGAAACAAAGGAGAGAGAGGATAGAGAAACATAAGAGAGAGATAGGAGAGAAATAGAGGAGAGAGAAATAGGAGATTTGGAATAGAGGATATATTAAATAATTTAGAGAAAAATAACATTGGGACTAAATAGCAAAAAATGAAAGTTTGTGTTTTAAAATATTTATATAATAGGGTCTATTTATTTGGGTTATAAGTTAGATCCCTTCAAAAAGGGATGTATAATGGGCACCAAATTATAGGCAAAAACTTGTGAGCACCTGCGGCCTAGAGTTGTCTTACAGTGATTTATTCCATTTTCATAACATGACATATTATAAACTTTTCAATAACATTTTGTGCCAATTGTCATTGAAAAGGAAAATGTTATTTATAAGTAAGAAAGAAATAGAAAAAAAATTGTGAAAGATGAGATATATAATATAACCAGACCACCGTGGATCAACTATAAATGATTGTTCCAACTTACACTACACGGAAATCGTGTTTTAGCGGCGAGTGTTTAGTGACGGCCATTAGCCGTCGCAAAGTTGATTTTTTTTTTTCACATTTTTTTATGTAGCGTCGGTTAGTCCGACACTGACTTTATTAAATAACGTCGACTTAGGCCGTCGCTAATGATAAAATAATTTTTTTTAATTTTTCATTTAGCGTTGGCCACATCGTCGCTAAAGGCAAAAAAATTTTCAGGGTCAGTCTTCGTAAAGTTAGTGACTGCCTGGACATCGCTAATTGCTTGTTATTTTTCACTATATTTATGTATAATATTTTGCACTATATATATATATATGTTTCAAGATACAAATATAGCGTAACAGTAATGCTCATTTTTTGTATTATGGAGGTTTGTGGGTTCGATCCTCAAAATTGATAAATCTGGGAAGAAATGATATATTTTCAAAAAAATTATTAGCGACGGTTGGATGAATTATGAAATAGCGATGATTTTCCCCGAAACCCGTTTTTCTTGTAGTGTTA
Source organism: Sesbania bispinosa (assembly GCA_026901365.1). Taxonomy (NCBI): domain Eukaryota; kingdom Viridiplantae; phylum Streptophyta; class Magnoliopsida; order Fabales; family Fabaceae; genus Sesbania; species Sesbania bispinosa. The sequence goes on from QLOH01000167.1 coordinate 1,257,200, forward strand.
ATTAGTGGTCTTGAGCCCCGAATACAGGTACGCAACTGTGTTAAATACACGGAGGGATAACTTTGTCGTCCATAGAGGTCTTATTCGACTCGAACATGATTGTCTTTTGTGGAGAATACTTATGGTCTTACACCAAAAAGTATATAATATAATGAGAAATAAAGTGAGAGATAAAAAATAAAGGTATTGGATGAATTGTAAGAGAAACAAAGTATATGAAAATTATAATTCTATTGACAATTTACAAAAAAAATCTAAAACATTTTTTGTCCAAATTTAGAGATATAACAATAGGTAAAGTAATGTAGTTCTCATCCCATGCTCGAATTTTAAAAAAATACTCGTATCTACCCCACATATATCCTACTCTTTTTGAGGTTTTGCAGGTAACCGGAGTTTTTTATACGGGCACTTGTGAATTTTTACGGGCTCTTTTAGGTATAGCGAGTTTTATCGTGTCGGTCAAATTTTTTTAGAGTTATTTGAGTTTCCAAAATATAGGCGTGATTCATACATTTTTATGGGCTTTTACGGGTGGCCCGACCCATTTTGTCATTTCTACCCCTACCAATTTAATAGATAATTAACTTTTTATATATTAATTTTGAAACCTCATTAACATTCTCACTCTACTCACACGTCACTTTTGTATTTTTTTCACAATTTTACTTTAAGTGTGTCTTTCACACACCTCCTTGTAAATATTTTTAAATATTGACTTAAATCTTCTTCAATTACTCAAAAATCAATATTATAAAAACTAAACATTTGTGATTCTAACATTTAACCTATTTATATCAAATATTTTTTTCAATTTAAATTTGATTTCTAATCATTATTATTTAATGATATATATTTCTTAATTAATAATTATAGCAAAAAATTATCAAAATTAAGAATTTTTAAAATTACTATAATTGATTAGTATCTCAGAATTTAAATTATATAAAAAGATATGATGATCTTAAAATTATATAAAATATTTTAGCTTAAAAAATATGGTTAATATACTTAAATTTTTATATTAATAATTTAAAATTAAAATAATTATATTTTAATATAAAAAATTATATTAAGTCTATAATAAAAATTAATTATACTACAATATTTACATATCAAATTTAAAATATTCATCTTAAATATAATATATACTCCCTACTTTAATATATATATATATATATATATATATATTATTTTTAAAATTAGTATATTTTTCGCTCTTTAAATGTAATAAAATATATGAATAATTTAAAATCTCTATACTTGGCAAATCCTCCTAATTAATAAGTAAACTAAGTATATTAATTAACACTTTTTATATTTTAAAAGTATTAAATGCATTCAATTTTTCATTTCTTACTATGAGTCTTTTGAATTGTTAATAAGTACTGGTTAATCCAAATAGAAAGTTTTTTTATTAATTGAAACATGCAACGTTTTATGTTATAAATATAATTAGGACTTAATGTATGGATTTAATTTGTATACATTGTCAATGTAAAGAAATTTTACACATACATCTAATGGTAAGCCGTCACATCATTTAATGAATGTTACACCTCATGTGTTATTAAATTCAATAAAATAATATGACAGTACATCATTGGATGTATGTGTAAAACTTCTTTACACTGACAATGTACATATATATATATATATATTAAACTCTTAATTAATGTATATAGACTGAAAATGTAAAAAAAAATTACAGAATTTTTCAACCTATTTATTTATTATATTATATAGTATTAGTTCTCATCTAAATCTTTAATAAGAGTATTTAATTAAAAAAAGTTATTTTATTACTGTAATTAGTATAATTAATAATTTTTTTAGAATATGTGCATTATCTTAAAAGACAAGTGATATGAAACATAAATAATATTTATAATTTATAATTAAGTACAATGAATTAAAATTTTAAAATATATAAAAGTTAATAAGATATAAATAACAATTAAATTCATATTAAAATTATTTTAATATTATCTCACATTATTGATTAGTTATGTCTATAAATATTACAAACACAGACAAATTGCCCAATTAAATATATATACGATAGCCTTCTCATTTCTTAATTAATTTGTCTTCTTGCTGTTTGTTAGGAGTGTTTAAAAAAATTGTTTATGGATTCAGGCAGATATGCCACACAGACACACACATATATACTAATGTAATTATATGTGTATATAAATATATATTTCTGTACTTGTACATCGAGTGAGCCGCCAGGGTATAGTCTACAATCTACATGAAACAGACTTGGCGATAAGTACCTATATACGTCTAAGATTTTTCTGTTTGGTATGACCTTACTCCTAGATATATATTCAGAGTAAACTCTTAAATTGTTCCGAAACTCCGAATGGTTCAATGTCTCATGGTTTAACCTATTTAAAATCTATTTTGGGTTAGTTTATTTATAAATAGTTTATTTTTAATAAAAAATATAAATATATTATATATAATAAATAGTATAATAATATATAACTTTTTTAGATTTTAAGAAAATTAATTTCTCTAGTTGAATTTTTTAATTAGAATTTGACTTGTTAGTCTATTTAAAGACATATGTCATTTACATATTTACATTGTTAAAAAAAATATTAGTACATAAATATATTAGCTAATTTAGAGATAAATTTATTGATCTATTTAAATGTCATAATATGAAATAGACTTTTAAATAAGCTAATAAGCCAAACCGGACTTTCAAACATGTCAGGCTAGACCTGCAAAAGTGGCCCAGCTATGACAGATATAATGACCAAAATTTGCCACAAAAATATATTGCAAGCCAGACTTGTAAAGCCTATATAGTTAATAAATAATCATGTTAATTATTAATCACTTTATTAATAATTATATATTTCGTTAAAAAAGGTTAATAATTATATATTCATTTATAATCATACAATATATTTTTAATCAATTTCAATAATATAAATAAAGTATACGTTGTACTCCCTCCGGATTTGAATATAAGAAAAAAAAACTCATATTTGGTGGACTAAAATATAAGCAAATCTTAACTACTTTTACCTTATTTAATGAGATAAACCCAAAATGCCATTTGATTTTACCTTTCAACCACTCTATTTAATGAATCATGTGCTAATAGAAAGAGAGTATGTTCACTTGAAACAATTTTCAATAAAATTGAATATAGGGTAATTTAGGCAATGCAAATACTTTTTACATGATACCAAGAAAATTTAATGAGTTTAACCAACTTTCTTAATAGGTGTGAATTTAGTTATTTTTGCTTATAACAATATATATTTTCAATAATTACTTAATTTTAAACAAATTAGTATGTACCTGTTAGAGGAAGAAAAATAAAATAAGCATGTTGACATGCATGTCGGCGCAAAAATGATGAACAGTAATAAGGTATTTAGCTATGAGAACATTTTTTTTTTCAATGTGAAAATTTTTTCTTTTAAGTTTTAACAATGGTTTGAAAGTTTGATCAGCTGCTGGACCTTATGTTTCTAATGTTGACAAATCAACTATCAATGTCAAATCACTTCTGAGATTATGTGACAAAAGTAAAATCAATAATTAAATTAAACGATAAAAAAATCCTCGAGAAACTTTGCCTTCCAATTGAATTGAGAAGGAAAGTCAAGATCAAATATTGGTAATTTGATTCAATTTGCAAGTTGCAACAACTCCTTGTGAGCTGTGAACAATCATTCAAATATTGAGTTGGCCTACTTTGACCCATAGGTAGTAAGCGCATAATCTGATAAATATTGAAATTTTATAATATGGATAAAGTATTTTATTTTTTTATACACTTTTAAGATACTAACCGTGTTTGGTTAATATGAAATAGCGAAGAGAGAGTTATGAAAGGGTAAAATGAGACTAATTTATGATAACCATCGGGTTTGGTCTTAGGGGAGAGATATCATAGAAGTCAGATGTGAGTTCCACGGATTTATACTCTACTGAAGACCAAATAAATAGGGGAGAGTTAACCTGACACATACGAAGTTACAATTTTGCCCCTCATCATTATTAATTATAATGGTATTTATAAGGGTAGTATAGTCTTTTTAACTTTTTTACAAATCTCTCTCTCATTTCTCCACAACCAAACTATACAAAATAATTTCTCTTCTATCCCTCTCTTATTTCTCTAATTACAAATAACCTCTATTTCTACTTAATTTTTCTATCATCTCTCTCTTCCCTATTCTATCTTCCCTATTTCTCCCTATAAACCGAACACAACAAAATTGATGAGACAAAAACTAGTTAATACTGTAAAGAAATTTTGTGAAATTTAAGATGTTATATATGGAGACAATTAATTTTGAGTATATATATATATATATATATATATATATATAGTCAGTGTAAATAAATTTTACATAAATATCCTGCTATATCATTTATTGAATTTAATAACACATGAGGTGTCATATTCATTAAATGACATGACGACACACCATTAAATATCTGTGTAAAATTTCTTTACATTGACAATGTATATCAATTAAATCCATTAATTTTATAGTACAAAAATGTAATCAATTAACGTACACTTATTATTATTATTATTATTATTATTATTATTATTATTATTATTATTATATTGATATAATGTTACATTATTGATGTTATTTACTCAAAACAAACACGAGTTCACCTATAGCTGCTACATGAATTATTAATTATATCATTCAGTTCGTCAAGTAGTATCCTCTCTACAAGAGGTAATTCTCTTCTGGCCATAACATTAACAACTAATATTTGTTCAAATTTTTGGTTCTTATAAAGTGAATATATATTCAATTGAAAAGAAATATTAATTACCGATTCAGTTACATCGATCGATACAGGCCTTAAACATGTGATTACATTCTTCTTCTTAATTTATCTCATATATACGAAAAAATCTCATGTCAAATGGAAAGAGTGATACATTGATTATCTTCTTCATCTTAATTTATATATATATATATATATATATATATATCCTGTGTATATAATATGTTGAAAAACAATTAACGTGAGAAATAGAGAGAAAAGATAAGAAAATTAATGTGTGAGATGTGGTGAAAAAAATATAAAAAATATGTTATATGAATTATCGTATAATTTAGTTTTTATATTTTTTTAATGAGTTTCTTTTTTATGATCGAGTATGACTCAATCGGATGTTGAAAACAGTGCAAGATATATGTCACTGTCTCTCAAAGTTTTTCCCCCTTTTAATTTCAAATTAATTAACATATATATTTTTTAAATGGAAACTTACATATTTTCTCTTTGCTTATTTTTACTTGCAAATTTTTTTAAGAAAATATTATGCAATTAGTTATTCATTGTTTTGAAATAAATTCTAATTTTATGGGTAGATGGTAATTATTCTAATTCATCGTTAATTAATATAATTATATTGCTTATCTATAGATATATGTTATGAAAGAAGACTTTTTCAGTTTCTATGTATAACCAGGAAAAAAAGGAGGGGGCGGGCCGGGGGCATTTGGATCGTACAATATTTACCTAATTATATTGAAGTTGGAAGAAATGGATGTGATGTTGTTATCAACTTGATTCTATATATGAGGAATCCAAGTTAAGAGACATTGATGAGATATGTAATGCTCTATATTGTTTCTGGTTGGACTCACATGATGAGATTTGTATGCCAACTTAATAGCGGACATGAAGAAAAGTTTAAGAGAATGCAGCCATATTTTGATGCCTTGGCTGCTAAAGCTTAGCAACTCACTGCCAAAACGCTAAACACCTTTCAAACTTTCACAGCCTTTTGTTTCAGCGTAAGATACTCCACCATGTTTTTCAGGAGATAGAGAAACTGATCGAATTCGACACGTACGATCCACTTTTCAATAAGTACACGATAAAATGTAGTATATATGTTGCTCATCATATATAAAATAATTAAACTAACTCTTGAGAATAGATAACATATATATATAACATATCCAAATCAAACAACCTGCACTTAATTGATAGATCCAGGTGCAGTCAAGAACTGACACCCACACATATATATATTTAGCAATTCAAGGCTCTCTCTCACACTATGACTGAGATTTCAGCTAGCATCCATATGTATATATATAGTAGCAAAAGAAATTATTATTAATTAAAGTTGTGCTCAACATATTTATATATATGAATATTAATATTGAAGCAAATGGAAGATGTTCAAAACAGTTTGGAATGAAACAAGAAAGTGAAGTCATTAGGTTTTTTTTTTTTTTTTTTTTTATCACCATAACCAAATTTATAAATTTAGTGCTACAAATTTACACCCACCCCCATGTAGTGTTATTGCATTTGCATTCCAAAATACCTAGAGTCCTCGAAAGCAACATGATCTTGAGGAATTCCGTGTCGGCAACCAGCAGCTTGATAGTCAGAATTAACCAAAGGAGAGTAAACCAAAGAGGTCATGCTCATATCTCCCCAGCTAGTGCTTTCTGTTGAAGTAGTGATGGTGCTGTCCACGGAATATTCCATTCCATAAAATCCTTCCATTTGTTGGGGGTTGACACAGACAAGCTCACTCAAATCACTTGTGAAGTTTTCAAAACCTTCAAATATTGTATTTGATGGCGGATGACAAGTACTGCCACCATTGGCCACTGGGTTTATGATGTGATTATAATTAGGCTGGTCTTGTGTGGAGGGAATTATGTCACATGCATTGATGTATGGCTCCTGCTGCAGGGAGAATCTAATTCCAGTGCCTGAAGAAGGATGTTTGTTATTGTTGTTGAGATCATAGTGTTGGATGGAAATGGAAGGATTATTATTTGGCAGTACTGGGATGGAAGGCCAATAGGGAGGTTGTATTCCAGCAGCAGAAGACACCATATTCAAATTCTCTGTTTCTGTTTCTGTTTTGATCTCTTGCTTCTGCAGGCTGCTTACTCTGCGAACTTGCTCCTTCCTTTGCTTCCCTAGAAGCTTCTTCTTCAGTCTTGTGTTCCAGTAGTTCTTTATGTCATTATCTGTGCGCCCTGGTAACTGTGCTGCTATAATTGACCACCTACACACACATATATACACATATATATTCAAATTAAGGAATAATATTCTTCTAATTAAGCGATCAATTGGAGTATAAATAGTATGCAAACTATAACAAATTTGATCAATTTAATAAATTTTCAATTCATATCAATAATAACGAATTTAATTAAATAATTAATTACCTGCTTCCAATACTAACATAGAGGCTGCAGATGATGTTATCTTCTTCTTCAGAGAAACCCCCATGTTTAATGTTTGGGCGAAGATAATTCAGCCATCTAAGACGACAGCTTTTCCCACATCTCTTAAGGCCTACATATGCACAGCAATATCACAATTATATATATATATATATATATATATGATTTGGAATATGTATTAATTGATGATTGATCTATATATGGAGCATAGCATATATACCTATCTTCTGAGGCAGGGCAATCCAGTTACCACCGGTACCATGCTGGTCGATGTAAGACTTGAGTTTGGCATCTTCTTCAGGAGACCATGGCCCTTTCTTGACGTTGGCTTTGTCACAGCAAGGAGCCCTTCCCATCTCTCTCTCTCTCTCTCTCTGTTTGTTAGTTGGTCTCAGTTTCAAGTAAAGCCAATCTTTATTATAAGTACTTGTTGAGGATGGATAATGATAACCATAATAATGGTGTTTATATATATAAAGGGGGAGGGAGAGAGAAATAGCCTGGAGAAGGAGAAGGAGAGAGTTTCAAAAAGGAAGAAAGAAAAAGATGTTGCTTTATGTCTAAAATAATGGATAAATTGGAAATGCCAGGGAAGTAGACCAATGTTTTTCTTATTGTCCTTGTTAGTCTAGAATGAGAATCTATGTTATTTATCTCCCCATCCACCTATCTCTCTCTCATTATTATTATTATTATTATTTAAATAAAAAAAATATAGAGAGGATATATATATGAATTATTGTTGTGGATGGTGATCATAAACCTTATGCATGGTGCAAGCAGTGGGACCAAGAGTACTGAAAGGAAGGTAAAAAGTGATCAAACCTCATTTGGTTGAATGGTTCTTTCTTTGATTACATAATGCCTAGATAGATGAGGAATCACTCTTCCATTACGCATCAGAAAGAAAGAAAAAAACTAGCTACGAAGGTGTCATGTACATTGTACTGTCCCTCGTCAAAAAGCAAAATCTGTTTACCGAGCACAACCTATTGATGAAATGAAATTATTGAGGCAATGGGACTTGGTATTGATCAACGCCAGCTAAAAGTAAAGTAGCAAACTATTCTGGTTATTAATTAAAAATAATTGGTAATTAATTTATACAGCAAAGACAACCATTTTATTATATAACTAAAATATACAACTATTCAAATGACACACTTTTCTTTTTATCTATCTCCATCTCTCCCTTTTTTTCTCTTCCTTTCTTCATATTGTGTATGTTATTTTACATTTTTATTTTAAATAAATAATATTTTTCTATTGTAAAATACTACACACCATCTTCTTAATTGGTGCTTGCATGGTTATCGCTTTATAACGTAAGTTATAAAAGGAGAGCTTCTCACGTTAATTAATTATGGTGGAAGCCTTCTGCTTGCTATATATTTCTTCTATCAATTAAAAAGGAGTATCGGTATGATCTCTTAATAAATTTTCACGTCTCCTTTTAATTACTTAAAGAATAAATAAGCATTGAATGAAAATTAAAAGTATTTCATTTATATTTTTAATTTTTAAATGATATTTATTATTTGAAGGTATTTGAAAAAGTTATCAAGAAAAAAAAATATAAGATTATGAAAAAAAGAAAGAAAGAGAAAGTGGAAAAAGTTAAAGAGAAAACGATATATAGATAAGAGCACGAAAAAGCTGTGAAATTGCATTTAGATGATAAATCTTGCTGGCTAATGAATATTAGTATTATATTATACAGGCGTGCATGATTTTCCATATGGTAGGTAATCAGCCAAATGGCTGTTAATTAGAAATTACTACTAGATGGTTTGGAATTACTCCCCAATTCGAAACATGGTGTGGCGGCTTATGAAAGGAAAAAGAGATCAGGATAGATGGCAACACTTTTGACCAGAAAAAAAAAAAAAGATGGCAACATAGGTATAATTTGTAGACCGATGATTAATTAGTTAATTAAGAATTTAATGAATATATTATCACTACATTAAAAAAATTGTATAGTGTAATCTAATACTGGATTGTCATATCATTTAATTAATATGATATTTTATTGAATTTAATTACTATACACTTATGTGTAAATAAATTTTACACAAATATTTAATGGTGTGTCACCACATAATTTAATGAGTATGACACTTCATGTGTTATTAAATTCAGTAAATAATATGGCAGTACATCATTGGATGTCTGTGTAAAACTTATTTACACTGATAATGTACATATATTAAACCATATTTTATATATTAATGAATATGACAACATAATGAACATATTATTGGATGAACATGTAAAAAAATTTCATACTGAAAATGCATATCTATTAAACTCATTATTAATTAATTACATTCACTCCTATAACAAGTTCTTTAAGAATAGTAATTAAGGAATTATTTAATATTCTTAATTAATTTATTTATAAATTTCTTAAATATATTTTAAAAGTTCTGAAATAATTGAAAACTTTTACATATCATTTTATTTAATGTTTTTTACAAATATTTTCAAGATATTTTAATCAAAAGATTTGGATATTTTTTCTCATCTTTAAATAAAAACATATTGTCATGTTAAAAAAAATATTTTTAAATTATAATAATTAAAGTCTCTACATTTAATTTTACAAATAGTTTCATGCTAAAAATTATGTCTTTTTATAAAATCATATATTATTATTTAACACTCCGAGAGAATACATATCTTTTATTTATTTAATCGATAAAGGGTATACATATCTTTTATTTAATATGATTATTGCTACTCTAAAAATATTAATTTAAAATATTTAATATATTTAATTAAATATTTTTCATTATTTGAAAGTCGATATTGAATAATTCTAAATTTTTAAGATAACATTTTTATTTTTATTAAAAGATTCCTACTTTTCTTTTCTTGATATCAACTTAAAGACATTATTTTTTGTTTTGTTCATAGGTATTTTCTATTAATAGAGGTAATCTATTCGGGATTTAGTTATAATTAAGGCCCATCAATCCTATTTAAAAATTTATTTAGTGAGAATAGAACCAAGAATACTTCTCAAATCTTAACCTATATTATCAACTAAATCATAATTCTTTGATTTTTAAATAATCAATACAGGGATGACACCACAGCCATTGCGGCATGGGTGAATATCCTGAGACACTCGTTAGATCATGAACCTCTGAAATATGAACAATTTAATTAGATAGGAACCTATATATCTTACCATTTTTTTATCAATGAAAAAGGACAAGAAAAAATTAATGAAATACTTTATGAATATGACAGTGATTCCCACTATCACATCTATTATGTCACAAATTAGACCAGGTGGCCAATATATATGTTTCTCTGTTTTCATTCTCAACTATATTTTAATGAGTATTTTACAGGTTATCGGAATTTTAAAATTTTTATAATTTAAAAAAACTAAAAATTTCTAATTAATATATAATTTAAATTAAAATATTCAAATTACACATTTTATCTTTTAAAAAAAGTCGGTTCTCTCTTAAATAAATCTTATTTAATTGAATAAATGAGTTTTTTTTTTTTTTTACAAATTTTCAAATTTAGGAGGTAGAGCATTCAAATATTAATGTTGCCTTGTACCATTCTACACCATGGGTTAGGCTAAAAGTAAGCCGAGCCGGGTTGACTCACTTTTCTAGTAAGCTGAAAAAATACCAACCCGACTCAACCCACCGCGGGTTGGTGGGTTAAGCGGACTGACTCACATAATTTAAAAAATTATAAAAATAATAAAAAAGTAAAAAAAATTAGAAAAAAAATATAAAAATTAAATAAAAATTAAAAAGTGAGCCAACCCAACTCGAACTCACTTTGTCTCGCGAGTTAAGTGGGTTGATCCACTTTTAACCCGTAAAAATGTGAGTCATTTTACCAATCAACCCACTGGTAAACCGGATTGGCTCACCGAACTCAACCCAAATTGACACCTCTAAAAAACGTAGCACGACTTCTTAAATATATATGAAGTCAAGTATACAACTACGAAATAAGAATGCTATAATTTATATAATATTGTATCCAAAAAAATTTTTTGGTCGAGAATATTGTATGCAATTTGAAAACTTATGAATCATAACTCTTTCAAATTCAGACTCCCAAAATCCCATATATAGAGATCTTGCAAAAAAAAAAAAACATTCAGACCCCCAAAAAAAACAAACTAGGTCCCACTATTTCGTTCGGTATAATGAACTATTTACTGTGAATAATACAATTCGCCAGATCATATATTGAACACTGGTTTTAGTTTGTCTCTTACCTAATTGCAAGTTCTTGATGATTATCTCACTATTATGACAGTGTTTAGATTAACTTCTAATTTATATAATTTTTTAATAAAAAAATACTTGAATCTAAACTTATAAAAAAGATTTTATAAATTTAAAAGTATTGATATTAAAATTCTCATTAAGAAAATCCAAATGAACTCTATAATTTTTTAAAATCTTTATGGTTTTGGAGCTTTTTTTTTCATTTGATTGATCACTTCTCTTTCGGATGCTATATATATATATATACTTTTCAAAACATTTTATGGCCGATTATCACTAAACTTTCGAAGGTATATTGCGATGTATAACCAAGTTTGGATAAGGAATCAAATGGTATATGTTTAGTTCTACTTAAACAAGGTAACACAGTGCATGTGTAATGAAATACACCCTAGCTACTTGTCTATCACATATGCTGCATCATTGTATTGTATACTTAATCAACTTTTCTCTAATTATGTAATGAAATTCTCTCTTACTGTTATGGATATATATAGGTTCCGACGACCGAACCACGTTAAACTACTTATTTATCTTCTTTCAATTTTTTTCCCGATTCTGCCATAACAAATGGAAATTAGAAAGAAAAAAAGAAAACAGATTTGTTTGGATTGTGAGGACCACAGAGAAAAGAACATGTATGAATTATGTTGGGTTTGGTCCGGTACTAGCTATTTAACTCACTTGATAATTATATATATATTTTTTTTGGAAAAAGTTCTCTCCATAAAATTCTAATGATAAAGATAAAATAAACAAATTACATGTAGAAAGGATGAAACAAAAGTCAAAGGGAGCATTAATATAAAGCAAGAGCAGTTGAATTTAATTTATATATTTGTTAATTGTTACCAGCTCTCATGTGCTTAGAAAGTAAAGAAAGGTTGTGGAAGAAGCGAAAGTACACAAAATTTCAACAAGGGAAAGAAGCGGTCTTGGTGGTAGGCCACCGTCTCTTCTCAGTTCTCACTCTTTTTCCTCCTCCTTCCTTCATAATGAACTAACCATGGTTAACTAACCCAGAAAAAACAGAAAGGCTTAAGAGGATTTTCTTTCTATGTTTTGCGTGCGTAATCGATCGAGGACCTAGTGAATAGGTTTGAAAGTGTCTTTTTGACAGGGTCCTATCTTCACTATGACAGCTCCAAAGGGATCTTTCTTCACTGTGCTTTCGAACAACGGTAACTAATTAAGGAATAATAATGATAGTGTTAATAATTTCAATGGTATTATAGAGTTAAAAGTTGAACTTGTCATCCAATAATTTATCAAAGTGTACAAGTGAATAGTGTGTAAATCTGTGTACAATTACTAAAGACTTGTGGTTCAGTTGACAATTCAAACGAGTCGACTGTGATAAGAGTTCCCGATTCCCACCCAATACAATTTAAAAAGAAGTGAGAAGTCGATTAAGTCCAAATATGATTACCCCTAATTATAGAAAATACATGTGAGAAAAAAAAGAGTCTATGTTCAAGTAATGTTACTTGTAGGTCATAGAAAAAATAAGGATATGTAACATTATCCTTAGAAAAATAAGGATATAGAAGTTGCCTTTTATTTGTTTATTCCACGGATCATATATATAACTGCCTAATATCAATTATATGAACGTAATTGCGGGTGATGTTTGGGTTGTAATTAATTTTCAACTTAATTACCCCCAATTTGTCTTCAATTTATGTTTCTAGAACATCTCCTACGCATATCGTCGAAGTCTTCCTCAGTTCACACAAACTAACTTTGTTTGTGTTTGTGTGACCAGATCGTGGCAGAGAATAATTGTACAACGTACGCAGATCATATGATCACTTTTTAACTTTTACCATTCAACTATCTCACGTCAACTCAGGAAACAAACTCTGTCAACAACAAGACCAAGTGTGAAGCTGAAAATCCAAATATGAATTGGAAGGACTAATTAACTCACAGAAAGAGCGAGACTCAGAAAAGGCTAGTCCGAGCGAGAAGGTTCTATTCTACTATCCATCAACATTTCTAATTGTGAATACCCAATCGAACTTGTTGTATACAACTTGGAAAATCAATTAATTAAAAGAAATTAACCATATGTTCTATACGACTCCTCTGACATTAACTAAAGAGTTGTATAGATAACTTCTAATAGCTAGCTAGCAAAGTGAAGTTTTAGGTTTAACTGGCAAATTAAAATTCGCACGCACGTTATATTGTTACGTATGCCTCCATCTTCAAGTAAATTTTAAAACATTAAGTGCCTTCTATAACAATTAACTGTTTGCTTTTGCTTCAGATTTCATAAACTGTTAGATCATAAATTTTAATTAGATTGGGTAATTATTTACTACAATTACAATCAGTGATTTTGGATTTGGGTCAAGTTATGTAAGCATGACAAGGGCTGATTGCAACAAACCAATAGTGATTGTGTGGGAAGAGCCTTTGCTTTAGTTGACTGCTAAAATCCTTTTTGTAAAAAGAATAAGATAAGAAGAAAAGCACTGAATCTTTTCTGTCTTATCAAGATCCACTTCTTTCCCACAAGAAAATTAAGGTTGTCACGGGTCAGTGACGCGGTTTCTTTAATTTCTCCTGGTTGAATTGCTTTTTGTGGAGTTAGAAAGTGCAAAAATGAAAATTGGAGGAGCAGAGGTCAAAAAGACATGGCCATATGAGACAAAGCTTCATATATTGAGATTTAGAAATGAAAAAGCATGCTTTGTGAGTTAACGAAAATTCTATCTATATTGTTAGTGCCATACTCTGTGGGGCCACGCCAGGCCAGGAGACACCTCTGTAAAAAAAACATGTATATGTATGTGGGAAACTCATTCTTGATTGTCTGGCTTTTTCATTTTCTTTTCTTAATCAGCAAAAAAAAAAAAAATTTATTCATAATATACGTACCAAAAATACTCAAACCCGATTAAACATATTTCCAAACAGAGTGCAAACTGAACGAGCAGCCAATCCATATCGGGTTCACCTTCTCTTCAGTACTGTCCAGTAGGAGAGAGAGTGACCGGTGGCGGATCTTCAACTAAAATTTTGGGGGAGCCAACATAATATTTCAATATGTATAAATTAAATATGTAGTATTATATATCTAAAATTAAAGTGTAATGTTAACATAAATATAGACCATAAATTATAAAAACGTGAATTAAGAAACTTAATTAATATAGTTCATAAATTGGTATTATTTTTTCATAATTACTCTTATAATTCTTTAGATTCATTTTTTTGCCTTTCTATCAAATTTATTACCCCCTTAGGTCCTATTTATAGGATAATTTTGACCAAATCACACATATTAAGAAAATATATTACAAGTAATTAATGCATTGATTTTTGAAAAAACTCTACAACATTCTAAATTTACCCATATTTAAAATTAAACTTTACTACCATGATAACTTTTTTTGGTTTAACCACAGGTATCCTCCATGGGAGGCAATCCTCTTCAAGCCGGGAACATCCACATCATGGTGGGGCTAGCTCTCCCAGCGGGGATTTTTTACTACCATGGTAATTGAGTCAATTTAAAACCTTTAATGGTCAACAAGAGTAAAGATGAGAAAAATATTTAACGCTTCTAAATTTGTGTGCTTTATCTTATAAATAGAACCATAAAAATTTCAAACATTGTCTCATAAATAGGACCATAAGGGGTCATGCATTTCACTCCTGTCTTTCTCTTTCTATATCTATTATTTGTTGACTACAAAAAACTATTGAATAAATAAGTGTATTTTTGTAAAGAAAAAAAAATTTAAAAATTAATTAATGCAGTAGATAATTTGGATGAGATATTATAAAATGGACCAAAACAAATTTCGTAAAAGCTCCAATAAACAAGTAAAATTGTCTCCAATTGAATAAATTTACTGAACATATCCTTAAAGAATATGACACTTCACATGTTATTAAACTCAATAATTCAATGATGTGACAACTAACAATGTAAAACAATTTTTTACTCTAACATTATACACTAATCAAACTTTTATGAAAAATTCAACTACAAGTAATTGAAAATGAGTTTAATTAGTATACATTGATAGTGTAAAAAAGCTTTACACAATAATCTAATAATGTGTTGACACATTATTTAATGAGTATAATTTTTTATACTAATAATATCCATTCAATCCATTAAAAATATTAATTTTTTTTCAATATTTATACACACACACACACACATATATATATATGTATGTATGTATGTATGTATGTATGTATGTATGTATTAAAAAGTTTGGGGGAGCCATGGCTCCCCTCTGTCATAAAGAAGATTCGCCCCTGAGAGTGACACACACAATATGTGGGACCCACACAGCAGGTGGGTCTCACATATTGAGTGTGTCACTCTCACCTAATGGACAAGTCCAGTAAATGGAGAGGATCTCCACTCATCCATATCATCCAAAGTGCTAAAGGTGTCAAAAAAGAAAAACCCTAAAGGTGGCAATTTTGGTTAGGTGGGTAAAAATTAAGTTGCAAAATAAAAAATTTATTACTTAAATGAACTATTGACCCTAAAATTATTGGACTATTTGGTTAAATGACTCCCTACAATTTGTTAAAAAAAACTTGTATAAGGTTACACTCATTTTTTTATTGGAGCATATTAGACAAGCCCGCTGTACTCGCAGAGTTGTGGTATATGGGCTTTAGCCCCAATTTATAGTCAAATTAGTTTTCGGGTTTTGCATTACTTTTTCCAAGCTATTACCATTCAAGTTAGCTTTGGAACTTTTGTTTGGATGTGTATTGGTATCTATGCAAGTCCTAATTCTATATTTAGAATGCATTTTTAGGACAGGATATGCAGTTTTAGAGACATAATTCATAGCCTTTGGCTTGTTATTGGAGAATTCAATGAGATCCGTTGAACTTCTGAGTAGAAACGTGTGTTATCTTTTCATATATCATAGCTGGGCAAAGTTCATTGATATTCGTGGTTTATTGGACCTAGAATCTATTGGCTATAAATTCACTTGAGAAAGATCTTGCCATGGTCGTAACAATATCTCAAAGAGGTTAGATAAAAGTTTGGTGGACTAGAGATGGAAACTTGAATTCCCTAAATAGCTTCTGTAGAACATGTTTTTGCTGACCATCACAATCTTTTGTGGTGGTTTGGTGGTCTTTTTGTTGTTAGAGGACCAAGACCTTTCCACTTTGAGGCCATTTAGAATTTATATAGGTCACTCACTCTCTTTACCACACCACAGTGGAAGAGATATAGAATAAGTGGAAAGGGAACATTATTGTTGCACTTGAAAGAGTTAAGGAGGAGTCCATTATTTTTAAACATAATTGGTTGAAATCGATTCGTATTTGGTTTCTTAGAAAAACCTTCATGGGAATGGCACCGTTGTGAATATTGATCTACAAAAAGTACATCCTGAACAATTACTCCCTCCGTCCCTTATTATAAGACCCTCTCAACCGTTTCACACAGTTTAAGAAAAATTGGTTAATGTATTGGTCTTTTAAAAAAAATAATACTATTCCAAATATACCCCTATTTAAAAGTCACTATATTTTAGAAACATTAATGGTAACATAGTAGAAGACTCCAAAATTCACTTTCCAATGGAGTAGTTGAGCATATTGGTAAAACTTCATTAATTATTCACACCCATCAATATATTGGGAATAAAAAAAGTTGAATATTAATAAAGGGCAAATATGGAAAAAATAATTAATTTACCTAAAAATCTGCAAAGGGTTCTTCTAGAAGAGGTCTTATAAATAGGGACGGAGGGAGTACCAAAGTACTTCATGATCATTCTAGAGAAATCAATGACCATTCCAATACAAATAATAAATTCATCAAACTAAATCACAAGCTACACGGTCACATGTACACTGGAAAAGAGCACAGCTGATACCACTGACCAACTGTTTTAATTTCACCAACAAAGTTAGCTTTGTAACGAAGGGAAATTGAACCTTTTTCCAAAAGCCATTTTGCAATAGTCTCCTAAAAAGGGAAGGAATTAACCAGGTAAAATATAGCTCTAAAGTCTATACCTTTAAGTAATTCCATCCGGGTGACTATGCTTTCGAAAACCAGAAAAAGCTCCAGTAAGAGCATGTTTAGGACCTCAAAAATATTACGTTGCTTTTACACCTTTTCTATCCCGCCCTCAGACATTTAAGCCATAACCTTTTTTACCTTCTTCCACCAAAAACAAAATCCCCGCATCTAGAATGTCTATTTTTCAACCATAAAAAGCTAACTAATCCACTGATAATGACTTCCCCAGATGGCAAGAAAATAAACACATGTAGAATTGTTTTTTCATGTGCTTGCTAGTCATTTAAAAGCAATACACACACCAGAGTAAATATCTACAGCAGCTCATCAGATATGAAAGCAAAATTTTTAAAAACAACTTTTAGAGCCCGGACATTCAATGAGATTTTAGCAATATATGCACTCCAAGCTATTCCTGGTGTCCTTATCTCAGCTCAACAGTCCAATTCATCTCATCCTTCGTAAGACCCATCTGAAGTCTGGTAAGGACAGTATAAAGTTGCTGCGAAACCACTCCAATACCGTCTCTATATGATACCCTACAGAATTTTTTTTTAAAAAAAAAGTCAATCATCAATCCAAAATGGCTTCATAGAATGATTGGAATGAAAACAATATCAGGAAAATTTCAGTTGGTGGGATACTTTAAAGCTAGGTGGGTGGAAGGGCATCAAAGATGGACATCTAGTAATTTTGCCATTAGTCTTGTTTTGCTCATTCGGTTAACCTATTTATTAATGTACCAACTGCAAATTGTATTCTGTAATTACAATGTACCTCTTGCCCAAATAAGTAACACTGCCAACGGGGGATACAACCACAGCTGTTCCTGTGCAGAAGACCTCATCAGCATCTAGCAATTCATCCACTGACACTTGTCGCTCCTCAACCTGCACATAACAGATGAACATTAGGAAATGAAGAATAAATGTGTGCACTTTGGCTTAATGCCAATAGAAACAAGAAGCAAAGTGTGCTGTAGTTCTAAATACAAAAATGTAAACCCCAACCCATTTAACCTTTTCCGGGAGAAGTCACAGTAGGATTGTAGTTATGATGAATGGAATTGGAGGAACACATAGCAAGAATCATTGATTAAGAAATAAATAAATAAATAAATAGAGAAAAGACAGAGTGACTACACCCAAACAAAGGGCATTCTAGAATACCTTCGGAAATATCAAGACTTCAGAAGTCTTGGAAGGTATTTTGCATGACATAATTATTCATCTTACACGTGATATTTGCAAAGTTGTGAATTATTAACAGAGATCACACAATCAAATCAATATTCGCATCAGGGGACTGAGCAAAAAAGGGCAAGATCAAATGAAGATCATAGCTTGTATAAGAGATAAGTAATTTCTGTTTAGGGTTTAGGGTGTGGTTCATCCTTATAAATTTCATTTTAGAGTAAGTAATCCTGATTGCCTTGTTGGCAGCTTCCTAAGGTGCAAACCTTGTATCAGAGACTAGTGTAAAACTTCAGACCAAGATTAATCAACAAGTGGGTATAGATTTGCCAATACTGCTGTCTAAGAAGAAAATACTTACGAACTTTTTCATATTTATTTTAAAGATCATAGCTTAGTAAGAAAATAAAATAAAAAGAAATGTTAGATATCAAACAGATAATTCATATTTATTTTAAAGATCATAGCTTAGTAAGAAAATAAAATAAAAAGAAATGTTAGATATCAAACAGATAATATTCATCAATCATCTCCTTGAATAAAAATATAGTACCTGGAACCCTTGGCTTCGAGCAACATCAATTATGCTTTTTCGAGTAATGCCAGGTAGGATAGTCCCTTTAATAGCTGGTGTTGAAATAATGTTACCCTAAAAGCAAATGGAAATAAGGGCAGTTAATATGAAAATTGCAGAAAGAAGAAAAGAGAAAGATTTCATGATTCAGAGAAAATAAGCTTTCATATTTCTCAAAATGTTCCAACTGAATATAAGAGAAGCTATTTATATTACAGGGAAATGAACTAATATGAAGCTAATACAGAAGCGGGAAAGTTAACAGAATCAGTTGTGGGTGATTAATTCTGTTTTGCTGGTGTAGCTTCATCGATGTGGGACTTTGCTGACTTGGAGTCTAATAGCAGTATAATACAGTAAGCTTTCTAATGAATTAGTAATCCAGAACAATATGTATAAAATTTAAAATGGGGAAAAAGGAAGTCAAGAAATACACAGAATAGCACCAATGAAGAGCTACACCAGAATACCGGCAAAGGGTAACATGCAACAAGACGAGATTGAAAAACTTCAGAATCAACTGGACAAGAATGATACAAAATTAACAAATCTATTCAGATTAATGTAGAAAAGCCAAAGATTAAAGCCACCAGGCCGGCTGTGAGACGTGGATAGCAACCAAAAATGACTATAGAAATAATAGGACTTAGAGAACAAAGAAAGAGCAGGAAAATACAGAAACAGAAAAGAAAATATTAGGGCCTGTTTGGTTTTTTATTGTTTTCACTATTTCCTATATAATATAAAACTTTACAAACAGGAAATAAAATGGAAACAAAGTGATAATTTTTAGAAGGAAACCTTCACTGCCTGTGGCTACATCCACCCCAAAATACTCAGATGATTGCCTGTCTCCCCCTACACTCCATTTACCTCATTCACATCCCCCCTAGATGATTCCAGCATTCCCTTCTCCAGTCTCCTGCCGCCATGCATGCAGTCCATTAGTCCCCCCTTCTCCATTCTCCTGCTGCCATGTATCCAGTCCCTTAGTCACCCCTTTCTCCCTCCTAACCAACTACTCCAAGCAAATTCTATTCTTGCTCCCTTCCCTTCCTTCCTCTATTCCTTCCCGGGTAAGCACAGACTTAGAGGCCCATCAACAGCCACCCCCTATCACTTTCACCTTGTCCTCAAGGTCAAGGTTTTAAAAGATCTTCCCCCTGAATCCCATTGTTTGAAACACAAGGACCAACTTATGCATGAGGCATAACAACATCCTCCAGGATCCTACTACTCAAGGTAAGACAGTAGGGAGCCCCAATCCTTGGAATGTACTTCGATACTAGAGTTGGAATTGAATACAAAGTCTTCCCAAGTCTACCAATTCCCTTGTCTATCGATACCCCTTCCAACAAGAGTCAACTTGTCCTAAAGAAGAAAGTGAGGACATTGTTGGCAAATAACTTTGTTAGAGTCTCACATTGCCTAGAGATAAGGCCAAATAAAAGTATATAAGCTCTGGGTAGTCCTCACCCTACAAGCTAACTTTTAGGGTTGAGTTAGGCCTGATCCAAAAATCTAAAATGGTATCAAAGCCTATCGTAGATGATCGGTTGTTATTGGGCCACCACTCGTATAGATCTCTAGTTGTCCACGCTCCAAATGTCCAGTCCCGAGCGTGGGGGTATGTGTTAGTGCCTTACACATAAAAGTATATAAGTCTTGGGCAGTCCTCACCCTACAAGCTAGCTTTTGGGGTTGAGTTGGGCCCTGTCCAAAATCTAATAAACTTCTTAGTCTTCCCAAAGATTTGCATGTGCTAGAAAATTGTCTCATCGAATCAACACCTCTGTGACCTCACTTAAAAGTTTATTAACTGCCAACACCTCTGTTGGTTGAGTTCAGAGTTCTAGAACATCATAAGCAACACGCTAAAGCTGTCCAACTAGTTCACATATCAACTTGTCTAAATTGGATAAGACATATGATTGAATTCCAGATAGAGCTTGACAGTCATCCTCAAATTTTCTATTATTAAAACAAGCATCCATATTGGTTAGTAGTGTGCCTGTGTCTGAAACCCCCCACTTCCTTTCACCAGACTTGTCTTATCGAGAATACGAGGTCTTTCTTCACCATAATCAGCATCATATTCTCTATCGGCTTCACCACAAATTCCTTCCATATGGCGGTATTGGTTTTGTCAATTCCTACCTCTGCAGTTTTCTAATGAGCTGTTTTTTAACATAGGCTTAAAGTATGCATACCAACCTTACTTAAGTATTTGGGTATAGGCACACTATTTCCATTTCCACCATCTTCTGTCAGCATCACAGGTTCAGGAATTGTCATCTAAATCTCCTTGAACAATGACTTCAGCATTAAAGTGGATCACCATTCACCACCAATATTGCAAGTACAACAATAAGGTTTAAAAACCCAACAGCCTTACATAGTGGTAATCACATTCACCTATTCATCCTGCTTAATATCCCTCAATGCACATAGTCCAATACAGACTTCCCTATTTACCATCCATTTTTTTTTGTTCGACAATCAGGATCACAGTAATGACTAATGAATCACCACCAACTTCCTTTTGCACATGCATCAATCGTCCACTGCCATCCAAGGTCATAAAATCAAAATGTTTATGACCCATCAAAGCATACTCTCTTTGTTGTGTCTCATAGACATGCACATTGAGTACCTCTCCGACATATTCGAGAAACTGTCCTCTAGTTATACCTTCAAGTAAGGAAGGACAGAAGGTTATGCAACCATCGTTGGTCCCTGTAACTCCAAAGAATGATTCATTGGAAGACCAGGTATTATAGGTACAATTAGTCCTGAAACAATCATGGGCTCCATCCAAGCTCAATTCCACTCCCCCCCCCCTTCCTTACTCTCATCCTTCTCTGATAAATACAAAGACATCGAGGTCCATGATTTAGAGTCTCATCAGATATCTTTGTAGGATTATATGCATAGTCTACTCCAAATAATACTCTTGGCAATATGGTCAAAATGCTTTATACAACTTTCAAGTCGTATTGCGATTCTAATTTCAGAAAGGTGATAAGAAAAGGGCACATATCATAGAGGAGAAGCAATTTGCAGAGTCACCAACTAGTTGAAGTGAGCACCATGGACCAAGAGACTACCACACTGATTTTGCAAGTATAGCTAAATGAGTACCACAAATCAGGTGATGAGGCTCATTCAGGAAATTGATAGAAAAAGTGCCGGTTCACTAAAATGCGGTGATTCTGATTTCTGATTACCATAAGACAATGATTTTACTATCCTGGAAGTTATATGTCTAGGTAAACTGTTCATTGTATTGTGAGAGCAAAGAGAAGGTAACAAATAATGCCATGCATGTAAATTTAACATCTGTGCATATTAACAATGACAAAAAAACATAATCTTAAATTCAAACTGGTTCGTTGAATATAATACCTTAACAACAAAAATGTTGCAAGAAGAAACCTCCTCCAAATATCTTTTGTGCACACAGTCAAGGTATAATACATCAGAGTAGCCTTTAGCTTTTGCTGCAGACTGTGCCTTCAGAACCTACAAAGAATAATTGCACATGCACAGTGCGAGAGAATGTCGGGAATTTTCATAAATAGAAAAGAAAAGGTAAGGTATGCTAGTGCCAAGAAATGAAAATTAAGAAACCAAACAGATTACTGAAACCAACACTGTGAAATTGTTGCTATAAAGGTCAGTTCTGACAATAAGAAATATAGTACTTGTAAGAGGAAGAAAAATGAAGGCAGCTCAAGAAAATTCCCAGTTTTCACCTGTCTGCTCATTTAATCAGTACAAGAAAGCAATTTATTGGTATTCAGTTTCAAATATAAAATGTCTAATTGAAATCACAAAAATGAGGAAAATCTTCAGTTTGACATTGCTGGTAATTTAAATTTAAGGCAAACAGAGAGAACATCTGCAACCAAATGAAAGTAGACAAACAAACAAGAAAAGAGAAGGGCAGGCAGTCTGGCTTACTGCAGCATAGTTTCCAATTGTCTTCACACCTCCAGTGCCACCAGGAGTTGCACGATGTAATTCGTTCTCCACGATCAAATTGATTGGGGCTAAACCTTCCTGCGGTTATATTGATACTCCATAAATTTTTGAAAGGACAAGTGTTTTTAATTGCAAAAATAAAAGATATAGAAAGAGATATGCTCAAATGGTTATGTTGGAAATAATACAATTATTATGATACCAATACCATCATACCAATATGTTAGTTGTAGAACTAGAAAACAAAGTATGCAACACAAGACAATTTATTCAGGCCTTGCTATTGAATCCTACAAAGAAGTAAAAAGAGGTAACATAATGGATCCCCAGATCACTGCTACAAGTTCTCTTCATCTTTTCAAACTGCAACTTCAACCCATTGAGTCACATCATAAAAACCATATAAAAGTTAAATTCCTTTAAGTGTTGCATCCAATTCTCATAATATTCAGCAAGTCCCTAACTCTAAACTAATTTCGAGTAAATGTATCAAAGTTCTCAATGACTATGGGATTTGGATTACAATTTGTTATTTTCATCTGAAAAAAGATATTGAAAAACTTACATAAACAAAATAAAGATGCCATATTTTCAATGTAGCAATATAGATACTTTACCTTGAAGTAGTTCCCAACAGGTGAAACATATATTAGAAAGGTGTACTCTGGAGCGGGTGCAAGACCAAGTACAGGCCCACTTCCCATTAGCAATGGTCTAATATACAAGGAACCTTTACCCGGTGGGGGAACCTGAAACCAAATTTCACCCAATCAATATCAATATGATGTGTATTACAAACTCTAAAAAAAATGTTAATAGCAATGATAGGGTTGTATAGTACCCAACGTTTGTTAGCTAAAACAGTATCCTTTACAGCTTCCACAAACTGTTCAACAGTAGGTGATGGCATGCACATCCTCTCCGCACCCATCTTCATCCGCAAGGCATTTTCTTCTGGACGGAAGAGGAGTATATTCCCGTCTTCTTTACGGTAGGCTTTCAAACCCTCAAATAGCCCCTACAGTTGTAAACCATAAAAAATACATTTTTTTATATCAAATAAATATTCTCAGGATTAGTTTTGTAGCTAGAATCGCAAACATGGAATCGAATCGAATAATCTAACCTGGCCGTAGTTTAGAACGCCAGCAGAAGGGTTCAATTCAATATTCCCAAAACGCTTTAGTTCACCTTTAGAGAAGGTTCCACCATGTGGGCATTTCATGATAAACATATAATCAGTAGGTTGAAGGCCAAATCCGAGGTTGTCCCACTCTATGTCTGCTAACTCAACCGTTTCACTGCACCATTCCATGTCAATACAATTAAACAACGGGAGAAAGAACAAGAGTATTAAAACCAAAACAGATATATTTGTTTTTTTTTAAAAAAAAGAAGGAGGAAGGACCTGAAGGAATCAGAAAGAGTGGCAGAAGGCCTGAGAGGAGGAGGAGGTTCCAGAACATTGTTGGAAGAGAGAGGAAACTGATTTTGTAGCTGCTGCAAATTGGAAAACGAATTAGGGAAGGAGTTAGAGAGAGAGAGAGAGAGAAAGGAGAAAATGGAAATACCTTGAGAGAGAGAGAAGGCCTGAGTGGGAGAAGAGGGGAAGAGTTGCGAGAGGGGGAGGGGGAGATCGGGCAACTTAGTCGAATGCCTGCGAGGACGGCGCTGCTCTCCATTTTTTTCAATAAACTCAAACAACAAGAAGAGGGTGCGGGCGGAGTACACAGCACGTGGGATATATATGAATGTCTCTTCTTACTACCAACGGAAATGAATATTGGGCTGCTGTTCTGATTTGGCTTATGGTAGCATGTAGGATTATAGTATTATATAAATATAAAATGAATGGATTAAAGATGCAATGAACATGCAAATGGAGCAGTTTGTTTGACTATTATATATGACTTGGAATGGAGATGTCAAGTCAGCCTCAACTTTCAAACACTCATCGGTGAGGTGATCCGGATACCCAAACACGTGTAAGGATTCTTTCCACCACTTAGTAAAATTTGGCTATGAAATAGCTAGGCATTAGCTATAGATGTTATTTACCAAGTGCTTCTGTCCCTATTCCGAAGCTAAGTTTTGCTAAGAGGCTGAAGAGGATACACCTCCGGGCGATGGGTTACTCTGATCAAAGCGGCTAGATCCGTGCGTTGGCTCTGCTGCCAAACAATAAGAAATATGAGATGGGTTGGTATTTTTTTTATAAACTAGTGTATATAACTCGTGTTACTTAAGAAATTGATTTTGAAAGAATTGTGAGAATATTATTTTTTTAAATTAAATTTTGTGTATATACAGATGGTGCAATAGTATAAACACAATCTGAGTAAATGATATAGGTTATAGAGAACTCAAGTGGTAACATATAAGATCCAATGAATGTTTAGTAGTAAAATTGTGTATATCCACCTGGTTTGCTGTAGTCGATGTGACACCGGTGAGACCTTAAAAGGATATTACCATTATATCACAATATAAGGCTAAATGTAGGAAACCGAGTGACTCTATATATTGTTTTGTTCTTTCATTTTGCTTTATATATTGATATATAAAGATAAAGTATCATAACACTCTACCATATTAACAATCATTAATCCAGGTAGCAAACTCTAAACCCTAAATAATATCTCAATAAATAAATCTGTACTCATGTGTATGTTGATGTTTAATCTCTCATCCCTTCCAAATTTTTTTATTTGAGTATAGTTTTTTATTTAGGGAGGTTTGGTTCGGTTCGGGTAACAGATCCAATATCTTTAATCCATTACCAGAATCAATCAGTGATGGGTTTGATTGGTTCGGTTCGGGTCCAACCTAACTTAGCTAAAAAAATTCAAACAAATCAAATTGGTTCGGTAGGGTTTAGGGTTTATCGGATTGAATCAAACCAATGAACACCCCTAAATAATATATTAGGAAAATACACAATAAATTTGATGTAAATCAACATATTTTATTATATTACCACATCCAAACTTTAGTATCAATCTCAACAAATATGTTTGTATTCATGTGTATTAATATCTACAAATTAAACAATTTTAATGTAAATGAAATATTAGGAAAATACACAATAAATTTGATGTAAATCAACACATTTTTTATATTACCACATTCAAACTTTAGTATCAATCTCAACAAATATATTTGTACTCATGTGTATCAATATCTACAAATTAAACAATTTTAGTTTGAATAAAACAATTTTGGGTCCCTGTAAAATATATGGTTTTTGCTTTTAGTCCTTATAAAATTATTTTTATTATTTTGGTCCTCATAAAATTAAGAAACTTTGAAAAAGGTCGTTATTGCCACTTGTCATGCATCCAACCATGCCACATAAGTAATCATGTTGAGGTGGCATATGATGTGGTGTGTCTAGATGCATGACATATGATCAAAAAATGATAATAAGGACCATTTTCAAAATTTTCAAATTTTATGAGAACCAAAAGGATAAAAATAATTTTATAAGGACCAAAAGCAAAAATCGCATATTTCACAAGGACCAAAAAGTTATTTAAGCCTAATAATAAAATAACTAATAAAATATTATAATAAATTGAATGAATAGAGAAAAAATATTAAAAAACCTATAGGATTGTATAATTATAGATAGATGTAAATCAACATATTTTGTTATATTACCATCCAAATTCCGATATTAATATGAACAAATTTATTTGTGCTTATGTGTATACTATCAATGTCTACATATTAAACAATTTTATTTTAAATAAAAAAGATGACACGACTTTTAATAAAAAAGTAATAAAAATAATAATAAAATAACTAATAAAATATTATAATAAATTGAATGAATAGTGAAAAAATTAATAAAATACCTGTAAGATTATAGATTATAGATAGATGTAATTCAACATATTTTATTATATTAATTACCACATCTAAACTTCGATATTAATCTCAACAAATTTATATGTGCTTATGTGTATCAATGTCGTCTACATATTAAACAATTTTATTTTAAATAAAAAAGATGGCATGACTTTTGATAACAAAAAGTAGTAACAATAAGAACAAAACAACTAATAAAATATTATAATAAATTGAATGAATAGTGAAAAAAATAATAAACTACCTATAAGACTGTATAATTATAGATTATAGATAGATGTAATTCAACATATTTTGTTATATTACCACATCCAAATTTCGATATTAATCTCAACAAATTTATCTGTGCTTATGTGTATCCTACATATTAAACAATTTTACTTGAAATGAAAAAGATGACACGACTTTGAATAACAAAAATTAGTAACAATAATAATAAAATAACTAATAAAATATTGTAATAAATTGAATGAATAGTGGAAAAAATATTAAAAAACATATATGATTGTATAATTATAGATAGATGTAAATCAATATATTTTGTTATATTACTATCCAAACTTCGATATTAATTTGAACAAATTTATTTGTGCCTATGTTTATCAATGTCTACATATTAAACAATTTTATTTTAAATAAAAAAGATGACACGACTTTTAATAAAAAAAGTAGTAAGAATAATAATAAAATAACTAATAAAATATTAAAATAAATTAAATGAATAGTGAAAAGATTAATAAAATACCTATATGATTGTATAATTATAGATAATAAATAATATAATGATGTCAATTTATTTCATAAATTGTTAGAGGGTTTTTTTAATAATAAAATTGAAATATTAAGAAACTAGATATAAAAATAAATTAGAAAATGAGGTGTATTTTATAGCTAGGATTGGCTCAAGACATGAATGAGAGTAAGTAGGTGTTAAGAAATATATTGAGTATTGATTTCGAATTTGAGCATTTGAGAGTTAAATATTAAAAAATGAATAAACAAAAAAAATATTAAAAAATGAAAATTGAGAAAAAAAACTAATGGTTAATCCATCTTAACTTGCCAGACAGATTAGAGAGATTTGCAGTTTTTTTTTCTTACGTCAAGAGAGATTTGCAGTTAATATATGTAATTAAGCTCATAAAAATAGTTGGATAAATAAGTCAATGCAACCGTTACACCTCATACAAATTATTCAAATTTCCATCATTAAATTTAAAACATTTGTACTCATGATTTGGCTCCTTTGTAATGCAGGTGTGTTTTATAGCTAGGATTGGCTCAAGCAACAAGCAATAACTACCTATGCTTTATTTATAATATTCTCTCTTCGTTAAATTTTTTTTTTTTTAAAAAGTTATCAATCAACCATTGGGTAGAATTAAGAGTAAATATTTTTCTCTAAAAAAAGTCACTCACCTTATTATAATTATTTCTCCTAATTAGCAACTGTTTTATTTATCTTATCTTATTCATTGACTTTTCTCATCTTATACATTAATCTTATGTTAAAATATATACCTTTCATTATTTATTATCATAAATCATAAATATTATAATAAATCAAAATCATAGAATGTGGCGGATCTTGGAGAAAATGTTTGAGAGAGCCAAAATAATATTTTAACATAAAAATTAAGAATTTTATTAATATACATTATTAGTGTAAAAAAGTTTTACATTATTATCCAATTATGTGTTGTCACATCATCTGTTGAGTTTAATAACACATGAGGTGTCATACTTATTAAATGACATGATAAAACATTATTAAATGAAAATGTAAAACTTTTTCTTACACTGATAATGTATATATTCATTAAATCCATAATTAAATATATAATATTTTATCATGGTTGAAAATTAAGTTACTCCAGGAGTAATTCTTATCAATATTATCCCATTTAATAACTTTTTATGAATTTATCAATCCAACTGTTTAGAAAAAAAACATTCATAGATATGTAATCGTATAGTCAATATATTTACTTATATTTTAAATAAATATATTATACATTAAAATAAAATTATCTAATGAAATATCAATTAGTTTTTAAAATCACATAATTTTAGTCCTCTTCGTTATTTGTATTCAGGTAAATGATGACGTAACAATATTTCTTGTAGATTTTCCTATGGATTTCTCTTCGAATTTTCCTACATATTTCAAAACTCAAAGAAAATTTTGTTTAGAGTCTAAAATTTGTGGGAAATTTACTGTAGATTTTCTACAACAAAGCAAAGAAATTTTATAGCAACATTTTTATGTAAAAAAATTGTGTTTTTTTGGAAAGTTACTACATATGACTTTTCTATAGAAATAATTGCAAGAGTTTTTATATGAATTTTTATCCAGGAAAAGTCATAGTGGAACTGTAAAAGTGACTTAACGGAGTATAATTAACAAAGAGGACTAAAAGCACATAATTTTAAAAAAATGGAGAACCAAAACGAATGAAAAAAATAAATGAGGGACCAAAACTAAATTTCGTTATATTTTCAGGGACCCAAGAACATATTTAACTCTAAAAATAATATTTAAATAAATAAAATTATATCTAATTAAATCAATTTTGTAGAATAATTTAAAAAATAAATATTTAAAAATGTTATAGAAAATCTTGTTTTTAACTATTAAGAATAAAAATAATTTTTATAATTATATGTATACCTAAAAATATTTTTGAAATAGCTTGAGGGAGCCTGTCATAACTATAATCCGCCACTATATATATATATATATATATATATATAGGGTCCATTTAATTTATAATTGGGAAATTGATTTTGTGTGTGTTTGGTTTCCCCCAAAATCACAGTTTAAACATGGATTCAGTCTAAATTAAACACACCTTTAAAATCAATTCCACAATAATTGATTTTGACTATTCACAGTTGAAAACCAAACAGGTACTTGAACATCTTACTGAACACAACTTTAGTTTAGGTTTATAAAATTGCTAGACTGGACCGTAAAAAAAACAAAAGCTTGTGAGAGGTAAGAAAATCCAGCTCAAGTTTTAAATTTTGTGTAATTGCCGGGGCTATTTAAAGTGAAACCTAGCCTAACCTGAATCATTTCAGCCTCTATAGACATTGCCAAGACTGGAGGAATGTACATCTAGAAATGTTATATATAATATTGACACACCTCATGCACCCTTGATTAACAACCTTAATTACCATTACCAATCTGCATATCAATCACCTATAGTCCCTGATCATAGTAAAAAAACACATGGATAAATATCTGAGGGGAACTTGCGCAAAAAAGGATACAAAATAAAGTACAAATTTGAAAGACCCAGCCTGCAACAGACAGAAGTCCTCAATGGCTAGCTTAACTATTGTTTCATAAGATAAAATCAACACTACATAATTAGATTATTACTTAAAGTTTCAAACAATATCTCAGGGACATAATATCATTTATAGATAAAACAGAAAGGGACACATACCTATTTGCAATTATATGTTCAAATAGCACATACAAGAGAATAAACCCGAAGAAGGTAGTCCAAATTCCAGTGTCAAAATTTGTAGACCGTACTATAGACTCAAGTGAAAGCAGGTCAAGTCAGACCTTCGAAGATAATTTACAAGCAATGAGTGTAAGTTATCCGTACAAAAGAATATATCCACACAAAAAGGGACACAGTAGCTAATTGAGTGTAGCTCACTATCTATTATTAGAGATGGATGTAGGATTCGTATGAACGGGCCGAATTTTTTTTTAATAATAAATATTAAATATTAGTCAAATTTATCATATCTTTTTTTAAGTTATACGTATAATATATTCATATTATAAAATTTATTAATAATAATATTTGTATTAAATAATTTTTATTATAAAAATTACTTAAGTGACTAAATTTTAATAAAAAATATTAAATAAAATTTAGATTATAAAAAATAAATATATCCCATTCATTTAATTTAAATTTTTTATTTATTACATATATATTAATAATATTTTATCTTTTTTATATATAATGTGTATGTAGTAGAGTGGGGGAGGGGGCCAAAGCCCATGCTTTCCCCCTCAATTGTCCTTGTCTATCTATTTATAATCTATTTATAAAATTCTTCCACTTGTGTCACGTGTCAGCTTATAGTTAGGTCTTACTTTTTCTTTTATTTCCTTTTCTATTTTATATCTTTTATATTGACAGTTAGTCAGTAGCATGTGGTTTTTGGGTCTAGATTTGTAATCATAAGTTTTTTTTTATTTGCTTTTTATCTCTATTTTTTTATTAACCATCGGTTAATGGTTTTTTCTTTAAATTAATAATAGTAATGGATTTTTAAATTTCAACCATATGTGTTATGATTATTTATAATTAAATATTCATATTTAGTTAATCTTATTATAGCATTTTATTTTAGTTTTTTATATTTATTTTTCAGTGTTTTTACAACTACATTTTTACTTTAATACATCACTTCTATTCTATCTATCTATTGATTCTATTCTATTCTATTTATCTATTTACTATTATTAATACTAAATATATGGGTGACACATGTCACTCCCCGGTGAAATTTTTTCTTGCCCAAAACTCTCTTCATTTAATTCATTGCTTTTTTCAATATTTCTATTTCTCCCTCAATTTACTTTCTCAAACAATTTCTTTCCCTCTCAAAAACATCACATCAACTAACAGGGTTGGTTCAAGTGGTACATGCTTGATTTCCCTTAAGCAAGGTCTCGGGTTCGAGTGTTGTGGATGGAAAAAATCCCCGTTGGGAGAGTTAGCCCCACCATGATGTGAATGTTCTCGGCTCGAACAGGGTTGCCTCCCGTGGAGGATATCTGTGTTTAAACCAAAAAAACATCATATCATCCTTTTTACTTCCATTTTATTATTTTATTATCAAAATTATATCTCCATTTATTTAGTTTCTATTGTAGTGTTTTTTTTATGAATCACGGGTATCCTCCACGAGAGGACAGTCTTAATCCTCACGTTTTCGTTTTTCTTTTATTTTTTATCTCACTTTCATTTTCTTTTTTTATTATGATATTAAAATATTTTCTCTCATTATTCGTTTTTATTAATATGTTTCATTATAAAATAAATTTTTTTAATGAACTGTGGGTATTCTCCACGGAAAAAGTCATATTCCTACTATTTTATTTTTTCTCACACATTAATTTTCCTTTTTTATCCTTTTACTTTCTTTTATTTTTTATCAAAATTATATCTCCATTTATTTAACTTATATTGTAGTGTTTTTTTATGAATCGCGAGTATCGTTTTCTTTTTATTTTATTTTTTTTATCTCACTTTCATTTTCTTTTTTATTATGATATTAAAATATTTTCTCTTATTATTCATTTTTATTAATATGTTTCACTATAAAATAAATTTTTTAATAAACTGCAGGTATTCTCCACGGGAGACAGTCCTGTTTCTATCATTTTTTTCTCACACATTAATTTTCTTTTTTTATCTTTTTTACTTTTTTTATATTTTTTTATCAAAATTACATCTCTATTTTTTTAGCTTCTATTGTCGTATTTTTTTATGAATCACGGGTATCCTCCACGGGAGGCAGTCTTAATTCTATCGTTTAATTTCTTTTATTTTTTTATCTCACTTTTATTTTCTTTTTTTATTATGATAGTAAAATATTTTCTCTCATTATTTGTTTTTATTAACATGTTTCATTATAAAAGAATTTTTTTATGAACTGCGGGTATTCTCCACGGGAGACATTCCTGTTCCTACCATTTTATTTTTTCTCACACATTAATTTTCTTTTTTATTATTATTATTATTATATTACATTTAATGTACATCAACACATTTATTATATTTTATAATGTGTGTTTTTATGTAATATAAAATCAGAAATGGACGATAACAAAAATTGTATCATCCTTTTTACTTTCTTTTCATTTATTTTATCAAAATCATATCTTCATTTATTTAGCTTCTATTGTAGTGATTTTCTCCTTTTTGTTTGTTTTTAATTAATCATTCACTTATAATAGCATTCTTCTTCATTCTCACGTTTGTAAAGTAATCCTCCGTGGGAGGAATTCTTAATCCTGTAGTTTTCTTTCTTTCTAAAAAACATCATATCATCTTTTTTACTTTTTTTTATCAAAATTATATCTCCATTTATTTAGCTTCTACTGCAATGTTTTTTTAATCACGGGCATCCTCCGTGTGAGGCGGTCTTAATTCTGTCGTTTTATTTTTTCTTTTATTTTTTATCTCACTTTCATTTTCTTTTTGTATTATGATATTAAAATATTTTCTTTCATTATTTTTTTTTATTAATATGTTTCATTATAAAAAAATTATGAAATGCAGGTATCTTTATAGGAGACAGTTCTATTGCTACCATTTTATTTTTTCTCACATATTAATATTCTTTTTATTATTATATTACTTTTAATGTAGATCAATACATTTATTATATTTCCTAATGTGTGCTTTTATGTAATAAAAAATCAGTAATGGATGATGACAAAAATTGTATCATCCTTTTTATTTTTTTTTATTTTTTTTATCAGAATCACATATTAATTTATTTATTTTTGGTGGAGAGGAAAGACATAAAAACAACACAAAACAAAGACAAAATAAAACTCAGATCAAACAATCCTCTGTCAGAAGAGGCAAAGCACCCAAAGGAGTTGCATCCCACAGGGTGATAGCCACGACATCCTTAGCCAAGTAGTCAGCGACAGAATTGGCTTCACGTAGAACATGAGCCAGGCTAACGTCCCAATTATTCTGCAACATGTTTCTGATCTCCGGCAGCAGATCCTTAGCAGGGGCTGATTCCGGAATGAGCTCCAAGTGCAAAAGGTGGACAGCTCGAGGGAGTCCGATTCGCACAATATATATTAATTTATTTAATTTTTATTGTAGTGTTTTTCTCTTTTTTTTATTTATTTTTAATTAATCATTCACTTATAATGTCATTCTTCTTCATTGTCACGTTAATAAAATGATCCTCCACGGGAGACAGTCTTGGTCATGTCGTTTTCTTTTTTCTTTTATTTTTTATCTCACTTTATTTTCTTTTTAAAACATTTTCTTACATTATTTGTTTTTATTAATATGTTTCGTTATAAAAGAAATTTTTTTATGAACTGCGGGTATTCTCTACAGACAGTCATGTTCCTACCATTTTATTTTTTCCCACACATTATTTTTTATTTTTTATTATTATTATATCACATTAATGTACATCAACACATTTATTATATTTCCTAATGTGTGTTTTTATGTAATAAAAAATCAGGAATGGACGATGACAAAAATTGTATCATCCTTTTTTACTTTTTTTTTCATTTTTTTTATCAAAATCATATATTCATTTATTTAGCTTCTATTGTTGTGTTTTTTCTCTTATTTATTTGTTTTTAATTAATCATTCACTTATAATGTCATTATTCTTCATTGTCATGTTAGTGAAGTGATTCTCCACTAGAGGCGGTCTTAATAATATCGTTTTATTTTTTCTTTTATTTGTTTATCTCACTTTTATTTTCTTTTTTTATTATGATTTTAAAACATTTTCTAACATTATTCGTTTGTATTAATATGTTTCATTATAAAAGAATTTTTTTATAAACTGAGAGTATTCTCTACAGGAGACGGTCCTGTTCCTACCATTTTATTTTTTCTCACACATTAATTTTCTTTTTATTATTATTATATTACATTTAATGCACATCAACACATTTATTATATTTCCTAATGTGTGTTTTTATGTAATAAAAAATCAGGAATGGACGATGACAAAAACAATATCATCCTTTTTACTTTCTTTTCATTTTTTCTTATCAAAATCATATTTCATTTATTTAGCTTCTATTGTAGTGTTTTTTCTCCTTTTTTGTGTTTTAATTAATCATTCACTTATAATATCATTCTTCTTCATTCTCACGTTAATAAGAGATTTTTTTTATGAATCACGGGTATCATCCACGAGAGGCGGTTTTAATCCTGTCGTTTTCTTTTTTCTTTTATTTTTTTATCACACTTTCATTTTCTTTTTTTATTATGATATTAACATATTTTCTCTTATTATTTGTTTTTATTAATATGTTTCATTATGAAATAATCTTTTTATGAACTACGGGTATTCTCCACGAAGGACAGTCCCGCTCCTATCATTTTATCTATTATATTTACTCTATATATTAAAATTGTTCCCACAGTACATGTGTCGTGTTTTCAAACTTCCATTTCTTTTTCTTTTTCTTGCTTTTTTATTCTCAATTTAGTAATAATTTTTTATGCAATGAGTAACATGTATCCTCCACGGGAGGGTCTTACTTTTGTCATTTTCTTTTATTTTTATCGTACTTTTATTTTTTTATATTAAATTATTTTCACTAATTATTCGTTCCTATAATTTCTTTTATTATAAGAGTGATTTTTTTAATGAACCACGGGAAACAGTCTTGCTTTTATCATTTTTTTATTTTTTTTCTCATACATTAATTTTCTTTTTTGTTATTATATTAAAACATATTCTCTTAATATATATGTATTTATGATAGCTAATATTTTATCTCGTGCGAAGGAGAGACAACATAACTCATACCATCGACACCTACTAGTTAGTGCTCTGAAACTTGTCCGCCATTTCCTTTGCGTATTTCTTCTGATTGTGGCAAAACATTGGATCCACAAGGTAAAATATCTTTCTCTATAATTTCAGAATTTGATTGATCAATTTTGTTCCCATGAAGATCGCATTGATCCACTCCAATTGTAGGGTTATGTGGGTGATCCATTTGTTCTTGATTCGGGACAATGAGAGCATCAACCTTGTCAGAGATAACCTCTGATACATGCATAACCTTATCTACCATTGCTATACGAGTACATCCAGTGTTCTATAGTGTTTGATTTGATAATGCTAACAACTGCTGGACCTTTGATACATCTGATTGGGTTGGAATTGCACTGAAAATAAAAAATATATAACTTAACTTCCAAAATCCATAGTGCACCTACATATAAAATTTGCTGACAAATTTATGTCATATAATATGGTACTGAGACGATCAAAGTTGTACCTGCATGTAGTGCCCTGGTCTAAAGGATTCTCAATTGGTTGTTCTTTTGGTCGCAGTTTCTTTTTCTGCCTAGTATCTAGAAGTGGATCACCAACTCCATCAGTCAAGTTCCCACTAGCTCTTTTCCATCTGCTTATCTGACATCCATCTGAAAGCATGGGACCAGAACCACTCACATCTTTTTTAATTCCGGATTCAAAATAACTTACTCTGTTAATATCTTCAGATGGAGAGGGAACTTCAAGTATTACTTTTGGTTCTCCAAAAGAAAATCCCATTTGGTGTCTGTTACCAACATTGTCAAGGACTCTGTCATTTGTCAAGCGCTTTTGCCCATCGCCAACATTAAAAGTATCAGAAACCAGAGTCTTATCCTCATTATCAATGAGTAGCTTCTCAGGAGAATGCCTAAAAATGAGTTCAGTGCATCGTTTGATCCATGAGAATTGAACAGCGCTAGGAGGAGAAACAACAGATGATGACGGCTGCGCAAATGAAGTGTCAAGCTCATTGCTGATCTTATTAGCATCTATTTCCTTAGAGGAATTTAAATGATCATCAAGCGTAAGAGTCTGCTGCTTCAAAATTTTATTTATAGAGATTTTCTGTTGGTTAGACTCCATGTCAGAATTAAGCAATTCAGCGATAGCAATATCATCAGAGTCAGAGACAATTTTCAAATCCTTAAGTTTTTTTAATTCTTCAGTCTGAGCATAAATTTCAAGTCTACCCACATGCAACAGTTCTCTTTGCTTTTGGAGCTTTTCCCTTCGTACCTTGAGTTCCTCAGAGCAATTATTTAGCTCAGCCCATTCCCTATTTCTCTGTTCGCGGTCAAAACTTATCTCTATTCGCTCTTCTTGAATTCTTCTTATCTCACAGGAAATCTGTTCCAACTCTTTTGCTGCTTTTTCCTTAAGTGCATTAATATGTTGGAGTTCATTGTTCTTTTCTTCCTCAAAAGATTTTTCTCTTTCCTTCAAATAACTTTCTATTTCTTCATGCCTCTTCTCAATAAGGATACTCAAATTCCTCTTCTGCATCTTAACATCTCGCAAGAAATTTGCACGCTCGTTCTGTATCTTGCCATACCAGTCATCATGTTCACGTGCCATCTTGTTCATGAACTCTTCCCGTTCGAAGGCAAGCGAGTCCAAGTCTCGGGTGTACTGATTACGCATATTTTCTTTCTCTTGCCTTATCTTGTCACGCTCCTTCTTAATGAAAGTCAAAACTGCCTTCCTTTCCTCTGTTATGTATTCTGCTTCTTTCCGCAACTCTTCCTTTTTTTCATCGAGAAGCTCCCACTCAGCTTCAAACTTTGTTTTCTCAGCTTTCAGTTTATCTGCTTCTGCTACAATCTTCAACTTCTGAGATCTTACAAGGCCAAGTTCTTCCATTAGTTTCACTTCCAAAACTGACAAGTCATCTGTTTCACTTTTCATGACCTCTAGTCTCTCCTTTGCATGGTCAACTTGCCTTAAATTGTCTTCCAATGATAGCAAAGACTTCTGTAGGTTTAATTTTGTTTTGCCAATCTCTTCTTTCTCCTTTTGCAAAGTAACTTTATTTAACTCAAATTCCTTACCAACAGCCTTCAGACTTTGGTCTTTTTCTTTAAGAGCACTCGACATATCCTCTAGATCCTTCTCCTTCTCACCTAGTGCCCTTGACAGAATTTCCAATTCATTCTCCCTTTCTAGGAGTTGGTCTTCTCGTTGTTTAAGATCAACTTCCTTTATTTCCCAAGCCCGTCTCTTTATCTCAATTTCATTTTCAACCAATTTGAGCTGGATTTGTAGCTCAGCTTCAAAATCAGATTTTCTTGCTCTAAATGCAGCTTCCTGAGCAACTTTAACTTTCAGAATTTCATCCTACATTTTCCATCAAACGAAATTACAAGAATAATATATAAATGTTCACAAGTCAAAATGAATAATGGATAATAGATGGGGAGAGATAAAACATACAGATTCTCTGCTAGCAAGTTTCACTTGAAAATCAAGCAACTCTTGCTCTTTCTTGTTCAGCTCAGCTTGCTGTTTAGTTAGTGCCTGGGTCCAGCAAATGCAAATCCACATGAACAATAGAAAGATAGAAAAACACTTGATACTAGTTTGATCTTGATCCAACTGAGAATTTTCAAACTCGAACCTTTTCTGTTCTTGTTAGGGTGGCCTCCTTCAACTTCAAATTGGTTTTCTCATCACAAAGGGCTCCACGCTCCTTATCAATATTTCTTTTTGTGCCTTCCAACCCTTTTTGAAGACGATCTAATTCCTAAGATCTACTAAAAAGGTGATCCTCTCTCTGGTTGAGCAAGCCTTGTGATTGTAGTAACATTTCCTGTTCTTGCCGCAAACCTTTTTGTCTTTCGGAAATGGCTTGCCTTTCACAAATTTTCTTCTTATCTTTTTCATCGCAACTGAGATTGTGTGAGAGCCAAATCAACTTAATTTCTGATTGAATGTCAATCTATCAAAATATCACATCGTTGAGGTGAATTATGATCACAAACATAATAGATGGAACCTCAAATAACACCATAACTTGATCATGAGATCAGTTTGTGTGTTGTGAAAGGGAAGTACAGCAGCATCAACTGTTAGCTACATCATGTATATTTTTATGATAATATCAAATGAAGTTGCCATGTAGCCCACAACAAAAAGCAACATTCAATCCACCATTTTTTTTTCTTTTTGACTTGTCACATAACCTCATTCACAACATCTGTTTATAAAGTAATGCACAGGATTCTCCAAAGAAAGTACTTCAAAGCAGCACAATGCTGAGGCACATGACAAAATATGTGCCTACAAGTCCAATATAACATAAAAGAAATAGGCAGATAGTAAACATGTTAATTATGTTTATACAAACACATACTCTGATTTGAAAGATATGATTTGCCTACTGAGTTCATCTTCCTGTGCTTCAACATACAGAAGCTTCCTGTCTGCAACACTGTTATATGGGTTAGCCTCTGCTTGAAAGGATTCTGCAGCACGCAACTTAGCCTCAGCGTCAGTAGATTTTTTCTGTGCTTCGTCTATCAGTTGGCTTGCTTCAGAAAATCTACTCTCAGCTGAAACCTTTGTTTCAGCACATTCAGTACGCATCTCATGCAAGGCCTTCTCAAGCTACAGAAATCAATAAAAATACATGAACATTTAGGAAGTAAAAGCCAATTACATGAAATAGAAATTAGAAACTATTCAACATACTTACATTCGCTATGCACGCTTCTTTGACTTCTACTGCCTTCTTCAAACTTTCTTCCCGTTTTCTTGCTGCAGTTAATGCAGATAAATTCATGGCTGAATCATGCTTATGCATAAACTCAGATGAGTCAATGGAAGCCTTAACTTGCTCATACTTGGAAGCCAATTCATTTATCTCAAAGATGAGAAGGCCCATATGGTGGGGATGATCATGTATCTACGTAAAATACGGTTAAACAAAATTGTAACCAGGAAAGTAATAAGAGTTTCACTAGCACTTGCATAGGGCAAGGCAATGACTGTATCACATTAAAGTGAAAAAATCTATCGATCTTTCATGAAGCATTCACTTGAAAACGCAATTCAATTTTTCAGGACTGTATCACATCACATTAAAGTGATAAAAACAAGGTTCATTTGAGCGATAGCAGACTATTTTACAAGACTACTCACTTTTCACAGTTGTTTTTGAATGTGGTTGATGCTAATCGACTGAGAAATAAAGATTATGGCCCAACTGTTTAAACGACAAGGAAAAATCTTCAATATAGAATCATTTGAGTTGGCAGGGGACAAAAGATAACTCTAATATAATATATGCTACGAGGTACAGAAGCAGTTTATATAAAATAAAAAAAATGGCACAATTCTGCTTAAGTCCTAATTGTCCTTGCCTCGTGATTCGTGAACAACACTATGTAACTCATCAATTACCCCCTACCAGTTTCAGGGTCCAATATACAAATTTATGTTATATAATACGCAAAACAATGACACAGCATTTTGTTCGATCATAATTCATAAGTCATAACATTGCCAGATACTAACTATTAGGAACAAGACATGAAATCCATCCATTAAGGCCATAATTAACAAGCAGGACAGGGATCACAACCATGTATCGATGAAGCGCCACTATGAAAAGATGATTTCACGCTAGAACAAACAAGATACCATATCGATCATTATTGATCTTCAATATCTTATAGGAGAAGATACTGATAATTGGAAGAAAAAATGACATCAAAGCGTCTTATAGTAAACATTACAGAGAAAAAAAAGAAGAAGTAGATGGAGAGAAGCATGGAACCTGGGCTTCAAGCTTGGCGATACAGGCAACAAGCGTAGCCTTGTCTTTGGGTTTAACAGAATCCTCCTCATCGAAGCCAGCGTGTTTGAGGCGGTTCCAGATCTCTTCGTCACTGAGATGGCTTCTCAAAAGCCTAGAAGCAGGTGTTGAGGAATCAAGAGTCATCGACGAACAAGTCTCCATCGTCGGCTCTGCCATCAATTTACCCAATTACTCGCTGCTTGTTCTGCTTCTTTCATCAAATGATGCTCTACGTAGTTCTGTTAAGACCTTATGAAGATTCGCGCTTTATCACTCTCTCTCTCTCCAGCAAAAACATAAACCCTTTCTTTGGATTAAAGAGAGAAATAGGGAAGAGAGAAATAGGAAAAGTAGAAATAAAAAAGAGAAAAATAATAGAGAAATTAAGTAAAAATAGAGGTTTTTGATATGAGAGAAATAGGAGAGAGATAGGAGAGAAATTAATTATGATAGTTGTTTGGTTGTGGAGAAATGAAAGAGAGATTTGTAAAAATGTTAAAAAGACTAAACTATCTTTACAAATAACAAATAATTTGATGAAGAAAATATGATATACAAGGGGCAGTATGGTAAATTCACAATTGATGATCCACTCTCTCATGTTTCTCCGCTGCTGAGAAGAGAAAAACTTTCACAGTAGGACCCACACACAAATAATCTCCCCCCTCTTTCCACAATAACAAACACGATGGTTGAATGATCTCCTACCTATTTCACTCTCTCTTATCTCTCTTTAGAGTTTTTGCAATAACAAACACAGGGGAACAGATTGAAACGGTAGTTCAATTATGCTCTGTTTGTTTTGACAGAAATAGCCGAGAGAGAGAGACAGCAGAGAGTCCATAGCCACCCTCGTTTGGTACGAGGGAAACTGCGCAGAGAGAAAAGAATATCGTGTGAGTAGAGAGAAAAGAATATCGTGTGGGTCCCATGTAAAATTCAATCTCCTCAACCAAGAGG
The DNA here is from genome assembly GCA_026901365.1 of Sesbania bispinosa. Classification (NCBI taxonomy): domain Eukaryota; kingdom Viridiplantae; phylum Streptophyta; class Magnoliopsida; order Fabales; family Fabaceae; genus Sesbania; species Sesbania bispinosa. The sequence goes on from QLOH01000167.1 coordinate 1,298,702, forward strand.
AGAAAAGGGAGAGAGATGGTCAGCCATAAGAGCCATGACTGAAATACCCTTCAGCAAAGTCACCGCCCACTGCTCGCTAGTTCAGAAGACCACCACACTCCACCGGAAAACAGCATCACCGTCTGAAGGTTTCCTTTACTATGAGCAACTGAAGGCGTCCCTTGTTAGTTGTTGAAACTTCACATATATGAAATCAACCAAAAGATCAGAAGGCAACGGTACTCGTATTTGCTTGATTGGCTGCTAGTGTCTCATTCATTTGTTATAATTCTCCAAACATATATTCATCAAAATTCAATATACAAGTCAATTCCAACGACACCTGGGCTTACATATTATGCAACTAAATAGCAACAAATTAACGTTAGTAGTATGTATTTTGTGAAATCATTGTGCCCACATTTCAATCGATCACAACCCTCTCATAATCGATTATATATAATGTGTTAAATAGGTCCTGGAAGTGAAAAAAAAATCGATTTCATGGGCGCTGCTTGTGAAAAAATTGATTTCATATGTTCTCGTTGTGAAAAAATCGATTTCATTTCTTTCAAAATTGATCAAAATCGATTCTAATTGTGGTATATTGATTCTATTTGAATTTAATCAATTAACATATTCATTGAAATCGATTATTATTGATAAAAATGAATTATTAATGTTTTTTATTTCAAGGGTAGTTTAGTCTTTTCATATTTTTACACATTCACCTCTCTCTCATTTCTCCACGATCAAACAACTATCATAATTAATTTCTCTTCTATCTTTCTCATTTCTCTAATACCAAACAACCTATATTTCTACCTTATTTCTCTATCATTTCTCTCTTCCCTATCTCCTTTTTCTATTTCTATCTTCCTTATTTTTCTCTTTAAACCAAACACAGGGTTAGAGAAGCAAATATTTTCAACCTTTTTTATTAACTAAAATTGATTTTAAACGTGAAATTCATAAAAAAAATTAAATCTATATTCTAAATTTGATTTTATTTATCAATTAAATGAAATTAATTTCTTTAAACCCACTTTTAAAATATTATTCAAACACAAATTGTTTTTTTAACATTTTAATCTCAATTTCTTGGAAATCAATATTACCAAAATTTGAAATAAATTTATGAATTCCTCAAGAACTCAAACGGTGTTGTCTTAAGTTTTCTTAATTTAATTTAGGATTTTGTTTATCACATTAAACAACCAAAATCAAATTATTATTTTTATTAATTTTTTTTTTAAAAATCAACATTTATTAATTTTAAATATGAAATAATTTTAAAACAGTTTTAAATATTGAAATATTTTATATTTACATTCAGGGCGGAGAATTTAAGGGAAAAGGGGCCATCCCTTTCTGTTATATATATATATATATATATATATATATATATATATATATATATATATTAGTTTATAATATATATTATAAACTAATAGATATAATCTATCAAAAAAAATTAATATATATAATAATTTTTTATCAAATTCTATTAAATCACTTATTATATTTCTCATTTTTTTTCTTTTATTCTCTCATTATTATAGAGATTATTATTGTATAATTTAATTGTATAAATACATTTTTTCATATATTTAAATAAAATCGTATAGTGGAAGTCTAGTTAGAGAAGGATACAATGTCTAACTAAAATTAACTAGAGAGATGTCTCAATATTTTTATTGAAAGAGAAATATTGTAAAAAATTTTAGCATAGTGTAATATGAAAAAAAACGTAAAACTCTTGTATAATTTTGTTAGAGCAAAACTTTATAATACTGTTTAATTACTTTCAATTTATCAAATTTTTTCTTTGGATATATTTTATCTTATTTTTTATAACAATTTTTTATAGAGTTTAATATATATACATTGTCAGTATAAAGAAATTTTACACAGACATCCAATAATCTGCTGCCACATCATTTATTGAATTTAATAATACATGAGGTGTCACATTCATTAAATGATGTGGCGACATATCATTTGACGTCTGTGTAAAATTTCTTTACACTGACAGTATATATTAATTAAATCCTTTTTTATAAAAATAAATTTTATATAAAAAATTGTATTCATATTTGGCCCCCCTTAACCTTATGTCCTGGCTCCGCCCCTGTGTACATTCAAACATCATTAGATAACAGCGTAAAACTTTTTTACATTGTTTGTGTATATACATTAAATCCAAAGAACAGTCATGAGGTAATTATGAATAAAGGTGGTTACATATGGTCTGATCCCATAGGCGTAGCCAAGGGGGCTGGCAGAGGCCACGACCCCCCCAAAATTTTTTAATCTTTTACCAGTTATATAGATCACACGTGAAATATTTTATTAACTTTTAATCTGGCCCCCAAAATATTTTGTAAATTTAATAGTATTGTCTCTTTATAATTCTTTCACTACTTGTATTGAGACCTCATTTCCTTTTTTATATATTCTTATATTAATTATTTTTTCTTATTTAGAGATCCTAAAGTTTTATTCAAAATTAAAGAAGATTGTGTTTTATTTGAATGTGATTTTTAGATCTGCATAATAAAAAAATAAAAATCTTACATGAATAAATAAGAAGTAATGTTCTTTTATTTGATTTGAATTTCACTTTTAGGGCTAGATAATAAAATTAGTTTTTTTTTTAATATTTTAGTTTTATAAAAAATCATGCAACTTTTAAATTTACCTTTATTGTAAGTTTTTTTATATCCTTTTGTGTAAGTCAAACTTTATTGTATTCCCCACATTAACTAACCTAAAAATTATAAATGTTCAATAATTATGAGGGGTAAACATGAAAAAAAGATAATAAAAACATCTAAAAATTTGTAAAAAAGTATAAGAAAAATGACTGAATAAAATCATAAAAAAATCTTGTAAAAAGGACTCAACATAGTACTTTATTCCGACCCCCCAATGAAAAAATCATGGTTACGCCCCTGTCTGATCCCCTCCCATTAGTGAAAAGTCCTATGAGAAAGAAAGAGATAGCATAAGTGTGCATCTCATAGTGCATGTAGGTCTCGCGTGAGTCTCACATGAATCCCACACTTTCACTCCCTCTCTTTCTGTCTCTTATAGAACCCTCCAATAACTATAGGGAGGGCAATAGGTAGTGTACTATAGTACTCGTCCTTATACCCACATTGTAAAAAAAAAAACTCAATCCCGAACTCATACATATGTAGGTAGTGATTCAAATACTCGAAGGTTCTTAAGTACTTATACTCATTACACATTTGTTAACTATACAAATAATAAATTAATTAAAAAATAAAAAATAATTAAAAAACAACTCTAGCACAAATAAAAAGCAATCCATAAATCATCCAAGACGATGGTATTTGGAAGTGGATCAAAGACGAGAACAATGGGAGGAAAAACTGAAATTAATTCAAATTTTGCTATTTTAGTGTTTAGGGATACAAAATTATAACATTTTCAAAATTATAATATTTAGATTAATTAAATTACTAATATATATTAATCATATGTCTATAAATTAAGTTCATTATTAATTATATATATTTTATAAGTATAGGTATAGGTATGGTGGGTTTCCATTATACATGTGTCCATTAAAAAATACGGGTGATTATTCATATTTAAACTTAAATTCATTTATGGATAATTACACTATCCATTATAAGTAATTTTTGCAAGTATCCACGAGTTCTAACTCCAATTCTCATCACTATCAATAACTAGAGTGGATCATATTTCGGTTATATATATCGAGATAAAAAATAAACTATAAAAGAGAGATAGGGGGAAAAATGAAATCATCATCACTACTAAATTCCTTTGAAATGGATTGAGAGGAGCATCATGGCCTTTGAGGCATCCAATTTGAGGAGTTTTGTGCAAATAAAAGTTTTTAATTAAATAATTCTAAACTTCAAACTTTGTATAGACACTAGACACCTTTCTCGTGTAAAACATTCTCAAATTAATTTAATTTTCACATTCTTACTTAGTGAATATAACTGTCGTTCTAGTATATCATAAAAAATTGGATTTAAAATATTTTTTAAAATTGAATATTTATAAAATACAGTCTCTTGTAAAAAAAAAAAATTAAATATTTTCTTAAAAAAGTAAAAATTCCATTTTGAAACTTATCTATCTATTTATTTATCTATCTATTAACAACACCTTAAAAGATCTCATCCTGATGTAAGTGCTCTGCATCTGATAGTTGGAGTGGAGTAAGATATGGTATCCTATCTCCACATGTGTCCATGGGCACGAGAAATATGTAAGTAAGCTATATAAGTGCTCTTTGAGTTTGGAGGCTTTCCCGTATCTTGGACTGGAGCATCATCTTCTCACTCTAAATTTTTTTGATAAAAAAAAACACATTCAAAATAATATTAAAACACATTTTAAGTTCTAAATACATTCCAAAATACATTGACTTATCAATCCCATTAAAATAAAACACATTCAACTAAAATTTCAATAAGTTGGAATTACTTAAAAAAAAGCTTGGTGTTGTTAAAAATCTCTATTTTCTCACTTATTTAGTTGCATTGATGCTAGTCATCTTAGTGTGTGTTTGGATTGACGTTTGCAAACTTGAGTTTAGGTGAACGTGATTTGAAGGGAACTTGAGTTTGTACAAACGTGATTTCTTGTTTGGATAGTTTGTTGCAAACGTGAGTTTAAGAAAGTGAATGTTGTTTGGTTGAGATTTTATAAATCACATTTGCAGGTATAATTACTAAAAAGGACATGTATTTGTTTGTTATATAGATATAGATTTCATTTTATTAAAATAAAGTTTATAATTGATTTTAATACTAAAAAATAAATATATTTATACCAATTTTTATTTATTTAGAAGTATTAGGAATATGCATGATATTTTAACTATTGAAAACATAACTTTGTTAAAAACTTGGAAATAAAATGAAATAACAACATAAAAGTATTATTGTAACCCCTGCTACTTATGAATTGTCAAATACAGCGGTCACATAAAAATTATTGGATGCTATAAAAATTTGATAATTAATGTGATAAATTTTTAAAAATAAAATTGCTAAGAAATAGTAACGTCATATAAAATTATGGGATGCTATAAAAATTATCAAATAGTAATGTCATTTAAAAATAAAATGCTATAAAAATTATGGGATGCTATAGAAATTGCTAGGAAATAAAATTGAATAGACAAACAAGGGGTTGAGATCCTCTCCCGTTCATTTTTTAAAAACATTAAATAAAGAAAATGAAAAAGTTGTGAAAAAAAATCATGACCATTAGATCATAAAACATGACACTCTCCAGTTGAAATCAACTGGAGAGGATCCCGACCCACAAACAAGACAAGGAATCTAAAAGTAACATTTGTCGTGTCAAGCAAACTCAACAGAACATAAAGCCAAGCCTGTGAGGGTAAAAACGAAAATTAAAAAAATTGTTCCTGAGACTCACGTAAGGAGTAACACAGAAGCAAGAAATTTATGCATCCATCCAAACTCAAGTTTTTCTCCAAACTTGAGTTGAGAATGCCCATCCAAACAAATCAAAAAAATGCTTAACTCACTTTTCGGACAATAATACTCACGTCCAAGGTACCTAAATGCCCATCCAAACATACCCTTAGTGATGACATATACGTATAAATTATTGTGCTACTAAGAGCATGTTTGGTTTAGCGTTAAAACGTGGTAAACTCACGTTTTTAACGCTAAAAATATACAGTTGCGTTTAAGAATCCAAACTTGAGTTTGACTCGTTTCAACATCAACCCAAATACACACTAAAAGTACTTTCAAAAGACCAAAACAAATTGCAATAGATGATGAGTTATTAACAGCCAATTAGAACAAACATCCTTTACAAGTGTGGAAAGGATTTCAGTAAACTGGATTTTAAAAGTATGAAATCATGAAACCCAAAATATAAATAATTAATATAAGGGGAGAAACTAAACTTACATGATTTTAAAATATAAAGGACCCAAACCAACAATTATAAATTTTAGAGACTAAAATCAGACTCGGATCATATTATATAGATTAAAAACATATTAAACCCTATATTATATTATATATAGTTTTTGTTTCTTATCCCAGTTGATCTCGTCATTTTTCATATACTTACATTTTTTTTTTTTCAGCTTCAAGCATCATATACTTACATTTTAATTCTGTTGCTTACGCTATTTTTGTTTCCCTTATTTTTGTCATGATATGAAGTGATGCATACCAACAATACGAATTCCAGAGCTAAACCATTGTTTTTTTTTTTTTTTGGTAAAAAACTAAACCATTAGTTTTGCCTTCATAAAAGATTGCTCGATTTGCTTCCGGTTGGCCCAAACATTTTTAGGAGCGCAGTAAAATTGCTAAAGCCCATAACATAACTCTTGGTAAGACCCATAGAGTGAATTAGCCACTTAGCCTGCAAACAATAGGGGCATCAATTCTGCATGGGCTACTAAATAAATAATAATATCAGAGTAATGAAATTTATACAACCATACAATATGGAAAAAGAAAAAGAAAAAAGAGGAAGAAAAAAGGGAAATGTGGTATATGATAGATGATGTGATTGAGAGATATAGAGAAAAAAAGTGTGTTGTATGAATTGTTGTATATTTTGATTGTACAAATTTATTATCTCTATCAAATAAAAGTCACGAGTTTTGACTTCAATTTTATACAATTTATTACATTTAATCTAATAATATATAAATTTAAATAAAAATTAATTTTAAAATATAAAATTCATATTTTTTTTAATAAATAATATATCTATGCTAGAGCCAATAATAACACTCTTCAAAATTTTGAAATTTATTATAAGATTCAAAATTTTATAATATCATATCATTTTCTATTTCAATCTTTAATTTTAATATGAATCTTTATTCTTATCACAATGATTTTAATTTATTTAATTATATATTAAATAATAATATAAATTGGATTTTAATAATAAAATAAATTTAAATAATTATCTAAAAGTATTCTAATATTTAATATATTAATTTATTATAAATTTAATTTTAATTAGATAAAAACATATATTTATTCATTACACAAGTTAATATATTGATTATTATTATTAAGTTAAGGTTTTTAATTAGTAAATAAAAAAGTTTAAATACGTAATTTTCCAAAGCATAAGTTTAGATACGTAATTAATAAGGATTTAATTTATATACACTGAGTGTAAAAAGTTTTACACGATATCTAATAGTGTGTTGTTGTATCATTTAATGAATGTAACACTTCATATATTATTAAATTCAATAAATGATGTTACAGTATATGATTAGATGTTGTATATATATTAAACTCAATTAATAATTTTAGATTAATGTTCTTAATTAGTCATATATCATAATGAAATTAATCAAGTTTTATTTTTCTCACCTCGACACCAATCTTCAAGTTCAATTACACTCACGAAGTCAGAGATAGCTGATGACCTTAAGTCTATGCGACGGCAAGTGAGAACACATGGTTTAGATTGAGACTTAAACAGTCAAGTCCCGTGTTTGATGTTTCCACCTCCTGCGTGATAGACCCTTTCCATATCAACCTACAATATATCAATAGACTTTTCTTTCATGAAAATAATTTTAAAAAAATAAGACCTTACTAATTGTAATTATCACAACACCGTTCGCATTAAAACCACATATCTTTTTTAATGTTCTTTTTGTCTTCTTAATTAATAAGAACATAATAATTTAGGGTATGTTTGATTTACATTTTCATTTCATGTTTTCATTATCTGTTTCCTATTCTCTGAAACTTTACAAAGGGAAAATTGGAAATGCTGGAAACAAAAATTTAGGGTCTGTTTGGTTTGCATTTTCATTTACTGTTTCCATTTTCTGTTTCTTGTTTTCTGAAATTTTACAAAAAAAAAAACTAGAAATGTTGGAAACAAAAATTTGCTGTTTCCAGCATTTCCAGTTTTTCCTTTGTAAAATTTCAGAAACAGAATGAAAACATGAAATGGAAACAGGAAATGGAAATGTAAACCAAACAGGCCCTTACTGTTTCCAGCATTTCATGTTTTTCCTTTATAAAATTTCAGGAAATAAAAAACAGAATGAAAATAAAAAATGAAACACAGAAAATGAAAATGTAAACCAAACATACTCTTAGTAAAAGATTATAATTCAAAGAGGAAGTGTTTTTTTTATAAATAAAAAAGTTATATTAAAGAGAGTATAAGGTTACTATAACTCCATTATAATATTATATTTTTACTAGAGACGAAGAAATGTCAATTCCTTGGACCACCACCCGATTCAAAATAAAAAAAATCTCCTACTTTCCCTCTGCCATAATTTCAATACAGTGTTTAATAGAATTCAGATGGAAAATAATTGAATGCCATGATCGTATTCGTATATGGGGTCTCTGTTCCCAAATGATGAAGATTTATCTTGTCTCAAATATATATATCAGCCTCTTCATCCAGCTGACCCACTTTGGTTGAACAACGCACGGAGCAAATGGAGTCATCAATGAATGTCATGGGGTGGGTTCATACGAAACCAAAAATATATAAATAATTGCCGTCCCCCACCGCCTCACTCTAAAAAAAATAATAATAATTAATAGCATGTCCCTATAATTATTTTTCTAAAATTACAAACATTTTTTTATAGAAGATAATTTTGACCACAATGATTTTAAAAAAATAGAGAAACTTAATTAATTAAATTTTTTTTGAGGGATCAAAATTATATAGTTCAAATAAAAGGAATTGAAATGTAACTTGATATTATTTAAATATTAGATCAATTGATATTAGGTATCGAATAAAATAATTTTTTATATAATGTAAAATTAATCAATTCAAATCAATTGAAAATTATTATAAAGTATATTCACTTTACAAAAAATTTCATACAAATCATAATCAATTGATATTTATATTATTTAATTTTAACACATCATATACTATTTAAAATATAAATAAATATCTATTATTAGATAACATATTTATAAATTTCTAAATTATATAAAATGTAATATATATAATTATGAAGATAATATCACGAAATTCAACATGAGAGATTAGTTAATTTCACAATATATTTATTAAAAAAGTTATTAAATAGTTTAAGTGTAAATTTTTTATAATCAATGTCAATTAGTATTAGTTAATTTCACAATTAATTTTTGGGTTTTTTTGGTCTTAACTTATTAGGGTGTAGGATATCAGTATGGCTTTTTGGTTATTTTACTTCCCTTTATCTTGTATATTTTTTCTTGTAATTTTATTGGATTCTATTTTGTATAGGTTGGAATATTTTTTGTACTGTCTATCAATCAAGAATTTTACTTATAAAAAAATATATTAATGGTAAATATTCCATGAGAAATAAAACAAATTTACATTAATATTTCATTGTCGGATGAATAACCAGTTTTATAATAATTGAACATTTTATAAATGTTAAAATGCATTATTTTGTGATCATGAAGGCATGCATGATTCATACTCAGTTCACAAACTATGCCAGCTCATCCATGACAAGAACCCATTTATGCCCAGGATTTAAATATATATCTTGTTTGCATAAATGTGTAAGCGCCTCCTATTGCATGCACCCTTTGTTCCTAATGGGGCCATGTTGCCTTAACTTTGTGCCACAATATAACCGGCAAAGCATCCCAACTGTTTTTGCCCCTCACCTCCTCCCCGTAACCAAGTCAATTAATCTTTTTAAATTTTGGGTTATGTTTCATGATGATATATATCCATCCACCTCTCAAGTGTGCAGTGGGACCAGCTATTCTCAGTTATTGAATCTTCATACTCAGAGTGCTGCTCACCATAGTGGAGGCGTGACATGGCTCCCTCTGCTTTCACTACTTTTAAACGCAAGCATGATGGTTATGTGTGAAACTCCACCCAGCAAGCTCTTAAAAAAGAGAGTTCGAGTGGGGCAAGTTAAAACCTTTTATGTTTTATCGTTAGTCGGTGCGTTTGTTCGATGCTTTCCCACTCGAGTGATTGTGAAAATATCAAACAAGCTAAATATATACTCTCTCTCTCTCCCCCCGTATATATTGTGTGTTCTTCGGTTCCTCCAGCAATGAAATTAACCCTTGATGAATACTAGTGGTAATAAAATTTAAATCTATCTTTATTGAATTATTCAAACCTCTAATTATTAGTCATGTAATATTTTAATAAATTTAAATTGATTATCTTTTAGATTTTTTTATTAAAAATCTTTTCACGGCTTAAGCTTAAACATTTATCCTTTTTAAGGGACAGAGTCTTTTATTACTATTATTTAGTTTTAGTGTGTATTTGATTTACTCTAAAATATAATTTTAAATGTAAATTCGGACTAACACTATGATTATTTGTTCAGACCTACGTTTGAAATATGGTTTCAAGGTAAATTAAACACATTATTAGTATATACACCGCGAAGATATCATGTGGTCGAAAAAACGAATCTATTTTAAAACATAAAAAATATTGAAGTAGCTAGAAATCCTTTGACATTATGTTTGATCCTTTCTAGGTTTTAGTTAATTTACTTTTTATTAAAGACTAACAATTTAATTAAAAAGAAATCTTACTCTTTTGGCAATGATCTCTTTATTTTTATTGGACTTTAATTAGTTCTTAATATATATATAATTAGAAACAGGGAAAAGATATATATATATATATATATATATATATATATTAAATCCTTAATAGGTTAATTTGTACCGTTTTAATTATATGAACATTAAATTTATTATTTCTTAAAACATTTTAATTTTATTTTTAACACTATAAATTAAGGTATTATACATTCAATAATATATGTAGAGCTCCAAAAGAACTGTATGCAAACTTAGGAGCACCTAAAATTTTTTCCTTTTCGTTGTTCTTTCCCCCCGAATATTCTCAGTTCTATTTGCAAGGCATATATCAGATGAACTTTTATCAACTAGCTTTTCAGATAAGGAGCACTTTTGTTTCCACTTTTTAACTAGAGGTAATATTCTATATCCACTTTTTTAAGGAGCAGGAACACCTTAGTCGAGCCAAAGACATTTAGCGCTGTTTTGCTTCAACAACTGGCATTTTAATTAAATATATATATAGAGTTTTCTTTTTCATACAATAATTATAAACTTATTTATTCCATTCTTATATATATTCTTTTTGTTATATAAATTTTTGTACAAAATAATTAAGGACTAATATATGGTGGACCAAGAAAAATATGGTCCACGTGAACCAAGTGAGAAGCTATCTATTACACTAGGTGAGAGGGGATGTTAATTTTTCTATAAAGTGGCCACAAATGTTTCACGAATTCCATTTGGGACCCATGTTCTCTCAGACATATCATCAAACACTTTTCGTGCCTCTTCCAAATACCGATTTATCATACATGCTCACTTGTTTTTCATTGGAGTTAATGGGTGAGAAGGCTCATTTCTTGTTGAAATTCATGGTAAAGAGAGAAAAGGAAATAGATTAGAGATGGAAAATAAAATTCCATATTGATAATGGAATGGAAAGATTGAAATTACAATAGAAGAATATGGGCTTATATGGCCAATATTATCAACTAATTCCTAACTAATTTCCTAACCAACTAACTAATCCCTAACTAACAATATTATCTCTAACAGCCCCTACAAGCTGGAAGTGCTAGCACTTCAAGCTTGGGATGAACAAAACAATACAATCAAACTCAAATGAAAAATTACAATGAAAATGGTATAACAAATACCATTAAATGGGCTCTGTAGGCCTCTACAAAACAATGCCAAATTTAGGCAAAGCTTAACCACATAAGCAGAAGCTACAAATCTTCAATCTTCAATGCCTAACCACCATAAGGCAGAAGCTCCAAGCTTAACAATAAAGAGCATAAGTTAACCATAATGCTTAACCACTCAAGAAAGAAGCAAAACAAATTCCAAGGCTTAACCATCCATCATAGACAGGAGCTAATATCAATCTTTAACAATGCTCACAATGAGAAATGCCGAGAACACATCGGCCAAAAGAAAGGCACACGGGCCACTAATCATGAATAAAATAGATCCACCTAATAGGCAGAAAATAAACCAAACCAAAGAAGGCTAAAACAACAATGATACAATTTATCAAACACCTTGTGTGCATGAGGACAACCTCAATTGCATCTTTGATGTAGAGAAAGGTTCTCTGTGATTGACCACCATCAACAAGTTTGGGCGGCTCACCACGCAGGAGATTATTACTAAAGTAGGCTAAAACTCTGTGTACACCATCTTTGTTTCTCAACAGGACCAAAAATACAAGGACTGACATCTTCTTTGAGTATGTAATATTTCGGGTCCTTACAATATTCCTCTGGGAGAAAGCAACCTATAGTTTTTCCATAAACCTTGCACGTAGAAAAATGGATCAAACGCCTCACTACAATATTTAATCACCGGAAGTGAATCAATGAAATTGCTGAAAATGGTGTCCAAGGGGTGTGTGTTGTAATCCGCAGGCGTGCAAATTGCAACAAGATTGATTGTGAGATCGGAAGCTTTGATGAGAGTCTCGAGGCTCAACCAAGAGAAGGTTTTTGGAGTAAAAGAAAAAGGAAGTGAAAGAAAAAAAATAAAAGGAAGTTGCAGGAACAAAAAGGAATATGCTGAGACTTAGCACAGAGAGAGGTGGAAGGGTCTTTATCAGCCAAGAAACCAAAAGAAAAAGTAATTTTCTCGGGAAAGAAGAAGGAAAGAAAGGGTAAGAAAAAATAGGAAAAAGAGTGCAACAGAAATAATGCTTAAAATGCTCTGATGCCATGTTGAAATCCATGGTAAAAAGAGAAAAGGAAATAGATTAGAGATGGAAAATGAAATTCTATATTGATAATGGAATAGAAAGATTGAAATTACAATAGAAGAATATGAGCTTATATAGCCAATATTATCAACTAATTCCTAACTAATTTCCTAATCAACTAACTAATCCCTAACTAACAATATTATCTCTAACATTTCTCTTGATCTTAGAGACAACTCTCGATCTTTCTGTTGAGATTTCCGAGCTTGTGGTCCATCTGCTGGAGATTCTTCACCTTTTCTCAGACAACTTCATTGGCAATATTCCAAAAGCTATAACATCTTTGCCTCACCTTTAGGTTCTTCAACTATGGTCAAACAGGTTAATTGGTGAGATTCCAGAGGATCTAGGAAAGCATAGCAACCTCTCTGTTTTGGACCTCTCTTCCAACAACCTCACAGGGAAAATTCCAGATAACTTATGTGGCTCTGGAAATCTCTACAAGCTCATCATCTTCTCCAACTCTTTCCAAGGAAAAATCCCACATAGCTTGAGCTATTGCATAAGCTTACGCAGAGTGCGCCTCCAAAACAACAAGCTCTTTGGTGAATTACCATAAAAAGTTACCAAACTGCAACAGATATACTTCTTGGATATGTCTGGCAACGAACTTTCTGGAAGGATTAATGACAGAGAGTAGGACATGCCGGCGCGCGACGGTGAGTAGGAAATGAAGGTGGAGGCGGCTGTGACGCACAGTGGCTAATACATGACAACGCACAATGAATGGTGGTGGTCGCGGCTGTATGACGGTGGTGGTGGCTGAGGCATGGCAGGATATGAACGAAACATCAACGACAAACTACCTCCTAGAATTGTTGCATTTGGTCTATCTATTTCTAGGCATTGTGTAGTCTCCACTCTCCACCATTGCACGTTCCACTATCCACTGCTTCGTGAAGATCTTGGGACAATACCTTATGCGTTTTCTGTTTCTCTGGGTTGTCTTCTGTAAATATCAATTCTAGCATTCCATTACCGGGAACCCAATTAAATCCGTTCGTCAATCACATAAGGCGCTCATCTGACGGTCCAAATTTCACCCGAGAAAAAAATCCGCTCTTGGTTCACATAAATCATAGACCACCTTAGACACACCCAATAATTAATGAACTACTTGTGGAGAAGTCTTCTTTAGCATGTATCTAAGTTAAGTTTCATAAAATTAAAATGATAATTAATGATAACTGAATGATCAGTCAATGTTTGATTGTTCAACAGTAATAGCTCGACTTGTTGTCTAACTAGAATATATCTATATACAAAAAATTATTTTATCTTAAATAAATAAATAAAGTTTTAAAATATATATAATTATATATATCAATGTAATTAATAAAAATTATTAAAACATAAAAATGATAAAAAAAAATAAAAAGTGTAATTATATTATGCATATTATAGAATATAAAATACTAGCTTTAAGTTTTTATCTTTATGAAAATTGGAGGAATGAGTATAATTAAATAATATGTACTTGGTTTAGTGGTTGGACAAATGTGAGTCAAATCCTCATAGTTGGACGTTTTAAATTTTAAAAGTCAGAAAATATATGGTATTCTTGTAACTAAATTGTAATATGTTTCACACGAATTAGCCAAAAGGCCCAAATGTTGGTGTAGCTCCATAATTATATAAATTTTTTTTAGATAAAGATGTAATTTAAGTAATTACAATTTTAATTTTTATAAAATTTACATTTTTATTAATTTTTTATTGATGAAATATTTTATTAAAAATAAAAATACTATAAGATAAAAAATCCTATAAATAGTGAAAAGAGAATAATAATTAAAAAATTCACATTTTTTTTAAAATACTTACATTATATATATAGTTATAATTATTTATCTTAATTTAATATTTTAATAAGTTAAATTTAAATTATCCATAATATATAATTAAATTATAATTTTTTTTTTGTTTTAAGAGGATAATGTTGATAATTTTTTTTTTGTTTTAAGAGGACAATGTTGTTAATACACTTCACTTGTGTGATGTGTAATATGCTTCCTTTTATCATTTAAAAGAATAAAAAAATCAAGGGTAAATCAAGAAGTTTATTAAAATATTAAGAATAAAAATGAAAAACAATTAAAATAAATAAGCTATAAGGTGCGTAGTTGAAATAATTTGTAACTTATAGCTATTAAAATAAACTAATTTAACAAACACTCTTATATTTATCAAACTAACTAGTATATATATATATATAAGCTAGTCATATAGTCTAGAAACAAATTTATTGACCTCATCAAACATACTTAAAATCTACTTATATTATAATTTATGGAATGAGCTATCATATTTTTTTCAATGCTTATAAAAAAAACAAAGAAATTAAAGCCAAAGAGTTATAATCTGGATCTCAATTCATTTTATTAATGTATTCTCCCATCTAATTCCCTAAAAATAATAATGTTTTTATACATAATTTAAAAATCGAATTCAAATTAATAACATATTAATCAAGGAGTTTTTTTTTTTCACTCCGACCATATTTGTTAGTATTTATAATTCAATTATTTGGATAAACTTTTTTTCCTAAATTGTAACAACTATGATCTTATTTAAATGTCCTCATTAATTTCTATTTTTATTTGGCTCTTGTGAGTAAGTTAAAATGGATGGTGTTGAATGAAAGAGATAGCTTTGTCACATAATTTAATGAGCATTACACCTTATGTATCATTAAATTTAAAAAATGATGTGACATCACATTATTAAATAATAATATAACTTATTTTTACATTGACAATATATATTTATTAAATCCAAATTTTAAATTAGAATTGAAGCTATGATTACATTGTAAATATTAAAATTATAGGCAAATTAATGTGATTGATTTTTTTTTTGTCTTATTGAGATTGCCCACAAACATAATTGTGATAAAATCCTTTAAAAATTGGTGACTCTAGCATCTGAACATATGAACCTTGTAGATAATGCAATTTGATTATGCACAAATTATAATTGCAATGCAATTGCGAGGTTTAAAAAAAAATTAATACCCTAACTACAATTTTGATTGCAAACATTTCAATTTTGTTATAAGGAATAAGTACCAACAACCCGATACCCGACTCAAAGTTGATCAGATGACATGGAGTTCCCCTTAAGACCATCTCCAACGCATGGTGCTTATGAAGTTCTTGCATGTAAGCATCGCAGGGAAGCATCTTAGTCCCATTGGAGCAGATCTACGTGGACTGCTTGCTAAGAACTTGATGAGAGAGAAATGCTTCCCTAAGCAGCTGGGAAATCCGGATCTTGTGAATAAATGGGATTAAAAATAATGGTAGAAACTGAATATGGCGGGGATGAAGATTACAGTTACAGATATTTACACTTGTAGAAGCAAAACGAAATGAACAAATTGACTATACAGAACGAATAAAATTTAATCACAGAACCACATTACAAGAACAAATAAATTATTAAACATTACAGAACCACATAAAATTTTCAGAAACAAATATTTCAAAACCAAATTTTCAGAAACAAATATTACAAAACCAAATTTTCAGAAACAAAATTTACAGAAATAAAAATTACAAAAACAAATATTACATAAAATTTTCAGAAACAAATTTTTCAGAAACAAATCTGCAGAAAATTTAATAAATATTACAGAACCACATATTCGGCTTTGATCTGCATTATTTGGCTCCGATCCGCATGATTTGGCTCCGATCTGCAGCAGCTTCAAACGATTTGCTCCAATCTGCAGCAGCCTCAAACGATCGGCTCCGGGACTGCAGCAGAAGGTCCGATCTGTGTCCTTTGTAGCTCATGCATGTGTAGGTGCGACGGTGGAGAGGAAGAAGACTCCGATCTGCAGAGAAAAAACGTGAACAGAGACGGGAAGAGGCAATTAAACTAGCCGGTGAAGAGAAAAAACATGAATAGAGAAAATTCACAGTTTAACAGAGACTCCGATCTGTAGAAAAACCGTGAAGTGGAAGAAGAGGCGATGAAGAGGAAGAAGAGACGGTGAAGACGAAGAAGAGAAGAGGAAGAAGATACGGTGAAGAGAAAGAAGAGAAGAGGAAGAAGAGAGACGGAGAGGAAGAGGAAGAGGCGGTGAGAAAGAGGAAGAGGAAGAGAGAGAACAGAGAAAATGAGACGGAGATGAGGAAGTGTGTTGTGTGAAATGAAACGGGTGAAGAGTGTTTTGGGGGTGGTTTAATTTTGATTATGGAAAAAAATTACAAAGATATTTGGACGGTGTAGATGAAACCAAGGGTGAGATGGATGGTGGTGATTGAGTAACGGTCAAAATTTTTTAGAAAAGAATATTGGAGAAAAATTTGAGTAACAATTATCATTAAAATTTATTTTAGAAATTTATATTTTATTTAATTACCTTAAAATTATTTTAAGAAAATTAATCTATAATTATTTATGTTTAAATTTTATTTAGAAAATTAAATAATATTTTAAGTTGAATTAAAGTATTAAAATAATAAAGGTGGGGTAACTTGTGGGGTCCATGTAGAGTTGCTCTATTGGAACATAGAGTTGCTTAAATTATAAGAGTTACTTAAGAAATGATGTGTATATGTAGGACCCACAGAAATAATATATAATACTCTTTTAAGCACCTTCATAAACACAATGCGTTGGAGATGCTCTAACTAGCCCATGTCACCCTTCAGCTAGCCAGGTGGATACACGACCTATATGGTCTCATGATACATGTACTGCAACAAATAGCCATATTTATTGTCATTAATGTCTAACGTGTACACTTTGAGGCATTAACTCCAATGACCAAGTGATTTTATCTATTCCATACAAGACAAGTTGTAGCTCTCCACGGATGAAAAGCTCGCTAATTAACATGAGTATATGTGGCCATGCAGATTATATAAGGGTGTCTATAAATACCCTTAACATAATAAAGGCACGTGGTTTTTTCCCTATTACTTGTACACGTACATATACTATATACCATTATCGACTTATCGGTTGAGTGTCTTGCAAGTAGAGTTAGCAAAATAGGTTAGTCTAGCTGGACCGGCCTGCAAAAGTCCATAAAAAATGTAGGGCTTAGACACTTTTAAAAGCTCGAATAACTCTCAGGCTTATTAGTCAAGTCCGATAAAGTCAAAATGTAGGACTCGGATACTTATTTTAAAACCCCGAATAACTTCCCGATTTTTTAGTCCAGTTCAATAAAATCCACTACCTACATCTGGTTAGGCTGTGTCAGATAGTCCGAATTGACAGCTCTATTTGCAGCTAGCTAGCTACCACAACCATCCGTCTCTTTATAAAAAAAATCCTAAAAAACCTGAAGACTGGAGCATTGAATATCACCAAAAGATCTTGGAGAACAAATTCCAAACTAACTGAAATGACTACTAATCAGGCAGGTAAAAAAGTAGTGTTAGATAATATTTATTTTATAAATAATTGTGCATTTCTAATCATATTTTAATTCATCTAGTTTAAATACTCACATTATATATTAAAAAAAGCCGGATCACCAAATAATATTTTTTTTTTAAAATGTGAAATTGATTATCCAACTATTGAATTAAAATATATTATGGAATAGATCAAGTTTATAAAATTCCATGCAAGTCAGAAACTAATTAATATTTCATCACATCATTTTATTTTAACGTGTAATATATTTTCAAAATATAAGTAAAATCAACTTTTAGATGATATACCTCCGGATATCTAAATAGTTTGAAATTTAATATACATAATTTTGATGATAATATAATATGATTTAATGGCTGAGCCTGGATTAGCCAATTTCACATTCTACAAAAAATTATTAATTGGTGTAAGTATTGAAGTTTGACACTTGGTGTCAATTGATCTGACTCATTAAAAAATATTTGATAATAATAAAAGTAATTACTATGACTTTATTTATAAAGTTAGATGTTTGGATCTTACAAAAGTTATTATTTTATGAAGATTTTACTTAACTATTATTCTCAATTTACTCATTTCACCACAGTTATATTTGTGAAAATACGACAATCACATAATACTTAAAAGGTACGATTCTCTAACTTTGAAAGATATAAAATTCAATAAAAATAATAAAAGATGTGCATCAAATACTTTTCGAGCTAAGATGCGTGGCACTTGCCAGGGCTGAGTGGACCCTGCAGTACTGTAGTGCAGAGGCTGAGTAAGCCATTGTTTCCTTGAATAGGACATTTGGTACGCACGCTAGGCAGAGACATATACATATAATATTCAAGAAGAAATTAAAAGAAAATACAATTATTATTTTATAAATCAATGCCTGTTTAATAAGTTTGTTTAAGTCGACTCAAATTAATTTAAAGTGAGTTTTAGATACTGAAATTTAATTTTAAGATAAATAAAAATTACCAAATATGGATGTTATATTTTGTGAAGAAATTAAAAGAGTATAGTCGAAGAGGAGGAAAGCAACATGGTCGGCTGACCTTAAAGGCAGGAACAAACAAACATCACGAAAACCTTATCTCAAATTCTCATCCATTCTCTAATCTATTACTCCCAAATTCTACGCTCCATAATCATCTACCTCCCACGGAATCAAATGCCCATCATACCAAATCATTGGTGGACCCATATGTCCCTGCCCCCACACACATCCCCCCCTCATCCTTCCCTCGTGCCCCCCATCTTTGCTCGCCACCTGTTTCTTTTTGTTACAGTTTTAGTTATCTATTTCGTATATTATTTTATTTATGACTGATAAGGGGTGGAGATGACATGAGAACCACCACTCCTTTGTTTGGTTTTATGTCACTTTGTTGTGTGGATGTGATGTGGAATCGAATTGCTTAAATTACTGATTTGATTAATGCCAACACCACCGCTCATATATATGAATATTGTGACTAACTATGCCCAGTCATCATCCCTTTAAATAAAAGTGTAACTTAATTAATTGCAACAAACAATACCTAGCTACTATTATTTCATGTATAAAACCATTTCTTTTTTCCTTAGAATTTTAATTTCTTCACTGTTCCAAAGTCAAATTCTATCTACTTGGTTTGGGTCCCAATTCAAAACAAAAGCAACGGTTACCCATTTACTTTTCTTTTTGGTATTCAGCCACTTGCTGACAAAAAGCTATGCATAATCCTCTTCTAAAATATTTGGTACATGACAGCTGATTATCTAATTACTCGTTCAATGATTAACAAATTGTGATTTCTGGCCTTTTTAATCGATGGTGTTTCCTTTTTAAGCTAACCAATATTATATTAAATTATATAAAGCTGGTGTGGTGTAGACGTACTGCAGATCGAGCCTTCTCTATAAATTTTTTATTTTTTATTTTTCTTCAGAATAAATACAAATAATATATATACCTGACGTCATAAATACTCACTCATGACGTAAGGATAAATAAGTTCATCCTCAAAAAGCTTGTAAGACACAATTTCTTATGCCCTGCACCAAAAAAAGGACACGCACAAAAATACTATTATTTGTTGTTTGAAAAGTCGCGTTTTCTTGCATTTAAAAATAAATAAATAAAGAAAAGAAAAGAAAAGAAAGGTGTTCCGTCTTCTTTTTGACCTTGTTGTGATCGAAGAGAAGATTGGAATTAGATTCAGGTACCGAAAGAAAAACAACTTGCATTCTTATTTTCAAAATAATCATTTGCCCCGCCCACTTTTTGTGTACTCATGATGATGTATCCAATTCAAGTTAAACCTAGCTAAGATGCGTGGGCTTATTCCCATCGAACATACTTCTCAATTAATTGATTATTTATTGATGGAATTCCTGTTGGTTTAATTTTTAATTTAAAATCTGATTCATTCCGCCAGTTTAACCTTGAGTACCTTAAGTTAAGATGATACTAATTTTCGGCGAGAAATTAAGAGTATATTATCATATATTAATTAATAAGCTTAAATAACAGTATTTTATATTAATTAGAGAGAAGAGATCGAGAGAGAGATGGTAACTAAAGAGTAAGCATGTAGAGTATTTACGCGAAAAAACTGGATGAAATAGTATATGGTTTATTTGATGAGATGGGGCAAGTACGGGACATAAGAGGAGAGGTGGTATTACCGCGTGATTAATTATTTTAGGTTTCTATTATCATTAATTATGGGTGACCTAACCTAACTTCTGCTCAGCATCGCCGACAATGCATTATTGGAAGTGGTTATAGTACTAATACAGAGAGAAGTAGGTCCCAAACACTCCACATCAACTTTCTAGTTAAGCAAAGATCCGGATTCTTGTTGATGAATCATATTCTGGCACCATTATAACTCTTTGAAACTCCAATTGTGTCTTATACCTACTTTAATTTCTTTTATCTTATTTTCTATTGGAAAGAAACAAATAGTGCACATCCCTTTCTAAGCTAGAGAAAAAACGTCCAACCATCCCTCACATTCCTCATTCATTAAAAGTATGCAAGATTGGTAAGCAAAGTGACATGGTACCCATCTCTAATTAACTAGCTAGTTCAATCAGGCATGGAGTGGGAGACAGTTCATGTGGGTCTGTTATAGAACTTTGTCACACACACACATATATGTATATTTATACCCCCGTTTCCTGTTTCCAATCACGCTCTCCATTTTTAGATTAGAATTTTGTTCTATTTATTTTCGGAAATAACCTATGAAGCGATCTTTAATTTGGATCAGTAGTGTGCGAGTGGAGTGCCAAATACATATATATGGATGGATAATTTATCATTGATAATGTGGAAAATAAACTCAGGCGAAAGAAAAATTGATAATGAGAAAATGA
The DNA here is from genome assembly GCA_026901365.1 of Sesbania bispinosa. NCBI lineage: Eukaryota > Viridiplantae > Streptophyta > Magnoliopsida > Fabales > Fabaceae > Sesbania > Sesbania bispinosa. The sequence continues at coordinate 1,320,275 of QLOH01000167.1, forward strand.
GCAAAAAAATAGAGAATATTTAAAAATAAAGGGTGCAGGACACGAGTAAAGTAGGACTAAAGGAGGGCAATAATTGGTAGAATGTGAAGCGAAGCTGCTACATACGCAAGGAAGCATATATATAGGTAAAGAAAGCGTGGTAAGAATAATATTTAGTTATTTCTGGTACGCCTGTGGGTGGCGAGGCAACCCGCTTGATGCGTTTTGCACTGCCATGTGAGAGAGGGATTTTCCAAGTTTGTCTGTTATTATAATTATTAATTGTTATAAATAATGATAATTATAATGGACGTAACAGTACTCATGAGGCTCCAATGGTCAACCTATGTAAGAGGGAGGGACTTTGAATATTTATATATTTTTTATTTTCTTTTGTTTCCGATATTTCAAGATTCGTTTCTCTACTCATTCCTCCTTTTGATTGATAATAATCATAGCCACCCACCCACCCACCCAACGCCCCCACAAAAAGTCTTATATTCATTCTCTTCTTCTTAATCCCATGAGCCTTTAAAAAACCAATACCATCCTAATTTTCTAACTCAACCTCAAGGCTCAAGCATATACGTACGTCTCCCCCAACTAACCTCTCAAATGGGTCTTGATCAGGATGCCAACAATAACTCAGGCCTTCACCTTGTTCTAGGGTTATCTTTGACTACTGCAAAGGAAACTACTTCACCTCTATCCTCCACCAAGGCTGATGATCATAATAAGCCAACGCGAATGAAGCCTTTTTCCTCCAACGAGCCTTCGCTAACGTTGGGTCTCTCCGCTGAGAGCTACCTCCCAAAAAATAAGATGAATGGGGGAATAAACAGCAAGCAGGCTTATTATTGTGAGGTCGACCCTCTTCATGACTTATCTAGACAGACTTCTCCTCACAGCGACGTCGTTTCGTCTTTCTCCACTGGGAGGATGGTCAAGAGAGAGAGGGATCTCAGCTGTGAAGAAGTTGAGGTTGAGGCAGATGAGAGGGTTTCTTCAAGAGTGAGTGATGAAGATGAAGACGGCACGAATGCCAGAAAGAAACTCAGGCTTACCAAAGAACAATCTGCACTGCTAGAAGAAAGCTTCAAACAACACAGCACTCTCAATCCTGTAATAAATAATTATATATAATCTTTAATTTCATTCTTATTACTGCAATTAAGTAAAGTACACGACTCTTAACTATTATTATCATCATCTTGGATTTTCAGAAACAAAAACAAGCTTTAGCGAGGCAGTTGAATCTACGGCCTCGACAAGTTGAAGTGTGGTTTCAGAATCGGAGAGCCAGGTACGTAATCTTTTCAACAAAATATCACCGCCTCTAAACCAAACACCACCACCACAGTCACCAAAATTATTTATATATTTAGATTTTAATTTAAAGGATATCGGCCCTCAACAAATGTTTTATTACGTACCTGTTCATATATAAACAAATAACATTCATATAATCATCAAGAACAAATTAATAATAATATTCGTACGTGTGGCATGATAAAGTTTTAATTAGTTTGAGAAAATTAACAAGTTCATTAACTAACACCTGCAAAGTCATGTGCCTACGTAATAAGAAAGGATTTTGATTGATTTCCTTAATTAATTAAGGGTTTTGGTTTGGGCGTTGCAGAACAAAGCTGAAGCAAACGGAGGTGGACTGTGAGTTCTTAAAGAAATGTTGTGAAACGTTGACTGATGAAAACAGGAGGCTAAAGAAGGAACTGCAAGAGCTGAAGGCACTGAAACTGGCACAGCCTTTGTACATGCCTATGCCTGCAGCTACCCTCACCATGTGCCCTTCTTGCGAGAGGCTCGGTGGTGTTAGTACTGATGCCGCTTCCAATAAAACCCCTTTCACCATCGCTCCCAAGCCTCACTTCTTTAATCCCTTCTCTAATCCTTCTGCAGCATGTTGATTATCGTTAGCTTTTTACTTTTGAGGGCCAAGAGCTAAACAAGAAAAAAAGACGTACGGAGTATTCACTACAACCATTGTATTTTTTTGGTTGAGTGATACGTCTAGCTAGGGAAACGTTGTAATTAGCTAATACTGTAGAGAATAGTAACCGCTGATTAGAATTACTTAATTTTTGCTTTTCCCCCCTCTATTGTATGTTTATAAATCATTATAGATGACATCCATCTATGAAGGAATTAGCGTTTTTCTTTTTTGTTCATTTCTAAAATTCTCAATGGTAAACTGTATATATGTATGGATACACATGTGTTAATGTTCTGTTCTGAACAGCAATTTATCCCCCTTTCATCGAAAAAGAAAAGGTGACAACTCCGGTACCGTCAATAAATTATGGGTATCGGTGCAGTCATGAGTTGTCACACTTTTATTGCGTCTTGTTTAATGCACTTGCTGAGTCACCTCAATTTTTTAAAATTTTCTTAATTACTAACTCGTTACTCGCCCTTCAATTATTTGTTTGCCCCCACCAGTCTTCTATTTTGTTTTTGAAACTGGAAAACAAAATATGAAATGAACCCAATCAAAAAACAAGAACATTTGAAATTGCAGAAAAAAAATAGTAGCTTTGTCGTGGAATATAACAATCCAACCCTTGTTTTCTCTCTTTTCCCCAATTTTTCTCTGTCTTCCCTTATTCACCACTCTCTCCTTTCCATGTAATTTCATCTAATCTTTTTTTTCCCATCTGGGTATGTAAGACCCATGAAGAATCGAGGGACGGAGGATTTTTATTTTTTAAGACCGAGAGGAAAGGAACATAAATTCGCAAGTCCGAATTGGTTTCATGTCTTTTTTATTTTATTGTATTGCAAAAAAAGGTGTAATGTGATGATTTGGATTTAGAGGGTGTATTATGAATTTATGGTGTTCAATTAGTTGCTTTCATGCTTTGATTGGACACAAAAAGGGCTATCACATAGAGAAAGTGGTGTATGATCTATGACTCCTTTCTATGCTATGGTGGATATCCATGGAACACTAAAAGTGGTTGCAAGGCACCTGTGCTCAAACAATGAAACAACTTCATCGAAGAACCACTAGCAAAGGGAACGAGAATGACCTCAACTGCTTCACGGTTGAAGAAAATTTGGTATTGGGTTCTCCTGAGTTATGAGCATAGGATGAACAAACAAAAAAATGAAAAATTAAAGGTTGCTTTTTGAAATACATTAAAAATATTGGGAATTAAATTATAATTATTTTCTTTAAAACCGATGTATTAAGAATTTAATACACGTGTATCAATAAACTAATGATACATCTAAAATGTACCGCTATCCATATTTTACAAAATGTACTATAGAATCTAGCAAAAGAAAAAGGTACCATGCGAATTCTGAGCTAATTAACCTTATTTCGTTCTCCATACAAATTAAAGACCCCAAAGTTAATTAACGTGCATTTCTTTTATGTTTTTCCTAATTTTGTAAGAGGCTTTTAATTAGATTTCACAGACGGATTAGAATATAATTATGAATTTTTGTCAACTCTCAATTTTATACACTCATATCTACACTTATATTAATTATTTCATGTTTCACTTTCTTTTTTTATTTTTCATCATATTAATTATTTCATGTTTCACTTTCTTTCTCTTCATTTCATTTTTTTTCTATCTTTATTGTCCACATTTCTCACACTCAATTTGAGTGTGAGCGTGAAAGAAATATTTTCCATTAGGACAAGTTATTTAAACGGAATCAAATAAATTTATTAAAAAAATTACCTCTTATCTAATTTATTTAACAAATTAGAGTTAGTAAAATCAGAAATATATATATATATATATATATATATATATAGCTTGCTTCTATATATGCTTACATATATAGATGAACTGGTACGTAGTTGATCTACACGCGTCTACTGCATGCAATAATATAATGAGAAATCAAAGGTTAGTTCTGTTAAAATAATTGATACATTATTAAAATTTCTTTCCACGTGCTGGGTTTAATAATATATAGTGTTGAATGAAAGCTGAAATTAAAACGGTCTTCTACCTACAAAGGGGAAAAATATATTATTATCATTTATTTATAATTTAAATTCAGTCAAGCTAATTGTATCAGGTCTGGTCAGTCAGTATCTTAACCTACCGGAGCGGAAAAATATCAAAATGGAGGAAATTAACAAAAAACGTAAAAAGAGTATAAAAAACAAATTAAATATTTAACAATGACAAAATGGATAATGATACTATATCCGTGGATATTTATCGCCTATTTTATATAGATTGTTAAATAATTTATCATATTTAATATTATACACATATTGTGTATGGTTTAATTATAATATGTAAAATTATGAAATTTGATTATAATATATATGAGTTGGATGGGCGGTTATGATTAAGTTAGGGAAAGGTCCAAGGTGTGGATAGGGAAGTTAGCTCACGTGTTTCTGTCTGCAAATCAGTTGCTCAAAGAGGGATTGAATGAGAAAGAGAGAGAGAGAGAGATACGGGTAGGGGAGAGAAAGAAAAGGGGGGGAAGGTGTTGTCTAGAAAGAAAGGAATGGATGGTTTCACTTTGAAAAAACAAGGTAATTAAGAGAGAGAGAGTAGATTTATTTATTTATTTATGTGTATCTGGTGCCGTCTCATAAGATGCTTTGCCTTTAAGGGGACGGGTGGGTCACACCCCCACGTGATGGCCCAATGGGAATGGGTCTCTCTCAAGATCTTAACATAGGATTTTACTTCTCTCCTTTTTGGTTAATTTGCCACAAACCTGGACCCAAAAAGCCCTCAAATTCCGCCTCACACGTCATCTCAGGTTCCCTCATGCCCAGTGCCCACAATCAACGGTCCAGATCTCTTCTACCCACTCCTATACGTTCCCCCCACGCTATCATGATTGGATTTTGGAATGGACACTAACTAGAGCATTCAATACTGAGCAAGACGTTCCTAACATAACATCTACTAATAACTAATATGTTAGTACATATAGCAAAAAAAATAATTGATCACATAATACAGATAGATCATTTGGGATAATATGATAATGTATTGAATTCCACACATCACTCATTATGCTGTGGACCAATTAATATCATGAGAGGGACTTTCCGGGAAAAGAGGACACTTTCCTGGAAACTGCTAATCTGCCTTCTCATCATCACTTTCATCACCATTTTTAACACATCGCCATCATCATCATATGAGGCCCCCCTCCTTCAACGCTCTCGTTGAACTCCAATTCCATTCATATCATCATCCCATTAATTTCTAGAATTAATGCGATCGAGATCCCACAGTGTGAAAGCTGTGTAAAAATATAAATTTTTCTACTTTAGTAATTTTATATATCATGAGTAATACTGAATTCTTCTGCTGATCAATTTTCTTATACATCCCCAAAAATATTAAATAAAAAATGAAATGTATTTAATATCTTAAAAATATAAAAAAATATTCCATTCTCATCTTATATATATTTAGTAATGATATAATAAAAGGAGAGTGTCTATATATGAAGATAAAGTAGAATATAATTATACTTTTACTATTTAATTTGCGAACCTTGAACATATATCTGACCATCAGTACGGGGTCTTTTTTCTTGGTTAAACCCTGGCGTAATGAGGGGGTTAATTATTTTATGTTTTTTAAAATAAAAGAGAAGGAAAATGAGAGCGAAACATGTATATATTATATAGTATATATATTTATATATCTGGAACTTAGAAAGAGCAACAAAAAGGGATATATAATCTTCATGCGTGGGCGCAGAATCAAAATCAAAGCTGCTTTGCGAAAAGTCTTTGATGTTTAGTTCACTCACTACCTCTTTTTCTTTTGATGGTATGATTTTATACAGATTTAATTTGTATGTTCACTACGTGTGCGCACACGTAATTCCTTTACCGAAACCCTAAAGACGTATGTCCTCAGCTGGCCACGTACTTTGTCGACCCTGTAAATGGAATTCCATCAAACAATTAGTATTTTGCTACGTGGATTAAAACTGCCCATCAATCATTAATTGTTGTTTAATTAATTCACTTATATTATCTCTTGTGCAAGATCTTTTAATAACTAATTAATGAATACATATATTTAATTATATTTTACTATCATACCACATATAATATTAATTCTTAAAATCATAGTACGACATGATTAAATATCTGTAAAAAACTTATTTATATTTTTAGTGGATAATTAGTAAATTCGTCTTTTAACTAAAGATATTTTTATGTCATTCTCTCTTGTATAACAAGAAAAAAAATATAAAAATCCAATTATCCAAATATATAGTTAATTATATTAATTTGTTCATATGGTTATGTAGAACCATGATCATCTTCACGTGTACCATATGAAAACATTCAACTCAGTCATGAGCTTAAGAAGCTATAATATGATGCTTCGCAAATACAAAATCAATTAGAATTAGCTTTTTCAATGGAGTTCCTCTTGAATTCACCCACCGCAACTAAAATAACACCATTTGCACTTGGTTTCCCCTCGTACACCTCGCGGGCTAGCATTCAAGAAATCCTTTGCTAAGGAAAAGTCAAAACAAAAATATTTTACAATTTGTTTTAATGATAAATGTTATGTGCTTGAACACACAATATATATAAGTCAAAATGGACTAATGGAGAGGTGGAAGATGATAAATTAATGCGTCTAGATAAAGTTTATACCCAAACATGTTGTCAGTTTCCCTTATTTATTTTTCACCTCATATATATGTATCAAACATATCAAATTAATATATATCTGCATTAACAATGATATTTAAAAATATATTGTTTTTATTAAATATAAAAAGAGTAATTTTAAAGATTTACGTACATATTTTTAAGGATAAAAAATATTTGTAAGCCGCAGGGACTTGTGGTCCCTTCAGCTTAGAATTGAATATGATGCACTGTCCACAAATAGTAATGATTTAATTTAAATAGGAAAAGGACACAAAGGACCCTCCCAAGTCTCAATCTTAAAAACTTGCGGAAATACAACAGTAACGTGTCAGGCCAACACAATGAATGAATAATAGTAATACATCAGGATCATTTCATTTCATTATACTGAATTTTATTTTGTAGCCAGCAGGAGAACAATAATTAATAAAGAATAGTACCAAATTACAGATTCACCCACTCCCCGAACAAAAAAATTCCTGAGCATGACATGTTATTTATTCTGAATTGTCTGATTTTTAAGTAAACAGTCATGGAAAGTTGAATATTCAACCATTGGAATGTAAAGCTAAACTAGAAATTGAATCACCAATTTTCTTAGCCATTCATTACTTGATACATTACCATGTTTCACGGAGCCTAGCTCATCATATTCACAGGTCGGGGTGTTATGGTGGGGACTGCTGGACTAGGAAGGCTATTCATTTACTTCAATTAAAGAGAAGCCAAGACAGCCCAAACAATCACATGATATTGGCCCAAACTTCTAATTCTAATTTGGACAGATCCTAATGTGTAATGACAGGACCACTCCCTTATCACTATTGTATTTTTTTTCTTTGGGTAAACTAATTCTCAATCTTTGGTTGGGCCCAATATTGATATTGGAACCCCACATGGTCTGCTACTTCAATGTGCCTTGTCTTTTTTTGAAAAGAAAATAATTTCTATTTCCGACCCAAAAGAAAAGATATTAGTAACTCAATGGAAAATATTATGGTCCAATGGGAAGCTATGAATATAAACCCTGGAAAATCACCCACACGCTGAAAGAAAAATCTATCTTTTTCTTCTATTCCAAATTCTTTTTTTTGGACAATTTCTTCTATATTCCAAATGAGTCCGCGTGTAAGGTAAGGTTTAGATTCTGCTAACCATTAAGCCCAAGACTGAGGATCATGACCACGCCAGGCCCCTCATCTGACTATAGCCTAGACCCAGAATTTGGGCCACTTATGCTATCAGAGTCATGCTCCAAAACGGGCTCTTTTCTGAATTCTTAGGGTTCTGTTTTACTACTACAAAACGCCTTGAATCCTCCACAATGAAATAGGAGTCTCTAACATGATCTGACGATCGAATGCATTATTAATTGGGATGTAATTTTTGAAGAATTCTTCTAAACAAAGCAAAGAATTATAACTATATATGAATCAAAATATCGATAATTGAGATTTAAATAATTTTAAATTTATTATAATTATGTGTACATATAATTACAATTTTAATTATTAATTTTTGAATCATTGAATATAACTCCTCAGTTTTCTCGATCATTAGAGTGAATCTATCAAGTTCATAATTTCTGGAGAGATAAAAAGACCTCTAACTAACAGCCGTTTTTGTCATGGCACAAACATTAAGAAACAAAAATTAAAGAAGAGAAAGAATAATAAATTCCGTGTTTAATTATTTATTTATTTATTTATGAGTTCCATTGGGTAACAAATGCACAGTTTTCCCGGTACCTATTCAACAAACATTGTTTTCTTTTGGGAGGTAATGTTTGTAGCTTGTTATTAAACAAATAGAAAACAAAAGCAGGTGCGAGTGATCATATTATAAGACATGATAGGCAGCGTCCTCCATTCAAAAAGATGAAGAAAACAAATAGAAAATATCAAAACTCATGTCATGCTAGACAAGCTCTCCCCTGGCGTGTGATTCAGATGCTTTATCCCGCGAACTTCCAAGATGCCCATCACTACATATAATATATTGCTGATTGGCCTTTGGGGCTACCTTCACTCAAGTACCATTTGACTGTAATCACAAGGTAGGTACACTTATAAAATCCTTCTGCTCTTTTTGCCATTCTTTTTCATAACCTCATAGGCAAAGGCAATTCATCACTTCAATTTCCTGCATAATCTGCAACCACAACCAAAAAATACCATCCTCCTTTCTTAGCTAATTAATTAGTTTCTTTTTCTTTCCCACTACTAGTTTCTGCAAGAGTCTCACTAGCTACAATACAACCCATTGTAATTGGGAAGTGTTTCTGTTTCTTAAGCAGAGTTGGATCTGTTAAGGGACATTAGTAGTTGCATATATAATTCTCAGTAACTAGTGGAAATTTTGTTATGACATGGGTGTTGTTTATGTGCTGCTGGTTCTACTCATCTTCTGCAATTCTGGCTTTATTGGTATTGCGGGTGCTTTGTTCAATTTCACCAGGTATGCTTCCCGTGGTAGCAACATCTCAAGCAATAGCGAAGCAGAGTTGGAAGACAAGAGAGGGGTGCCATCAGGAGCTAATCCTCTGCATAATCGGTAACATGGTTATGTGTGGGACCACAGAGAAAAAAAGATGATATGATCAGAAAATATTAGCTTCAGGACCTCTCAAGGGCTGGCTAAAGGAATCTGCTATATATTCCTTTTGTTCTTGTTTGGATTGTTATTGTTATCAGAAAGAAGGAAAAAGTATCCAGCATATAAGAATTGCCTAAAATATGGATTCTTTTTTTTGTTGGGGTTATCTGACAAGTTTGTGCATGAGCTGTCTCTTGGTTTGGTAACAGCTAATGGATGTCTTGCATTAAGTTGCTCTTGTATCTCTTCTCGATGTACAACAAACAACTGAGAATTTTGTTTGATTAACCATTTCAATGATTCAGTTATCAATGTACACATACCCCCATTCTGTCGACTACTCTTCATCGCTTCTTAAGTCAGAAAAAATGCTAGAATTTGTGCCAGCAACTTCATTTCTTTCTTTTTATTTATCGACTCTGTTGCGCAGCCAGATGTCACAACTCAAAATTAATTAAAAAGAGAGAGAGAATGAATAAAGAACTCGAAAATGTTGAGCTTGTTCGCTAATTATAGGTGCGATGAACAGTGATAAGTAAATAAAAATGAGGAGAATTAGGACCGGTTTGTTTTCGTTTCTAATGTTTTAATTATAAAAATGTCACCTTATTTTTTTATTTTTTTTTTTTAAAGTTTCGTATAAACAACAAAAATTAAAATAAAAAAACAATTAAAATAGAAAATAAAAAAGTAAATAGAAAATGTTCTTATAAACGCTAAAACTTGTACTCTACTATAAATTGATTAGCGGTGAGCATGAGACGGATTGGGACAGGTTTTTTTTCCGTTCCGTACCTGACCCTAATATTTTATTGGGGCCAAATTTTCAAATTCGAACCCGTCCACAACTCAAAAAACCCGTACACAAACCCTAAATCCTATTTTTTTTTTGCTTTCTTATTAACTTTCAAATATTATTAAGAGAAAAATATCATTATATCATTATATAACTTTAAATTTATGTATGGAATGTGTTTTCAAAGTAGATAGAGTCTCTATCACAAAGGAAAGTTAAATTAAAAAATCCACATTAAGTTAAAATGATGTTAAGTCTTTAAGTAATATAAAATTATAAATATTAAATATTATATATATACATATAAGGGACGGGTTGAGTAACCTGAATATTAACCCGAACTCGTCCTCAACCCGATACCTGGTTATTGAATATCTAACCATAGCCTTTCATGTGGGGCAGGGTCTAATCCGACCCGAGTAGCTTGGGTTGGGACGGGTCTGTGGGACAGACCGGGTTTTGCTCACCCCTAAAATTGACAATAGGTGTTTAGTGAAGCTGGGTAACGACATAGCTAGTCAAGTTTATAAGAGCCTATGTGTTTTCGGTAAGTTAATAGTGTAATATTTATAGGCCTCCTTGGGTTGACCTATCAATCAATGGTGATTAATCCTTATTCTCTCGCCCTTTAAATCACATCTGTCTCGCCCTTTAAATCACATCTGTCTGTTTGAATACTTGCCTCTTTTAACGAAGTCTATCTCTTTTATTCTGACTGATTAGTATATTGATTAATATGTTTGATTTTTTTATTATAGTTTCCTTTTATGGACATTCAACGAATGTGGTCATATGGAGATACTCCGAATGAAGTTGTACCTTCCCCTAAAATCTAAGGTATAACTCGACTAATACATAACACAACCCCATAGCTATGAGCTCTAAGAGCGAAATAGCTTGTTACATAAAATATATAAGACCCGAGATATCATTCGGCTAGTACATAATCTGAGGAGTGTTCGAGCTTTTTATTTTTTTAATAGGACACTACAGAAGTGTGTCTAACACGTGTCCCAAGGGGTGTCTGTAAAGTGTAGCGTCAGTGTACGACACTATGACACGCCTATGTAGGGAGGTGTTGGTGCTTAAAAGAACGTGACATGTGACCATGTGGATTTTATGTTGTCATTGCAATGGTGTTGTTTTTCAACAAGAGAAGAAAGGAGATATTTATCACCATGCACATCTAATTAAAATTGAGAAATCATATATGTACAATAAATATTTACAACAATGAAAGAGAAAGAGATAAAAGAAAGAAAAGTGTGATGTGATTGAAAGAGATAAAAAAAGTGAGTTGCATATGAGTTGTATAAATAACAGCTCTCATTAAAATCCCCTCTTAGAATTGGATTTCCTCTATACTTATCCTTGCTGGTGTGATTTTTTCAGACTAGTATGTGTATTTCGGCAAGCTGTAAACTATATGTTACTCATGCAACACCAGCCTTTTATCACAGTTCCCCTTATTTTCCAATTAAGCTAGAAGGGTTTGCTAAATCGGAAAAAGGAAACTGGAACAAGTAGCAATTAATCTATGTGGTTGTACGTACGTATCATCAAAGAAAGCAGAGACGTGGGTGGGGCTGATATGTAGGGAGATGGGTAAATGCATCGAGAACGATCACTATATATAGTTTGCTGTGACGGAGGGGTTGGTCTCATGTAAATAAACACCTGTGTAGTGTAGTATATTATCGATCCTATGGTTCAAAATTCAAGAAAAGGAGTATATGGCGGGGGGTTATAACAGTAGTGCAGCTTGTAATTATTTTCATTATACTAACAGTAATAGAATTTGTAGTGTTGGGTAGGGGCTATATAATATAAGAAGATTGAATCTTTTCTTTGTTTTGTATTCTGTTAATTAAGTATTTCTGGTACTCTTTCAGATTAATATATAAGAAAACTTTTCGCTGATAAGAAAAACAATTGCATTAATACTATGCCATAATATTAATGATTATCATATGACATTTCTATACCAAAAATAAAATAAATAAAATTCAAACAAGTAAGTTATGACTTGTATCAGTTCCTATATATATATATATATATATGTTTTTCACTTAAGCTAAATATCATTGTAGTAACACACAGTCATGGCAAAGAAATGGGAAATGCCATAACCTAATATCAACAATTTCATATTCTTCAATCTTTGCAGGGGATGATTTAAAAAGATATATATCCCCTTTAATTATTAAACACACAAATTAAAGGGAGCAGTTATGATGGGTAATAAAAAAGTTTTCAAATTATCTATTGCGAGAGGAATGTGAGAAAGTTGATACGTGAATGGATATTTTTCAAAGGAAAAATCAAGACCAAACTCAATCTTTAGAAAGGAATGCCAAAATGTCATTGCCAGCTTTTGGTGAATTAATGGTGAAAACAGAGAATCGTGGTCCCTGCATGCAGTTGTGGTTGTTGTGTAGCAGAGAGGATACTTCTGTGGCTGCTTTTTTCGGCTTGGGGTCGTCTACATGTTCTCTATTCTTGTCTCATTCATTTTCTTGTTCTGCAGACAATACCAACATTTTGCTCTGCTCTGCCTCTGTTCCCCACTCCGCATTATTACATGCATCAAGCACTTCATTTTGTGCTTTCTGACATTTGCTTTATTTATTAAAATAAAATAAAACAATACTAAATCCCGCTACCGTGCTACAAGTACTGCTCATGATGCTGAATTTGTTTCTTCTATATACAATACCTTTATAAATAAAAAAAAAAAAAATCAAAATCTTGCAGCTGCAGTTATATAGATTTCTTTTAAAAAAACAAAAACAAAGATGTATAAGTTGAAATTTGAAACTAACAATTTTCTTATGTATTTCTGAAATGATCGAAGTTAACCCGGAAGACATGGTTAGAGCGGTTACCGAGGATCTTTTCTCAGATTCCTTGGATTATGATGATGAGGATTGCTCTCCTGAGGATTTTAATCCCTATCCAGAGGTTCAAATTTTCCATGAAGAATATGAAACTTGGTGCAAATCGTGGAGGAATACACTTATTGTCAAGCTGCTGGGGCGGAAAATTGGTCTGAGATTCTTAACTTCTCAGCTTCAATTCCTCTGGGCGATCCAAGGGCAGATTAAAGCCATTGATGTTAATGATGAATTCTTTATGGTTCGATTCAGTGATCAGGGAGACTATAACCATGCTTTGTTTGAAGGGCCATGGCTAATTACTGATCATTATCTCTTAGTGCAAAGATGGCGACCCAGATTCAAACCAAGACAAGATCCTATCAAGAAAATAATTGTTTGGGTTTGTATTCCGAACCTTCCTATGGAGTTATACAATTCTCATTTCTTGTGGAGGGCAGGCAAATGCTTGGGTACTATGCTTAAAATTGATTAGCATACTTCAATTCATTCCTGTGGTAGATTTGCTCGTCTCTGTGTAGAAATTGATTTGAGGAAAAAATTAGTTCCTTATATCTCAGCTATTGGGGACACATTCAAAGTTGAATACGAAGGTCTACATCTTATATGTTTTAACTGTGGAAAATATGGGCTTAAATTGGAGGAGTGTTCTGATCTTCCCTCAAGGCAGGTAGATGTTCCCAATCCTGTTATGGAATCTCACTCTAAACCATCTTTGAAAACCGATCAAGGGAAGCCTATGACTGATGAGCATAATCAAAATGGTGAACCTCAAAGTAACTCTCAATCTGTAGACATGTCCAAGAATCCTCCCATATCATCTTGCTTTGGCCCATGGATGTTGGCCAAGAAACCACAAAGAAGAATCACAAAATCTGGTAATTTTCCTTCTAATAGAGAAGGGGGAAACCTAGGCTCTAATTCTAATGGCTCTAGATTTGAAGTGCTTCAATCTGACCCTGCTACTTATGAAAAACCAGTTGAGACCTCCCAACCCTCATCATCTATTCCTACCAATCAGCTATCTATGCCTTCAAAAGCTTCTCAAAGCACTAAAGCCAAGAATATCAAGAAAGATCCTCCAAGGAATCCTGGAACTGGGACTAGCAAACAACTCTCTGCAAAAGCCAAATCTGTTGCCACCCCAAAGGTTAAGCCTAGTAAGGCTATTTCTGAAGATCGGGCTCCTCCACCTATTGATCCAGAGATTAAAAATGAAAAAAGACAAAAAGAACAAGACATGCTGGAGTTAATGAGAAGACATCGAGCTAGATTAAAGGAGCAGTATTTGAATGGTGGGAATATTGTTGATATCCTTGGTGGTTCCTCGAATGCATCATTTTGGGGCCCTCCAGAATTTAATCCCACTATCCCTGCTCACCCTCTTGCCCCTGACATTAAGGAGCCAGTAATTGATGATCAATCTGCATCCCTTCAGCAAGACCAAGATAGCCATATGGAAGATGATTCTTCCTCTTTGCAGATAAAGCCTATTTAGGTTTGCTTTTTATTCTCTTCATTTCAATATTACGTTTTTGGTTGTTCTATTTTGGATTTGGAAAGTGCAGGGTCAAGATTCCTTTCTGGAAGTCTCCATCTATTATAAGTTTATATATGACTTTTTTATGCTGGAATTGTAGAGGAGCTGGTGCAAAACAGTTCCCCTCTTTTCTTAGAGACCTGACCAGATTATATCATCTTAATTTTGTCGCTCTTCTTGAACCAAGAGTCAGTGGTCCTAAAGCTGAAGCAACTATTATAGGATGGGTTTTACTGGGGGTATTAGAGTGGAAGCTCAAGGGTTCTCTGGAGGTATCTGGTGCATGTGGAAGGTTAATTTTGTTTCTGTTAAAGTCATTAAAACTACAAGACAATGTATACATTTAAAGTTGACAAATGGTAATGGGAAAACTTGGTGTTTGACTATTGTTTATGCCAGCCCCAATGAGCAAATCAGGCATGATCTTTGGGAGGAGCTCACAGCCTTTGCTTCTAATCTGAGTGACCCATGGTGTGTTATGGGTGATTTCAATTCTATCTTGTTTGAATATGAAAAGGTTGGGGGATCAGGTCCTAATAGAAGAGCTATGCATGATTTTGCTAGTTGTCTTGAATCTTGTAACCTTGTGGAAATTCAATCAAAAGGTCCATTTCTGACATGGCAAAGAGGTAATGTTAAGGAGAGATTGGACAGAGTGGTTTGTACTGCTGATTGGAGGCTGCTTTTTGATCAAGCTTCAGTTATAAATTTGGCATTGCCCACCTCTGATCACTGTGGATTATGGTTGAAGCTGGATCCTGTTTGTTCTCAATTGAGGACCAATAAACCTTTCAAGTTCTTAGCTTCTTGGCTCGCCCACCCAGACTTTAAGGAGCAAGTGATAAAACTTTGGCTTCCTCATAGAGATTGGGGTCAGAACCTTCTTCAATTCCAAGAGAACATAAGGGAGTGGAACCATCTTGTCTTTGGTAATATCTTTAATCAAAAGAGGAAAATTCTAAGTAGATTGGAAGGCTTAGACAGGAAACTTCTTGAGGGACCTAATCAGTTTTTATCTGATCTAAGAGATAAATTGTGGACTGATCATGAAGCTATCATATCCAGAGAGGAAGAGTACTGGTTTCAACAAGCCAGGGTCAATTAGCTGAATTTAGGTGATAAAAACACATACTTTTACCATCAAACAACTGTTATTAAAAGATCTAGAAACAGAATTGATGCTATTCATGATGAGAACCAGCAATGGGTCTTTGAGGATGGAAAAATCAGATCTATTATGTTGAATTTTATCAAGAATCTTCTTTCTATTAATCAAGACAGTGGTTTTTCCTTGATGAATGCAGACAGTTTCCCTCACCTTGATCCTCAGGTTTTATCCCCTCTATCATATACTCCAACTATTGATGAAGTTAAAGCTACTCTTTTTGAAATTGGTAATTTCAAATCCCCTGGTCCTGATGGCATTCATGTCATTCTCTATAAAAGCCATTGGGAGGTGATGCATCCTAGTATTATGAAACTCATTCTCCAGGTGTGGTCTAATCCTTTATCTCTTAATGAAATTAATCATACATCTATTACCCTTATACCTAAAGTGGATTCTCCTGTTAATGCTTCCCAATTTAGACCTATTTCTTTATGCAATGTTAGTTATAAAATTTTAGCTAAATTAATTGCTAAAAGACTGTCTGGCTTAATGCCTTCTATTATTGGTCCTAACCAATGCTCTTTTGTTAAAGGTAGACAGGGTATTGATAATGTCATCATCTTACAAGAACTTGTTCATTCTTTTAAATATATTTCTGGAAAAAAAAGGGTATATGATCCTCAAGTTAGATATGGCCAAAGCCTATGATAGACTTAATTGGTCTTTTATTATTGATACTATTACTAAGATTGGTTTTCCTTCTCATCTTATAAATATCATTTCAAATTGTATTGCTACTCCTAGTACTAGAATTAACTGGAATGGTACTTTTTCTAATCCTTTCAAGCCTTCCAGAGGCCTTAGGCAAGGTGACCCCTTATCTCCTTACCTATTTATTATGTGTATGGAGAGATTACACCATACCATTACTAAAGCTTTAGGGGATGGTTTTTGGAAGGGTTTTTCTTTTGGTAGGAATAGTCCTATTATCTCACATCTTCTTTTTGCATATGATATTATTCTAGTTGTTGAAGCAAGTGTTAACCAAGCTAATTCAATTAATTCGATTCTGGATGATTTCTGTCAAGCTTCTGGTCAATTCATCAGCAGGGAAAAATCAAAAGTATTTTTCTCCAATAATACTGATCAAGACATAAGACAAGTTATCTCTGAAATTCTTACTGTTAATCAAACTGAGGATCTGGGTTCCTATCTTGGCTTCCCCATTCTGCATGGTAGATCAAACAAAAACACCTACTCTTCTATCATTGACAGGGTCAGGAAGAAATTGTTTGGTTGGAAAGCTAACTCCTTATCAATGGCTGGGAGAATTACCCTTGCCCAATCAGCTGTCATGAGCATCCCAAATTTTCTCCTTCAGGCTTCTGTCTTCCCCTCTGGTGTCCATGCAGAGATTGAGAGATTGTGTAGGAATTTCATTTGGGGATCATCATCTGAAAAAAAGAGAATGCACCTGATTTCCTGGTCTAAGATCTGTCAGCCAAAAGATAATGGGGGTCTTAGTTTCAAACCCCTTAAAATTGTTAATGAGGCTTTCATGGTTAAGCTTGGTTGGAGGATGATTAGTCAACCTGACCTTCTTTGGGTTAAAGTGTTAAATTCCAAATACAAATGTGGTTCTGATAGGATACCTCATGTTAAGAAGTGTTATAGAGAGACAAATCTCTGGAAAGGTATTAATAAAGCTTGGCATCATGTGAAGAATGGTGTGCTTTGGAGCATTGGCAATGGAAATTCTATCAATTTTTGGGATGATAATTTCATTCCTGGTCTGCAGCCTCTTAGTAATTATGTTTTGCAGCCTATTCCTCCCGATCTGGTTAACTTAACTGTTGCTGGTGCTATTTTAAATGGGCATTGGAATTTGCAGATCCTGAATACTATTCTCCCTCAAGATATTATCCAGAGACTATTTGCTATCATTCCACCTAGACAGTCTCTTGATGATGGCATTCCTACTTGGGCAGATTCTTGTGATGGTCAGTTTCACTTAAAGGGAATTTATGGGAAAATTGCAGCTGCAGCCAACAATGATATAGACACAGATTTGTGGCAGTTTGTTTGGAAATGGAATGGTCCTCCCAGGATTAAATGTTTTCTTTGGAAATGCTTACATGGGAAATTACCTACAAATAAAGAAAGAATCCATAGAGGCATGACTGGTGATTCTTCTTGCTTGAGATGCATGGAGTATTCTGAATCCATCATGCATTCATTGCGTGATTGTCCTGCTGTTTTTGAAATGTGGAGTTCTTTAATTCATGAAGATTACTGGGCTAAGTTCGTTAGCCTTGGCCTTACTGATTGGTTGAATTTCAATTTTACCAATCAGATTTCTAAAGACAAATCTGAGTTGGATTGGCATCAGTTTTTTCCTATTATTCTTTGGATGACATGGAATGACAGGAACAACTATATTTTTCATCAGAAAACCAATCTGGATTTCATTCCTGAAAAGGCCAGAACCTATGCTGCTGAAATTCAGAATTGTTCTAGTTCAATGACTAGAAGCCATTTTTCTTATCATGTTGAAAATGTTTCTTGGAATCCCCCTGCTGCTGGTGTTGTCAAGTTAAACGTGGATGGTTCGGTTTTTAGTAATCTCCACCTTGCTGCTGGTGGTGGCCTAATTCGGGATGATGGTGGCAGATTTATCTCTGGGTTTGTCAGTAATATGGGCTCTTGTTCTGTCCTCAAGGCTGAATTGTGGGCTCTCTTACATGGCATTCGTTTAGCTAGGGAGCTTAATTTTAATAGAATTATTATTGGGCTAGATTCAAAACTAGCTTTGGATCTTGTTAAAGAGGGGGTTCCTCCTTCCCATCATTGTTTTGGTCTCATTAGGGACATTAGGGAAGCTTTGTCTTGGGATTGGGATGTTTCCATTTTTCATAGTTTTAGAGAGGGAAATAGAGCAGCTGACCACTTGGCTAATTTGGGTCACTCTTTCCCTCTTGGTTTTCATAAGCTTTCTGAGTACTCCTTGTCTTTAGCTGAGATCCTTAAGGATGACTGTAGAGGTTGTCGCGACCGGGGCCACGACGGGGTCGGCGAGCCCGTGAGAAAAATAATGAAAAATGATAATTTTTGGGGAGTCGCCACCAATTTATTTGGGTTGGGAAAATTAGAAAACCCAAAAATAATTTAAAATTAAAAACTGGTCTGCGAACAAGAGATCCGAATTCGGGAGTCGATTATGCGTAGGGAAGGTATTAGCACCCTACAACATCCGTTAAAAACGGTTACCTTTAATTAATTGTGCAAAATTCATTAACTTTTAAAATGTTTATTTTATCCTTTAAAAGACGAAAAAAAGAAAAAAAACAAAATTTATTTAAATTAAAGAATGATGAGAAAAAATTAATTTGAAATCAATGGGACAAAAATGTTGAAAATTTTATTTTGGCTCGACGAGAAATCCCGCTCCTACGTATCTCCAGGTGCAATGGAGAAATCAAAGCCACGTAGTTCTAAAAATGTGTTTAAAAAGATTGATTTTAATTTTGAAAGAAATTGGTTTTTAATTTTGAAAAAAAGAAAGAAAAATGTAAGAATTGATTTTGAAAATGTTTTGATTTAAAGAAAAAGGATTTACTTATTTATTTATTTTTTAGACAGAGTTGATGCTAGCAAATGGCTATACAATGAACCCTTGAAACTGTTCAAACGACGTTATTGATAGAAATGCTATTCAATAAACGTCACTTATTTTGACAAAATTTATTTTGAAAAATGATTTGATTTTACGCGCATTATTGAGTTAGTAAATGACCATACTCAATATTTTTTGATAACGTTATTGATAGAAATGCTATTCAATTAACGTTATTTATTTTAAGAAAATTTATTTTGAAAAAAAGATTGGATTTTGCACACATTATTGAGTTAGTAAATGACTATACTCAATATTCCTTTTTGAATGACGTTAAAGGATAGAAATGCTATTCCATCAACGTAATTGATTTGATAAATAGGTTTATTTTTCAAAGAATATTTTTCTTATTTGCAAAATGATCAGAATATTGAGTTAGTAAATGACTATACTCGATAATCCTTTTTAATTTGAATGACGTCAAAGGATAGAAATGTTATTCCATCAACGTGATGGATTTGATAAACGAACCCATTTAAAGAATGTTTTCTGGTTTACGAACGGGCAGACTATTGAGCTAGTAAATGACTATACTCAATATTTTCTTTTTCACGTTATTGATAGAAATGCTATTCAATTAACGTAATTTTGAGAAACCAATTTAAAAAAATATTTTTTTATTTATAAACGGGCAAATTATTGAGCTAGTAAATGACTATGCTCAATTATTTTTATTTGAATGACGTTAAAAGATAGAAATGCTATTCTATTAACGTCAAAGATAAAAGGGAATAAATTGAATCAATTAATATTTACATGAACACAAAATTAAAATTACAAATAATCAATTATTTACGGAGAAAGGAATGAACAAATATTTACATCCACGAATGTTAAATAAATAATTCTAAACACTTAAAGGAAATACAAGATGGTGGATCTAAAAGAATTTACAAAAAAGAGATTATTAGTAATAAATGAAACAAAATAAATAATAATATTAAGATAATAACAAATAATAGAATTGAACAATATTACCAAATCAGATCAAAAGAGGAGAAAAATGAGTTGGGCCTCAGCACATCATCACTGGCCCAACATGTAACAGAAAAAAAAAACGAAATGGGCCCTGGGAATGGTCTTGGCCCAACACACACTAAACACAAAATGGAAGTTAAAGCAATAAAACACATCAGATATTTTTTAAGTGATGAGAGAGCAAAATCTAGGGTTCACAATTTGGGGAGAAAGGGGAGCAAAATGGAGGGAGGCAGCCATGGAGCTGCAGCGGCGGCGTGGGCCGCATGCAGGGGAGGACGATGACTGCAGAACGACGGCGAACGGTGGCTCACGGTCTGAGGGAGAACGGCCGTTGCGGCTGGTACTGGTGAGACGCGGTGGTGCGTGGCCGCGAGACAGCTGCGTGTTGGAGCGGCGGTGCGCGCATGGTGGAACGGAACGGTGCACGGCGGTGCTCGAGCAGAGACCGCACGAGGGAGGCGGCGCTTGCCGCGGAGAGAGGGGCGATCGGCCGCGTTTTCGCGGCGAGGAGGTGAAGGACCACAGCCGCGCGCGGTGGTGACAGCGAGTAGTGGTCGCGATTGCTGCACGGCGGCGGCGGTTTCGCGCAGAGGCGGAGGCCAGTGGTGGTGAGGCCGCGCAACAGCGGCGGCCGAGAGAGACGCGCAACAGAGGGAGAGGGGTACAGCGGCGGTCTCAGCCGCAGAGGAGGGAGGACGGAGGCCATTTGGCCACAGCTTAGGGGGTTCTTTTTATCCTCTTTTCTGTGTGAATATTGCTCTCCTATCACCTCTTTCTGTTCTGTTTTCCTTTGTTTACAGGTGCAGGAAGCTTGACAATGGGACATGGCTAGTGGATGGGGGGATGACACTATGCGGCCATGAGGAACATGGAGATTTTTTTTTTCTGGGTTTGCCTTTACTCACCTACTTTTCTGTGTATTTTTATTGCAAATGTAAAATGGACTATATTGAGAATTTGCTAGATTCATTCTGTTTTGCTATTTTTATTTCAGTAGATTGACATGTTTTCAAATAGATTAAATCAAGTGCATAAACACACCATAAAGTTAGGAAATGTACCCAAAATCAATTGTTGTATCGCACCACTCTTCCTTTTTGGTGACTGCTTGGCTTCTCTTTGAATTTCCGGGCTCCTCTAATTTCTCCCTGATTGACCCCTTTTTTTTTTTTAAATTGGCTTAGCCGTGTGTACCCCTGAAACGGTTCTTCTCTGTATTTTTATGTACCGTACAAAATTTCTGAACCAAAAAAGTCCTCCCCTTCTTCTATTACCTCTCCCACTTTATAGGCAGAATTTGCAAATTTTTAAGTGCAATTTGCACTGCAAAGATAAATATTGTCCATACTATGTTCAGACTTTTCCATGCCTTCCACCGCCCATGGCAGTGCAAGTTGCACAGCTTGCACTGCTTGTTTTCCTCTTTTCTTTTTTTCTTTTTTTGTTTTTTTTTTAATTTTTTTAATTTGAACTTAAAAAATTAATGGGCCCCAAAAATGACCCAAAAAAAAACAAATCTGAAAAATTCATCTTTTTTTTTTAGGAGTGAAGCAAATGGGCCCAAATTGGCCCGATTAAAAGACCCCCTTTTTTTAATAGATTTTTTTAAAACGTTTAATTAATTTGATAATTAATTAACCATCGATAATTGATTAACCATCGAAAATTAATTAATTAACGGATTAATTGATCCATTTTGATTTTCTTTAAATTTGGGTATTTTTGGATTTTTTTTAAAGAAGAAAAGATAAATACTACGAATATATACATAAGAAAAAGTAAATGAAATTCCCGGACAAAATTGGGTGCTGACAGAGGTGTTGCTTTGCCTTGCTTAGTTAAGTAGTTTTGTTTTGTTGTTGGGCTTTTTGCCCCCTTCAGTATCAAAAAAAAAAAAAACCTAGTCTGAAAGCCTATGCAATGTGTGGAGTGAATAAGTTTTGTATGGCACTGAGTACTGAAATGATTCACATTCCATGATCATGAAAGATGAAATTTAACAATTTAAGTAACATGCAGTTTGATTTCAGAAAATATTTTTTATTTTTATTTTCTGTTTTGATTTTTTAAAAATAGTTTTCATTTTCAAATTTTCACGATTTAGAAATATAACACCAAGGAGTTAGTTAGTCCGGTTGAGTCAAACAAAGTCTCATATCAGTGGTTTGAAGTTTGAACTTCCATTATTTTTTTTGGATGAGGTTAATGTAATTTACTGTATAAGTATTCGATTTTTCCTGTCTTCAATTAGGAACCATTCTCCACCTTAATTTTTTTATAACGAAAAAATAATTAGAAAATACGTTTGTTTTAATTTTCTTTTTTTTTAGAAAATTGATGTTAAAAACAATGCATGACATACATCATAACTAAAATGATTTTCTAATAATATTTTATAATTTAAGAAAATAAAATTTCTTGACGATTTAAAAGATTTCAAGTATTGTTTTTATGTTCTTTTTTGTTTGGATTTTCACTCTTACTAATACATTAACCGTGATTAATGAAATTAACTTTTAGTGATTTTTTAATTAGTTTTATTGTCAATAAAATAAATTTTTCCAATGAAATTATTTGTTTATATTTTACAAAAATATTTTGATTAGTTAAAAAAGGAATAATTAGTGTTCTAAGAGATTTTAATTGATTTTGATTTTCACTAAAATGTTTTTTTGACGATGAAGTTGATTTTTTTAAGTTTTAAATTTATATTTTATGAAAGGATTTTAATTTTAATTTTATATTTTATATTTTATGTTTTAAATTTATAATTAATTTTATTAAATAGTGCATGTACATTAAAATTCAAAGTCTCTTAATGTGAGCCTCAACGGTATATTATGCTTTTAGCTGATGCCTCGGGTATCATTACTTAAGGGGTCGTTCGGGGTGGTTGTGAGTTTTTAATTTTTGGTTTTTAAAAATTTTCAATCAAGTTTTTATAACTCAAAACCAAAAACTGAAAACTTGTTTTTGTGGTTTTCAAAACAAACATTTTGAAAACCACAAAAAGTGATTTTTAATTTTTGGTTTTGAGTTGTGAAAACTTGATTAAAAATTTTTAAAAACCATAAACTAAAAACTGATAACCACCCTGAACGAGCCCTAAGAGAGCTTAATTTTATTGTTTTAGGAGTTTCTTTTGTTTCCTTTTTGCCTAGTTTACTAGTTACAAAAAAAATTCAAAGTCTCATTTAACTTGCAAAGTTTATTTTTTAATAGATAAATATAGATATAGATATAGATTTTCAAGCCAATACTCTACTCTCTCTGTTTTTTTTTTTGTCCTAATACCCAATAGTCTCTTTCTTCACGTTAAAAAGTAGGGGTGTCCATTGGACGGGTTCAGGCCCAAAAGTTCCCATCCGATGAAAAATCGAGCACTGAGATATTTGGGCTGCTCCTGACCATTGGGCCCTTCGGTTTGGGCGGGTTTTAGGTTGGGCGGGTTTCGGATTCATCGGGTGGGTAGTAACGGGACACCGAAATTGGGCCTTGTCCTTATTTTTCATCAGATTTTTAGACTATTTTTTCCTCAAGTTTTCAAATCCAAATATATAAAAATAGTCAGATTAGTGAATTGGGCCATTTATTTGTTACAACCCAAACGCTAAATTTACATTATTAACTGAATTTATTGAATTTTAAAACAATTTTTTTAATTACAGTCCAGATATTTCCGAACAAAATAATTAAAAATTTGGGATAAAAAGTTATGCATGTAACATTGCTTTATACAACTTTAATATTCATCACATTCAGAGTTAAATATTACAAAATAAAAATTTTATGCATTCAATTTCTCTTCCTCCACCAGATCTAAAAGGTGTAAACAAAAAAAAAATCAAAACACAAATAAAGTTCATAACTTTACTGAAAAAAATATAAATCCACTTCAAAAATCAAATACAAAAACTTAAAAAATTAGAAAGGCAGAAACTTTAAATATTTAATATCGAAAGAATAAAGAAAAAAATTGAATCTTTCATTTTAAAAATAAGAAAAGGAAGAGCCTCGAAATTGTTTATTGAGAGTTCACAGTAAAAGTGTTTACACTTTTACTGAAAAAAGGTAAAAACCTATTTCAAAATCAACAACCAAACACTTCAATATCCAGAAAGTTTGGCACTTTTTATGTTTAAGGAAAAAAGAATAGAAAAAATTAATATTTCCAGGCCATATGCTCAGTAATCATGAGTAATTTGTACAGCTCCCTTCCTACAATGCACCACCTATTAAAAATCAAAAGGAAAAGTGAGAAGAGGGAGGTAAAAAAAACCGTAAACAAAGAGTAAAGAAAAGGAGGGAGGTTGAAAAGGAAGAGCCATTGTCAGCCACAGCCACTACCATGGCGGCGTGACACATCACTATGAGCCACCGCGTGAGCCATTCATTCCCTTCGTCCATGGCGCCACCACTTGAAAAAAGAGAAGGAAAAGTGAGAAGAGAAAGATGAAAAAAGCATGACCGGAGAAGAAATTAAAGCAAGGAAGAGGGAGGAAGAGAAATAAGAGGTTGAGAGAGAATGGGGAAACTCTGACAGTTAGGATTTGCAAATGAGGAGAAAATGTTTTCTTTTGTCTTATATAGTTAAATACGTGAAAAACTGAAAACCCATTAGCCTAAAAATCCAAATACATTACACAATTCGATCGGTTACGAATTTCGATGGGTCGAATTTTTTTGACCCACGATCGACAGTATGCACCTGCGTGTACTTGAATATTTAAATGGTTGCACTCGAATATCTGCCCGCACCCCATCTACGTGACACAATTTTCTTTCGGGCTGTTCGGTTTTGGGCCGGATTTCAGGTCTGTGGACACCCTTATCAAAAAGTATACATGTAGGTAGGATCAGGGTAAGAAATAAAGAACCCTAGTTATCACCATATCTTTTCTTTTGCAGGTAGTAGTAATTAAATAAGTAGTGTTTATACTTTATAGCCTCACACTTCGAATTTTTACATTATTAGCTAGTTAGTACAACTAGTCTTATATCCTTTTGAAGCGTGAAATGAGTTTTTTTTTTAAAGGAGAACTTGTACACAAACACCCCAAGGTGAATTCGGAGTTTTCTTAGTAACAAATAGGCTTGTTTCATGGTGTGTTTGATATAGTTGAAAGAAATAGGGTGAAGAGAAATAGAAAAGAGAGAAATGGAGAAATAGTGAAAAAATTTGAGTTATTTGGTAGGAGAGAAATAAAAGTAAAATAGAGCAAAAATATGGTGCTATTTTTCTCTTATCTTGTTTAGTAAAAGAAAAATAGAGTGAAATTGATTGGATTTCGATCCACTTTATTTCTTTCTCTCTTGAGGAGAGAAATTCTTTTAGATGTGATCCATACTTTTAAATTTCTCTCATATCTAATTTCTCTCCTACCAAACATACAAAAATTCTCTCCACTTTATTTCCCCTCTACCACACATTAGAGGGAAAAGTGATTAAACTTTTCAAATCATGCAATGCTTAGATTGTATTAAAAAATGACTAATTTCTTAGAGATTTTTATAAAAATTATAAGTTAATTTATATGTTGTTGCAATCACAAAAACTGCTCTTTAACATTCTCTCTATTATTCTATTTAATTATTATGAAAAATATATAAGAATAACTTCTTATTATAATCAAAATTTTGTTTGGTTATTTATAAAATCTAAAACAAACACTATAAAAAAAATTAAAAGTGATCTTTTTTTAAAAAAAAAAAAGCGAAAGATAATCAGAAATATAAATACACTCTAAATCTCAAGTAGATTACTTTTGTTAAATGAATATATTTTCTCTGTTTTTTCGGAAATCACTATTTAATTGCTTCTTTATCTGTATAATTGTATTCAGGGACGAATCAAATATTGAAGTGATGAGAGGGTAAAAAAAAAAGAAAAATCATGGTGATTATTTTAAGCTAATAAAATCTAATAATTAATATATAGGGAAAAAAAACTCTCAAACATATTCTCTATTTTTCATTTGCAAAACAGAACAATATATATAGCATAGGCTGGCGAGTTAGCTTTATAAATCAATATCACATCTAGGGGCAGAAAACAAACATCCAAGGGAAAGCCCTAATTAATCAAACCTAAGCATCTATATATAGGGGTAGAAATAGAATTATCTTTGAGGACTGGTCATGTGAATCATTCATATTCAAGGATTAATAATCTTGCTATCTCTGGTTGCTGGAAATAAATATTTTTCCAATAAAAAAATTAAAAAGAAAAAGGCCAACCCTTTTCTGTTCTATCTTTAATAGAAAGTTCAATCCTCCACTAATAGCATAGCAGTAGTCTTTTTAATTCCTTTGCATAATTCATCGAGCGAAGGAAAAGAATTGAGTGACATTGATAAGACGCGAATAAGGATGGAAAGGTACTTGCCAACCTCCTAGCTACTTCAAAACAAGAACGTACACGGCATCAATAGGAGCTATTGTCTTTGGAGAAATTTTATGTTAATAAAATGATTTTAGTAATTCCAACAAAGCAAAAACTAGATGTATTAACTAGTTCCTTAACATATTGTGGTTTGGGAAGAGTTTTCACTCAATCCTTGCTCTTTATAAATCAATGGATGAACATGAATATTTAATGGAAGAGTTTACACTTAATCCTTTCCTTAATTACACTATCACACTCAAAATTTAAGTATAAAAGTATTATTTTCCTTAAAATTAATAGTTGAACATGAATTTTGGATGAGTTAATATGAAAGTGATTTGATTTCATTTTCATAATCTGCACCACTAAAACCTGATTCCAAACGGGCTATAAATCGGGAAGCTAGCCTTGAGTAGCGAGGACTATAGCTTCATGCACCACAGTTGACAGAGCATGTTAATGTTATCTATATATCATACAGACCAACCACATATTGTCCTTGCTTAGACAGAAACAGAGGAAGTTTAATTTTACAGTACAGTAGCTCAAATTAACATTGAGATTTGTTACATCAGAAGCCCAAAAATATTGAGCCATCACAATAATGCAGTATAATGCGCACTAAAATACAAAAGTGGCTTTTGACTTACGCCCTTTTGATTTGATCTGAGCCTTTATAGCTTAGCTTGGTATCATCGCCCTTCTCTCCTCCCCCACAAAAAAGCATACGGGTTAATTTCAGTTTATCCATGTGGTAGCTAGGGGGACACACGACATGATCACTCACTTTATCCCTTGTTTTATAATTTCTCACATTAATTTTATCTTCTTGCGGTTTATACAGTTGACAACTTAATTCATGTGTTTTTATAAAGAGGCTTAAAATCTTAATTATATAGAAGAGTTCTACCACATGGGACGATAAACTGAAATTCACTCAACAAGAGTAAATATTATAAGTTTCTCTCTTTAACACGAGGCAATGTTAATTGGAGAGGTATCGCATGTACTGATTAATTAATTGGTCTATTGAAATGAATATATATATATATATATATATATATATATATATATATATATATATATATATATATATGAATTTGGGGTTTAAATGCCGGCAAGGCACTCCGGTGGGGTGAGTGGGTAGCGTGATTTATCTTGACAGTAGTCATAGATCATGTGGTTGAGACGAACCCACCTGTACCTTCGGGCTTCAATGGCATTAAGAGCTTGGTAAGTAGCCCCTTCCCACCAATTACTTTGGTTTGAGGCACAGTTAATAGGTCCTGGCACTGCGCACCCTTCAATGTCAAAGTCCTTGTAATAAGCATAGAAAGGTGCCTTACTCCAATCAATTTTCTCCAACCCACCCCTCGTTGCCCAGTTATCAGCTTCCCACAACGTCGAATACACTCCCATGGCTTGCTTCGTTGGGTACGGGATTCCCCTCCCTTCATTATTCTTGTACACTCTTATGGGAACATCATCAACATAGAAGCTGCAATATAGCACATGTATATTATATAATATAATTAACCGCAACACATTAATTAATTAATAATTATTATTGGTAATATAAACGATGGATCGATGCTAGCTTAATTAATTATATATATAGATCTTACACAATATGGTGATGATTCCACATAATAGTGTAAGTGTGGAAGTCGGCAGCAGGATCAAACCAGAGGTTGATCCTCTGTTCTCTATCTCCCTTTCCGTGAGCATAGATGTTTGTCTGAACTGTGATAGGCTCACCACTACGGTTTCCCAAGAACTCGAAATCCAGCTCGTCGCGTACATTGTCCGTGTCAGAGTTCATCTGCATGCCACAAGGAGTTTTAATTAATTTTCTTCAGAATAAATTAATGGATGAGATATATATTAATTAGTTAAGACTAATTACATAAAATGCAGCGACAGTCCCAGCAGAGTCTCCGGAGATGAGCTTGATCTTCATGCTAACACGCCCAAACATGTATTGCCTCTTGGAAGCAAAACCACATCCTGTATTAATTATATAGAAGATGCAGAGTAGTGTGTTAAGGTATAAAGGATATATATATATATATATATGACTCAAATGAAAACCTTAATTAATTAGTTGTCATCTCATTTTGGCATATATATAATTAATTAAAGAGATCCTAACCAGAGTTTTGGTCAAGAATGAGTTGGATGGCTCTGCCTTGATCAATTTGCCTGATATGAGAGTCGGACCACGTGATTCGAAAGTCTTGCAGAAAAGTGGCGGGTCGTCCCCAAACACTGACACACAAAGCAGATAATAATAGCAATACAATAAAAACGACAACGTTTACAAAAGAGTGAAAGATGGCCATGGTAGTCATGTTTAATTTGGAATGGGAAGTGGGAGGAAAGGAGGTGTCTTATTTATACATGGGGTTTGGCATTGCAGCATTGAAATGGAAAGCGTCACAACATAGCTTTCCATCCAGCTTATGGCGAGCAGTCATTGGGCCTACACTACTATTCATGCTTCTTGGCTAATTGGCATTGGCACCTCTTTTATGCATAATCATTTTCTGATCAGCGTGTGCATTATATTGCATTGCATCGTATCTAACCCTACACAAATCAAAGTAGTATATATTAATGAGGATACGATCGAGATGCTAGCTACCGACATTCAACTGTTTAATTTCTTTCTTATTGGGTATTCAAGTTTCCGAGTACTTATCATTCTATGGATTTCAATTTTAAATTTGACACAAAATCCGTAGACTAGGAGTTTT
Source organism: Sesbania bispinosa (assembly GCA_026901365.1). Taxonomy (NCBI): domain Eukaryota; kingdom Viridiplantae; phylum Streptophyta; class Magnoliopsida; order Fabales; family Fabaceae; genus Sesbania; species Sesbania bispinosa. The sequence continues at coordinate 1,349,628 of QLOH01000167.1, forward strand.
AGTTGATAAACCAAAAAAAGTCGATGGTTTTTTCTTTTTTATTTTTTTTAAAAAGAATATTAGGAGAAAAGAAGGATTTTGGTTAGATTTCTGATTATATATTCTATTTTAGTTAGTTAGGTCCTTTTCTGTTTTTGTTTTAGTCGTTGGTTCTGTTTAGTTAGTTTTAATTAGTTTACCTCTAGTTAGTTTTGGTTACCTTTAGTTTTTGTGTATATATATGTACTTTTCTTTACACATGAAAATATCATCTATCAGATTTTTTTTTCTTTTCTTCTTCTCTCAGATTTCAGCTTTGTTCTTCTCTCTAATATGGTATCATGGGCCTCTGGTTCATCTCCCTTTTCTCTTCTCATTCTGTTGCTTCTTGCCTTAACTACTAATTTTTGTCTTCTATCCCTTCCTCCATGGCGGAATCAAGGAATTCTACTACCCCAGATTACCTTGTCAATCCCAATAATCCCTACTATCTTCATCCCAACGAGAATCCCGCTCTGGCTCTTGTGACTCCTCCCCTAAATGAACGGAATTATCATTCTTGGTCTCACACCATATATGTGGCTATGTATTCTAAGAATAAACATAAATTTCTTGATGGCAGCCTCGCAGAGCCTCCTACCTCTGATTCCCTCCTTTGAAGGTTATAGATATTTCTTGACCATTGTAGATGACTACACTAGGTTTACTTGGATTCACTTGATGAAACACAAATTTGATGTTAAAATTTTGCTTCCTAGATTCATTCTTGTTATTGAAAATCAATTTAGTGTTAGACTTAAGAGAATTAGAAGTGATAATGGCAAGGAATTTAATTTGTTGCATTTCTTTTCAGCTAAGGGTATCATTCATGAAACCACTTGTGTGGAAACACCACAACAAAATGGTATTGTTGAAAGGAAACACCAACACATTCTTAATGTTGGTCGTGCCTTGATGTTTCAAGCTAACTTACCTAAGAAATTTTGGTCTTATGCTCTTACTTATGGTGTGCATATCATTAACAGACTTCCCACTCCTCTTTTGAATAAAAGGTCTCCCTTTGAGATGTTATACAACATTAAACCCAACTTGAATGAGTTGCATGTGTTTGGTTGTCTTGTTTATGCCTGCACTCTTAAATCTAGTCGTACCAAGATGGATCCTAGGTCCACCAAGTGTATCTTCCTTGGAATAAAAGATGGAACCAAAGGCTATATCTTGTACAATGTTAATAACATAAATTTCTTGATATCAAGAGATGTTTGTTTTTATGAGAAGGACTTTCCCTTTTATGCTAATTCTTCTATTCAGCCTTTTCATGAATCTGTACAACATGATCATCAAAGTTTTTCCCCTATAGACTATCACAAATGTGATGAAACTTCAACAACTTTACCTGAACTTGATTTGACTACATCAGTTGAGGATGATTCTGACTTGAGTAGACAAATTCAAGGTTAGACATGTGAAGAAGGACAAGAGAATAATGATAATCTTTTGCAAAATGAAGATTCTCTGGCTCAGGATGTGAACATCCAACACAACAATGAGATTGCAAGAAGCTCTACTAGAGTGAGAAGACCACCTCAGTACCTAAGAAACTACATCTGTGATTTCTCCAATTCACAGAATCAGTCTCATTGCTTAAAGAGCAATTTTCTCTATCCCTTATCCTCCTTTCTTTCTTATTCTAAATGCTCTCCTAATTATTTATCTTTCTGTGCAGCTATATCATCTGTAACAAAACCAGAAACCTATCATCAAGATATAAAAGAGGAATGTTGGAAAAAGGCTATGATTGAAGAATTAGTTGCTCACTCACAAAACAGAACCTGCGTTCTTGTAAATCTGCCTCTTGGAAAGAATCCCATCAGCTGCAAGTGGGTGTATAAAATTAAACACAAGACTGATGGAAGTATTGAAAGATATAAGGCCCGGTTGGTGGCAAAAGGATTTACTCAAACTCAAGGAGTTGATTTCTTTGAAACTTTCTCTCCAGTAGCTAAAGTCACTACTATTAGGTTTCTTTTAGCCACTGCTTCATGCAAAGGGTGGTATTTACATCAACTAGATGTAAATAATGCTTTTTTGCATGGAGATTTGGATGAAGAAGTTTATATGTCTTTACTCCCTAGTTTGCATCCTCCTCATCCTAATATGGTGTGTAAATTGCAAAAATCTATTTATGGCCTTAAACGGGCCAGCAGACAATGGAATTCAAAACTTACCAATGCTTTGATTCAAATAGGTTACATCCAAAGTATAGCTGATTACTCTTTAATTATTCACAAAGCATAAAGCTAATTCTTTTACTGCTCTTCTAATTTATGTTGATGATGTGGTTTTAACTGGGAATGATCTAAATGAAATTAAATCTGTGAAAGAATTCATTGATGGTACTTTCAAAATTAAGGATTTAGGGGAATTAAGATATTTCTTGCGCTTAGAAGTTGCTAAGTCTAATTCTGGTATTCTTATCACCCAAAGAAAATATTGTCTTGATTTAATTTCTGAATATGGTTTAATTGGTTGTAAACCATCTTCTACTCCCATTGATTCCTCATCTAAATTACATACTGACTCTGACAATCTTCTTCCTGATCCAGCTGTGTTTAGAAGACTGATTGGAAGACTTTTATACTTAACCACCACCAGACCTGACATATCCTATGTTGTGGGACAATTATGTCAGTTTGTTGCCTCTCCTACCTCCACTCATCATCAAGCAGCCATGAGGATTGTTCGTTATTTAAAAGGAATACCAGGCCTTGGATTATTTTATTCTTCATCCAATGAGGAGAAGATTACAACATTCTCAGATTCTGATTGGGCTTCTTGCCCTACCACTAGAAGATCTATAACAGGATACTGGGTTTTCCTTGGTTCTGCCATTGTTTCTTGATGTTCAAAGAAGCAAAAGACTGTGTCTAGATCATCTTCAGAAGCAGAATATAGAGCTTTAGCTTCTCTCAGTTGTGAGCTTCAATGGATTCAGCATCTTTGCAAGGATCTCAGGCTTGATATTGCTATTCCCTTTTCTGTTTTTTGTGATAATCAGTCTGCTATATACATAGCCAAGAATCCTACATTTCATGAGAGAACAAAATATATAGAGGTGGATTGTCATGTTGTTAGACAAAAACTTATTTTTGGGTTGATTCATCTTTTCCATGTTCCTACTAATTCTCAATTGGCAGATATTTTCACAAAGGCTCTTCTCCCTAGAAGATTCAAGACTAACTATGTCAAGTTGGGTCTTTTAAACATCTATGCCCCAACTTGTGGAGGGGTATTAGGAGAAAAGAAGGATTTTGGTTAGATTTCTGATTATGTATTTTGTGTTAGTTAGTTAGGTCCTTTTCTGTTTTTGTTTTAGTTGTTGGTTCTGTTTAGTTAGTTTTAGTTAGTTTAGTTTGGTTACCTGTAGTTAGTTTTGGTTACCTTTAGTTTCTGTGTATATATATGTACTTTTCTTTACACATGAAAATATTATCTATCAGTTTTTTTCCTTCTCTTCTCTCATATTTCAACTTTGTTCTTCTCTCTAATAAAGAAGTTAAAGAGAGAATAAATTAAAATAGAATAACAAAAAAAAAGTCGATGGTTTTCTCTTTGTCATAGAAATTTTGATATTAAGTCATAAATTTAATTAGCTATCATAAAAGTTTAAGTGCCCGTTTGGTTTAGATTCTGAATCATTTAGAATCAATTCTGTAGAATTAATTTTAAATTATTTTCGTCCAATGTGTTTCGTAAAGTGTGCACACTCATTTTTAACCATTGATTTTTAGAATCAATTCTACTCAACTGTAAATCAAACGGACAAATGGTTGAGTGAAGAAATATATATTTCTAAACACCACCACTTCCATCAATCTTTTATTAGAGAACCGCCACCGTCCTACCGTCTCAATACCTTAGCTAGAACAATTATAATATCTAATAACCTTCCAAATGATGCTTTGATTAGTCATGGTAATGGTCTAATGGATAATACTCTTGTAATTCTCATAAGACAACTCAAACAAATGGCTATTGTAGCTATTGTCTAATTAACTTATAGATAACTTTAAATAGTAAATAATCATCAAACCAGCCATCTAATCATTTATTTTGCGTATCATTTCGGACATAGGTTCGGTTTGAGTTTTTTTTTGTTGCAGAGTTTGGTATGAATTTAATAGCACATATAGTATGGGCCACAGGTATAGGCCTAGCAAAACTTGTAGCTTGATTGATTTTCAGGTAAATTTCCTGTCAAAGTAATTAAGAATCCCCAAGACTGTAGTTGAGGCCAACCATTCATCAGCATCTATTCACTATCGGATCATGTTGATTGATTCCCAACGGTTTGATTCGCTGGTACCATTAACGTGGGACCTATATATGTTCACATATATATTTAATTAATATTAAACTATATATATACACATACATTATTTAAAAAAATGAAAAAAAAGTATTTTTATTCATTAGTCAGAGAATTATTAGGACAATTTCTCATGAGCACTTATAATTAGGTGATTGTTATTGTGCGCTTTAGTGTGATAGGCATTTATAACATGGGTTTATTGATCAATGGATGAACGGTTTTGTGATTATATAATTATCTCAAATTGTTAATATATATGAGTAATTACCCCAAGTTTTTCCCTTCTCACAAATTAATTGAATTAGGATGTAAAAAAAAACGTGTACAAATAACTTTTTTAATTTTACACTTGTTCGTCGATGTTTGTGTTTTGTGTATAGCAACGACTTTTAATTTTATTGACTTCTTATATAATCTCTTGGATAAATTCAGCTTTGAACCGATCCGATCCTACAAGTATATATGAGGTCTTTCAATTAATTGTGCACAGTTTATTTTTGTTCCTATTAATCATAATTTATTTCATAAAAAATATATAAAATTAAACTTGACTAATAAACTTCACAAATAAAATAATAAAACAACATTGAAACAAAACAAAATTTGCACAAAATACAACATGTCCAACATAATACAACTTCACAAAATTGTTTATTTATTAGTCAGTCAATAAAGGACATAGATGTTCTCTCTCACTAAAAGGCACCGTAGTAATCATAAAGTGTAATTAAGAAGTGGTGGAGATAAATATGAAAAAAGACAAAGAAAAATTGTTCTATGATTTTTTTAGAAGTCGATTTAATAAATACTCAAACTATAATATTAATAATCTTATATCAATTTTCATGCGGTCTACATTTAAATCCCATTATGATCACTTATACATACTAAAAACATATTATTCAGTGACTCAATGAATTAGTGGGTTCGTCCTAGGTTACCAGAAAATTCAGCGTATATATTACTTTCATTCCTATTTATTTGTCCCATTTATATTTTTTTGTTTTTTTATTTATCTATCATATTTAGAAGTTTGAGAGAACATTAATTTTTTTTTTCTTTTATCTTTATTATGAGAAATAATAAGTAAAAAAAGATGATTAAAATAAATAGCTAGAATATAAAAAGTATATTAAGAAAAAAAACATAATAAATTTAATGTAAATTAATACATTTATTATATTTTTTAATTTATATATTTTCTAGTAATTAAGGCAATGGATAAACATGAATAAAAGTAGTATAAAATAAATTTTGCATGAATAATATAAGGTAATTGAAGATATATTTATAATCTAACGAGAGGGCAACACCTTGATGAAATCACAATTATCCTAAATGAAAAGACATGTTAGGGTTTTGTGAAAAATAACTATCCTATGTTAATACGTTGTCTCTCTCGATTTTTAACCAAATCACATAATAAAATCTTATACCATCTTGAACGGGGAGTTATCTTCAAGTTGCTTAAAAATTATTATATTAATTTTTATGTGGGTCCTACTTGTACATATTATTTTTTTACTTTTAAGCAACTGTATAATTTAAGCAACCCTACGCTCCAACAGAGTAACTCTACAAGAACTCAAAATTGGACCCCACAAACTACCTCATTTTTATTATTTTAATATTTTAGTTCAACTTAAAATACTATTATATTTTCTAATTTTAAAACAAAAAATACATACAATATTTAACTTGGTTGTAATTTTTTTTAATTAATCTGGTTTTAATTTTTTTATTCATCTTGTTGTAATTTTTTTATTCATCTGGTTGTAATTTTTTTATGAATTTTGTCGTGATTGAGGATTTTTTATTAATTAAAATTTTTTTATTAATTTGGTTATAATTTATGGATGAAGATTTATTTTTTGCCAATTGATTTGGATTTCAACTGTGTAAAATATGTTATTTTTATTCTTTTTTATTGTTAAGAACTCTTTAAGTATAGCTGCTTCCATAAGCATCCACTTCTTAAAATTAAACACTCTCCTCGCCATGTCATTCCTCTCTAATGGGTGCATAGAGTTCTTAAAATTTAAGAAAGAAAATTGTTACATAATGGACAATCTTTTAAGTGTACATAGAAATGTGGGAGAGATAAGCGACAAATGTAACCAAGGGAGTGATGTGACATTCTATAAATGAATAGAAAAAATGAGAAGTGTTAAATCAATAAATATATATATATATATATATATATATATATATATATATGAAATAAACGAGTCACTACCAAAAAAAAAGTCATACCGCTACGGTCGTCTTTACTGATGATCTACTTTTCATAACTAAAAAGCATTTTTATCCACCAATTAAACATTTATCGGTGAAACTGCCAAACATTTCCTACGCTTTTTTATTTTTTCGTCAGTGATAGTTTACCTATCACCTTTACCCACAACTAAGAAAATTATCTCCGACCAAAATGAAAAACTTCGAATATTTTTAGTCACTTTTTTACTTTCTAACTTTTCTCACCGCCACCGCTTGTTCTGCATCGTCGATTCTCTCCCCTCCATCACCGATTTTTCTCATCCTTCATCGTTTGATTCTTTCTCATCACCGATTCTCATTCTCCATCAGGTATCATTCTATCTATCAGATTTTGATTTATAGATCTGAATCTTTTGAAGATCCGAAACAATGACAAATTCATCTAGATCTGGTTTCATTTGCAGATCTAAAGCTTTTGGTGTCGAAGCTTTTGATTGTTTGATTTAACTTCTGTTCACTCTCTTCGATAGATCTAAAGCACTTCTAGATTGAATGTGAGTTTCTATCCTTCTATGAATTCCAAGTTATGTGAAATTTTATATGCATTTTGATTTCTGAGTATAATATTTATCTTGTTATGGAATTCACTAAGACCTTGTATGGATTATGGATTTGCTACTTTGATTGCATTTCGCATGTCTGTCTTTGTATTCCTCTAAGTATTTTTGAGTGATAATATTGCCTGACTTTGCGAGGAAAATTTCAGCTATTCAATGAAGGTAGCTCTATTTTTCAGATCTTGTTCATTTTACCTTCCAATTGATGAATATCTGTAATTTTTCTTCTTCATTGATAAGATTTTCACGTTCTGATCTTTTATTTTCTTTTTGTGCATGTTAGTTTCTGTGAAGAAAACCGGTGTTGTAACGGAGTTACAGATTGGTGTGGAGGTAACCTCTTATTTTGATTAAGAATAATGTCCTCTCTTTTAGAGTTGAGATTTTCAAAAATGTTTGCATGAATTGCATTTTCTTGGTCTTTTTGTAATAAGTCATTGCCTTGGTATATTTTTAAAAGTTGATAGGGGTATGGGCTTTCCTTGATGATTCTAAATTGTTAAAAAAATATTTGATATTTGATTGTTGTGTAACTGTAACCACATTTAATAATGAACGGATTTTGCCTGTCTCTTGTAACTGAAATTTTCCTCGCAAAGTCAGCCACCCGGGATATTGCCTGTCTCTTCAAACTGCTGCTTCAGTGTATTTTATAGGCCAGTTGCATCATGTGTTTGACCTGTTAGAGGCTGTGAAATGGTTTTATGTAGATACTTGGGGGGTTTGATGCGAGTGTTAAAGAGGGAATGCAGTGTTGGAATGAATTGAAGAGTCTAAGCCTCATAAATTTTTAAGATCCAGATCGGCAGAATAAATAGATAAACTATGTGATGATTATATGATTTTTTAATAATTCCTTATTCAATTATGGTTTGGAGAAGGAATTTAGAGATGATTTGTACAAGGATTTTGAACAGCTTACTCTGACTATACCCTGCCTTAGCAGCTTCATATACTCTGACTTCACTGACTTTTATAATCTTAGAAACTACATACAAACTGCCTCATATATATGATCATCAGACGCCAACCACTGTTTTAATTTTTTTTAATCCTACTTAATTTGATAATGAAAATAGAGAAGCTGGAACAGAGCACTTGGTACTGAACATCAAATTTTTCACTGCAACTGCTCTTAAACATAATTGCTATACGAGAGCCTTCTTATTAATAAGGACGTTCTCAGGTCAGATTGCAAGAAAGGTTGTTAAGTTTATAATTAGTTAAGAGCAGCTATATTTTTCTAATCAAATTAACTCAAATTGAAATAATCACTTCATTTATAATTTTTGTGTGAATGATTGCTAACACAATTTTTCACTGCACTTGGTACAGAAAACTAACTTTTAATAGATTTAACTATCTGATGTTTGACCATATATGTTTGATTGCTGTTGCAGTGAACTTCAACAACCACTTTTGGCTCCATTTTATTGTTGTTGTTAAGGGGATTTAAAGCGCTAAAGTTTTGCTAATGGTTCAACTCTAGTAAGTATATGTGTGTCACTCTCTCTAGAGAGATGCCAATGTATTCATACAGAGAAACTAAGCCCAGTTCACTAGTCATTGCACCTATAGGTTTCTCGTTTTTAATGGTAAGCTAAATATATATGGCTCAATGTTACATTATTTGTAGGTTATTCAAAGGACAACAAAGGAAGCAAGGAAGCAACATTAATGGCCATGAAATGTAAATCTTCTCATGACATCTCAGGTAGAACATGACTTGGAATTATTAAAGTAGAAGTTCTCAACCCAGAAGAAAGAAAGAATATAGAACATGACTTGGGTCCATGAAATGTAACTCTAATTGAAATGGCCTTCTAGGTGTGGTTGGGGCAAATTCTGGGTTCTATTTTTAATAGGTAACTCAGCTACTATTTTTATTAAGGATGTACCAATTATAGAAAGAAGAGATCGATCTATTGGGTCCACACTTAAAACACTTCCTTATTTAATTATTTTGTTTGGGTTGGGCAAGGAGGAACAATTGATATAGTCCTATACACTTTGTGAGGCTTGAATATGATTATAATGGTTCTTTCTAAACTTGTCTGCGAGTAACTCTAGATATATTTTGACTTGAAATGGCTATATATGATTATAATGGCTATATATAATAATACAGTATGCATTGAAATGTGTATGTTTTATTTTTAAAAGTTATTGGAGATATTATACCGGGGAATATTATCATGAGTTATTGGAGTAAAAACATTTTCAAGTAGTTTATATTTATCTTTTCTATATGTTGCTTGTCTTACTGTGATTGCAAACTATAGGGGTGTGATGGATCAGTCTGCTGAACTTCATTGGCGAGAAGAGCACTCTCCCAAATATTGGTTCAATTAGAGGTTTGGAAGTGGTTGATGAAATTAGAGTTAATTGATATTCATTTTTGTTGCTAGTTGAGGGTCTAAATTGATATGCAGATTTCTATTTATTTACCATTGTTCTATTTATTTACCATTGTTCCTTCCTGACTATATTGGTGTGTAGCTTTTAAATTCTGATAAAGTATTAATTTTGTGTTTCAGTTCTTAGCTTTTTGGTTCTGGAGCCGATCACAACAACATCATGTCTTGGAGTGTTGGTCGATTTCTTTATGATACATATTTGATTAGATTAGAGATACTAATGAATTTAGCATTTTTTAATTGTGAATGCTTTGTTAGGCTCAATCTGAACACTATACATATGTGGTTGTCTTTACATTTTTTACTTGTGGATATCAAGAATACACTATACATATGTGGTTGTCTTTACATTTTTTACTTACTTGTGGATATCAAGAATATAGAAAGTGAGAACTTGTATGTGGACAAAAATATTTCTAGTATATGAATCTAAATTGTATAATTTCTTTGTGGAAATTGTATTAAGCTTTAATTGTTAACTATTTCTAAATAAGTTAGTATTTGGGAGGTCACTAAATACTTAAATTAATTCTTTCTTTATTTAAATTAAAAATGATTTATTTTTAGTATTTCCATTACTATTAATATTTTTTTTCAATAATATCAATTTTTTATTAAGATAACAAATTTTGTGTAAAAATACCATTTTAAGTTCTATCAATATATCATTAATAATTTATATTAACTAAATCTCAAAATAATAAAATTAATGGAAATTAAATTCTAATAACATCCATTAATGGTGACCGTGGGTAGGAAGTTAAAAAATTACTACTACCCATTACCTACAATTATTAGTGGTGGCTATAAAATAAAGATTTTACCCATAATCATCATAAGCCATGGCTATAAGATAAAGCTTTTACCCACAATCATCATAAGTCATGGTTAGAAACACGAAATAGCTTTCACCTACAACCACACCCAACTGTAGGTAGAAGTATGTAAATTGTAGGTAAAGGTTCTAGTAACAAGCAAAATTCCATCGTTATTCGTCTTACATAATTGACGGAGCATATGTCCGTAGGTCAATGTATATGTGACATTTACCTATGGAAAATTGACATCTAGTGACGGATTTTGTCCGTCACCAAAAGTGAAATTTATTGTAGTGATTGTCTGTATATCATTGTTATAATGGTAATATGACATGTTCATATATAGAGTATATATGTTTGGTAAAACATTTCAACTCAATAAAAGTTGAAACCATTTTTTTAGTATTTGGTACGGTGGCTTTTATAGGTAGCTACTAGCTTTTATTGAGAAGCTACTTGAGGCATTTTTTAAAAAAAAAACTCCAATTTTCAACTGAAAATTTATTATAAGTTTATCCCTCAACCGACTCGTCGTTATTTAATAATTATTGATGTCCTTATATGTTATTTTACCATTTTTAGCTAATTTTACCAAAAACATTCAGTCAAATCAGGTAGTTTTTCAACTTTTAGATATTTTTCAATTTTCAAATAACTTTTCAGCTAGTTTTACCAAATACACTCATAGGAAAAAAATAGCATGTGTGCAATCATTTTTGTTTTTGGCATAAGCAATTGTGCACCGACACACATATAAAGACAAGATTAGATGACATTTTTTAGAGTTACCATTTAATACCTTCATGATCATGTATATGAAATTTCAGACAATTTGAATATTCATTATTATGTTATCTAATAATAGTCGTTTCTTATATTTTAAAAACGTATTATACATTAAAATAAAGTAGTTTAATGAAATATTAATTAATTTTGATTTTTATGAAATTTTATAAACTTGATTTCTTTTATAAAAACTTTTAATCAAACAATTGAATTGATTAAATTCACATTTTATAAAAAGTTATTACATGATATAACTTTATTTAAAAAGAAGAGTTAGGGAGATCAGAAAAGGTTATAGAAACCTCTTAGGCATATGTGTTTGAAAATGTCCAATATTTATCAAGTCCCTATTTAATTTTTTACCCCTCCATCTTCGCTCTAACCCTCCCCTCCATATTTTCAAGCATACCTAGTATTTGAGACTTGCTATCAATTGATTTTATCCTCTGTATATATACATAACTATACCAGTAAATTAGTCTTTGAGAGATTCCTAATCGTGCAGTTTAGTCCTTGAGAGATTCAAAATCCCAAAATATCCCTGAGAGATTGCTCTATCATGCAAATGGTCATTGTAGTGCAAAATTTAAGGACTAATTTGCATGATTTTTAATGTCTCATGGACTAATTTGCTTGTTTTTCAGGGACCATTTTGCATTACAAGGACCATTTTGCATGATGAAGCAATCTTTCATGGATCAATTTAAGATTTTGAATCTCTCAGAGACTAAACTGCACAATCAAAAATCTCTCGGAGACTAATTTCCTAATTTAATTATATATACATGTAAGTGCATCCATGGAAGGTCGAAGCTATGACGAAAAAGCAACATAAAAAGGACTGTAGATGGGAGGGCCCGATGGGGACACATTAAGGCTACGGTCTATACTCTATACCCCTAAAAAGCTTATAAGATGGCCCGATCGTGATAGTTCCCCCTTAATAAATTGTACATGTTGCACATGTAAAACATATATAGAGAGAAAAGAGAAATGTGAGATATGATGAGTGATGTAAAGAAATATAAAAAAAAATGTGTTGTATGAGTTGTTGTATGTTTTTATGTTGTATGAATTTGATATTTTTTCCCCTTATGGTGATATGAATTTTTTATGTCAAAATTTTATATAATTTTTATATAAAATTAATATTTAGTTGTCAAATTATTAGATAAATGAAATTTTAACATAATTATTAAATAGACTAAAATATATTTTTGTCCTTCCAAAACTTTTTTTATTTCAATACTCATAAAATAAGAAATTATTAAGCCTCATCCTCAACATTCTTAACACTCTCAAAATCTCCAAGATTCACATACTTTATGATGACTAAAATAAAAATATTTACAAAGACTAAAATCAAAGTGGATATATTTTACATTAATTAAAAATTAATTACAGGGATTGAAATGTCACATTTTCTTATTTTTATGAGGACAAAAAATAAAAACTATTTTTTCAGTGATGAAAATCAAATTGAGTATATTTTACATGAACCAAAAACATATTTTACTCTTTTAAATATTTATAAAAATTTATGTATAAAACTTTTACTTAATTAAATCTTATACAATTTTAATTAATATAAAATATTTATTCCAAGACCAATGACTTCTTTTTTCTCGTAATTATTTGAATTGTATAACTATAGAAACATATTTATACATTTTTTGTAAGCAAAAAAACATATTTATACATAATAAAACATTATTTTTTATGTAATATTCTTCAAAGATAATTTTAAAATATAAAGATAATTATGTAACTATTAAAAATGATAAACAAAATTTGGATAATTATTAATTTTATCTATATAAATTATATATAAACAGCAATGCTATTTGAATAAAAAAGTAACAATAATAATAATAATAATAATAATAATAATAATAATAATAATAATAATAATAATAATAATAAATTCTTTACCACACACGATGTTTTTCACAGAAGACATGTATGGATCTGAATGAAAGGTAACTAATCAGTCGTGTAATGTTTCATGCATATATTATGATGACATGTTTGGATTATATCTCCTCTAACCTTTCAGTAGTTGTAGTAATTATAGTTATGAAATGGATAGTAATGAGCTTTGGAATTATTAGGCGGTCAAAATTGATAGCTAGTTATAACTATATTTCATAGCTAAATTAAAATTGCTGGAAAGTCAAGTCAAAGTAACTAGAAAGGATCGATCCTTATACATGGAGACATTTAACAATACTGTTAAGCAAAATTAGGGCTCATTTATTTTTGTTTTTATTTATTATTTTAAATTTTGATTATGAAAATGCCACCTTTAGAAAATTATATTAATTCCATTTTTATTTTCTATTTACTATTATATAATTCAATAAATTGCATATTAACTTTTGGTTTTATACAATTTTGATTATATTAATTACAGTTTTATTTTTAAGTGGATAAGTTTTTATTCAATATTTCCGACAGGCATACAGCCCAACTGCATGTTTGTATATGCATTACAATATCTCAAATACACTTCATAAAAATGTGATTTGTGCATGAAGTTTATGTATTTATTAAAATTAAGCTTCTTTATAAAAGTATATTTGACTGAAAGTAATATATATATATATATATATTGCAATAAATTAAAAAAATTTCAAAATAAATTATATCTTATCGATGTATTTATTTTAAAATAATCTATTATCTATCTATTCTATTACTATTACAGGAAAAGAGTTCCCCCATTACACACGTGTTAACTCCTCCTTTTTTGTTTTTTTTTCTTTTTTTTACTTTCTTTTTAACACACGCATCGTTCTGGTTCTTTTTTTTTCTCTTTTATTTTTAAAATTTTTCTTCCTAACTTTATTTCTCTTTCTTTTGTTTTTTATTTTATTTTTTATCATTCATGATGTTATTTATTTAATTTTCTAATATATCACTTATCTCATTATTTTATTCATTAATGATTTCACTTATTATCTCTTTTATCTATATAAATTATATTAAAATTGTTTCCCTAATATACGTGTCATGTTTTTCACTTATTTTTTTAGTTTCTTTTATTTTCACCTCAATAAAGTGATTTTTTTATGAATTACAGGCATCCTCCACGGGATACGGTTCTCCTTCTTTATTTTCTTTTATTTTTTTTCAATTTTCTAATATATCATTTATCTCATTATTTTATTCTAATAATTTTACTTATTATCTCTTTTATATATTTAAATTATATTAAAATTGTTTTCCTAATATACGTGTCATATATTTTCACTTTTTTATTTTTACCTCAATAAAGTGATTTTTAATGAATTACAGGTATATCCCACGGGAGACGGTCCTCCTTCTTTCTTTTATTCCGTTCCTATTAATGTTTCATTACAAAAGTGATATTTTTTATAAACCACGAGTATCATCCACGAGACAGTTGTGCTCATACTGACCATTTTCTTCACCTGCTCCCTCCCCTTTCATCACACTTTAATTTTATTTCTTCATTATTATATTAAAATAATTTATCTCATTATTCTTTCATATTTTTTTGTTTCCTTATATAAAAACACAGATTAAAAATTTCTTTTTATGAATTACAAATATCCTCCACGGGAGACAGTCCTCCTTCTTTCTTTTCTTTCATTTTTTTTTCAATTTTCTAATATATCATTTATCTCATTGTTTTTTCATTAATAATTTTACTTATTATCTCTCTTATCTATTTAAATTATATTAAAATTATTTTCCTAATATACGTGTCATATTTTTTCACTTATTTTTTGTTTTTTTATGTTCACCTCAATAAAGTGATTTTTTTATGAATTACAGGTATCCTACACGGGAGACGGTCCTCCTTCTTTCATTTCTTTCGTTCCTATTAATGTTTCAATACAGAGTGATATTTTTTATAAACCACGAGTATCCTCCACGAGGCAGTTGTGCTCTTACTGACCGTTTTCTTCACCCGAACCCTCCCTTTTCATCACCCTTTAATTTTATTTTTTCATTATTATATTAAAATAATTTATCCCATTATTCATTCATATTTTTTTTTTGTTTCTTATATAAAAACACGGATTAAAAAATATAATAAATGCGTCGATTTATATTAAACTTCAAATATTTTTCAATATATCATTTATCTCTATATTTATTATTTTTCTAAAAATGTGTCGATTTATATTTGTTTTCCATCTTAAAATTGTTCTCCCAGTACACGTGTCACGTTTTCGCAATTGAGTTTTTTTTAGTTTTTTTATTCTCATTTCAGTAAAATAATTTTTTTATGAAGCACACGTATCTTCCACGGGAGACAATTATGTTCCTATCATTTTTTTTCCTCTTTATTATCTTACAATCATTTTATTTTTTTAATATTATTATATAAAAATATTTTCTCTCATTATTCGTCCTATAAATATGTTTCATTACAAGAGTGACTTTTTATGAATCACGAGTATCATTCACAGGGGTAATTGTGCTCTTATTGTTTTCTTTCTTTTTTTCATCACACTTTACCTTTCTTTTTTATTATTATGTTCAAACAATTTCTCTAATTATTCATTCATATTTATTTATTTCATTACATAAAAACACATATTAAAAAACATAATAAATTTATTGATTTACATTAAATATAAAGTGTATTTTCCAATATATTACTCATCTCTCTATTTTCTTCAGTAATGTTTTCATTTATTGTCTATGTTATCTATTTACTCTATATATTAAAAGTTGTTCCATCAATACACGTGTCACATTTTTATTATCATTTCTCCGGTAAACGTGTCACATTTTCTCAATTGAATTTATTTAGTTTTTTATTTTTACCCGAGTAAAGTGAAATAAACCACATGTATCCTCCATTATAGACAGTCTCATTCCTGCCATTTTTTTCTACTTTTATCACACATTCATTTTCTTTTTTATTATTACTGCTATATAATAGCATTTTCTCTCATTATTTGTTCCTATTAATATGTTTCATTACAATAGTGATTTTTTTATAAACCACGAGTAATCTCCACGGGGGCAATTGTGCTCTTACCGTTTTCTTTTATCTTTTTTTCATTTTTTATAACACTGTAATTTCCTTTTATTATTATTATATTATAACAACTTTTCTAATTATTCATCCATATTTATTTGTTTCCTTACATTAAAACCACGAGTAATCTCCACGGGGCAATTATGCTCTTACCGTTTTCTTTTATCACATTGTAATGTTTTCACTCATTATCTCTGTTATCTATTTTTTTTATCTATTTACTCTCTATCTTAAAATTATTTCCCTAATACAAGCGTCAAATTTTTGACTTGTGTTTTTTTTAGTTTTTTTATTCTCACTTCAGTAAAGTGAAATTTTTTTTGAACTACGGGTATCCTCCATAGGAGGCAGTCCTACTCCTGCCAGTATCATTTTTTATCACACTTTTATTTTCTTTTTTATAATTATATTAAATATTAAAATATGACTTCTCATTATCTGTTCCTATTAACATGTTTAATTACAAAAGTGAGTTTTTATAAATTAACCACGAGTATACTCTACAGGGTAGTTGCGCTCTTAGCGACCGTTTTCGTTTTTTTCCCCTTTTTTTGTCACACTTTAATATTCTTCTTTTATTATTATATTGGAACGGTTTCTCTCATTATTCATATATTTATGTGTTTTATTACATAAAAACACATATTAAAAGATATAATAAATGTGTGTTGATTTATATTAAATTTAAAGTGCTTTTTTTTCATATTATAAAAAAGTGCTTTTTTTCAATGTATCATTTATCTCTCTATTTTATTTATTCATGTTTTCACTTATTATCTCTTTTATTTATTTTATTTAACTATTTACTCTTTATCTTAAATTTTTCACTCAGTAGATGTGTCATATTTTCTCAATTGAGTTTTTTACTCTTACTTCAGTAAAGTGATTTTTTATGAACCACATGTATCCTCAATGATAGACAGTCATATTCCTGCCTTTTTTTCATTTTTTATCACACATTTATTTTCTTTTTTAAGTATTATTATATAATAGTATTTTTTATTAATATGCTTCATTATAAGAGTGATTTTTTTATGAACCACGAGTATACTCCACGGAGGTAATTATGCTCCTACAAGTTTTTTTTTTCATTTTTTATCACATTTTAATTTTATTTTTTATTATATTAAAACAATTTTTCTAATTATTCATTCTTATTTATTTATTTTATTACATAAAAATATAAATAAAAAGACATAATAATTATGTTGATTTACATTAAATATAAAGTTGTTTTAATATATTAGTTATCTTTCTTTTTTATTCAATGGTATTTTCACTTATTATCTCCATTATCTATTCTCTATCTTAAAATTATTCCCCCAATACACGTGTGACCTTTTTTCATTTGTGTTTTTTTAATTTTTTATTATCGCTTCAGTGAAGTGATTAAAGTGATCGGGTCGTGAGATCAAAATTCTAAATATATATATATATATATTAAATTTATAATTTTATTAATGATGTTTTGATTACTATTTTTTATAAACATAATAATAATATATTATTCATATTCTACTAATTGATTTATATGATTATATCATAAGTTAATTTCATTATAAATATCTATTTAATAATATATATAAAAACAAACATCACCCATAACTCAACATTACCCGTGTGAATTCATGGGTACCGTGCTAGTTAACTATAAAATATTTCACTTCAAACTCACTTTAATTTAATAAAATTAAAATTTACAAATTGCGTTCCCGAGTGCAGAAGTAATGATGATCAAAGGGTCCACGTGGAGTGAACAGATTAGGGGCATTTAATTGTTGTGACGGACACCGTGAGAATCCGAATGATGAGTCCGCCCAATAATGGACAGGGACCGTAGCGAATTGTCGGCAGTGTGTGTGTAAGTAACAGTTCCAAGTTCAACATACCGATTGTCCAAAAAAACAAAGCTCAACCATACTGTAACCGTTTTTGGGCCAATACTATAAACTACGGAAGATTATCCGGCAGTTAATTGATTTAGCTTAATTAATGTTTCGAGTTTAAATATATACTTATAATAAATATTTACAGGAACATCTAGAGCTTTATTATCTATAATACTTTTATTTTACTAAAAACGGGATATATCGTCCAAATTAAAATTAAGATGAGATAATAAACTCTCTATAATAATTTCGAGACATACTTTTGGAGAGTGAAACAACACTCTCTCCACTCTTAATAATTTTAATATTAAATCTATGTCAATATATGATATTTGAAAATCTAAATAGTTATTATATTGTTTACATGTTTTTTCCTTTTTAAATCTCTTTTAATTTATATACAGATTCAAATACTTTTCATTATCATTATCATCTAATAATATATATAATTTAAGCATGTATAATAATTAATGAGTTTAATTACTATACACTGAGTTTTACACAGTCATCCAATGGTGTGCTGCCACATCAATTAATGAGTATGACACATCATGTGCTATTAAACTCAATAAAATGATTGACAACACATCATTGGATAACAATGTAAAATAACTAAAACAATAAATAATTTAATTTAAATTTTTGAATTTTTTTTGCCAGGCAAAAGACAATTAAATTAAAATGGAGTATAATGAGTACTCCAACCCATACAGTAAACATAATTACAAACCAAAGGAAAAGGAAAATAAATGGGCAAACCAGGCTGCTCACGATACAAAACCCACCAAAAAAATTTTCGAATTAGATAATTAATCAGTATATCAAAATGTAAACTATATATAAGAGTATGATAATTTTAAAAGTATAGAAAATGACAAAATGTCATTGATTCAATGCCATGTTTGAAAAAAATTAATTTTTATGAATTAATCATTAAAATTTAAAATAATTGTTCTTTAACATATTAATTCAAATTAAAATTCTAACACAAATTAATTATCTCTAAATGTTCATATATTGAATTTAAATTATATATATATATATATAATTCAAACTAATTATACTATAATATTTACATATCAAATTTAAATTATTAATTTTAAATCTATCATATACTTCATATTTTTAATATATGCATGTATTTATTATTGTATATATTAAAATATATACTTAAAAATATTAATTATATAAATATAGTTACATTTCTTATGCATTTCACGAGAAAAAAAAGAGTGTGTATAAACTTTTTCATTTATGATGACTGATTTGAATATTTATTAAATTTAAACCCATTACTGTCCTAAACCAATTATTAAGGGGTGAGTTTTTAGATTTTGATTTTTTAAAGATTTCAATCAAGTTCTTACAACTAAAAACTAAAAATCACTTTTTTTGATTTTCAAAACATCTATTTTAAAAACCAAAAAAAAATATTTTTAATTTTATCTTTTGAGTTGTAAAAATTTGAATGAAATATTTTAAAAACCAAAAATTGAAAACTCATCACCGCCCGAGACGGATTCAAGGGGGCAAGCATGGGCCTTGCCCCCCTCCCTCACTATATTACATATAAACTACATATAAAAAAAGTAAAATATTATCAATATATATGTAATAGCTGAAAAAAATTAAATAAAATGAGTGTAATACATTTAATTTCTATAATATAGACTTTATTTAATATTTATTATTGAAATTTAATCTCTTTAAGCGATTTCTATAAAAAAAATTATTTGATATATATGTTATTATTCATAAATTTTATAACATAAATATACTATATATATAACTTAAATAAAAAATATAATGAATTTGACTATTATTTAATATTTATTATTAAAAAAAATTCCAACCCCCTCGTATGAATCTGGATCCGTCCCTGCTTACCGCCACCCAAACGGTATAAGTTTCTCGTTTGAATTTGATAGAAAATATATTAGCTAGCTTGCAAATTAATTGTTCAATTGGATCAACTAACGGCCAAGGTCATTACTCTTTCTTAGCAATATGACAACCAATGTTTGGTAAGATATTTTAATTAGATAAAAATTAAAATTGGTAGCTAAAATTATTTTATTAGAGTACGTCTCTTTACAATTTTTACAAATTGTTTTTTGTTTTTAAAAACAGTTTTGAAAAATGTGTTTTTTTTTGTTTTTAAAAATTAAAATTCTGAAACTACTCTAAGATGATTTTAAAAATTGCTTTTTAGTTTTTTCCATTTTCATGATGGAAATGTTATAAACAAATCATTTCACTTGTTAAAAATAGTTCTTGAAAACTGTTTTAAGAGTGTGTTTGGTAAAACTAACTGAAAAGTTGGTTGAAAGCTGAAAAGTTAGATGAAAGCCAAAAGATAAAAACTAGCTGAAAGCTGAAAAACTAATTGATTTGATTGAAAGTGTTTGGTAAAACTAGCTGAAATTGATAAAATGACGTATAAAGACACCCTAAATTACTAAATAATAATAATAATGAGTGGGAAGTGTTGAGGGATTCAATTAGCTGAAAATATGAGCTTTTTAAAAAAAGTCACTTCAAGTAGCTTTTAAAAAAAACTAATAGCTACCAAAAAAGCTACTTTACCAAACACGACTAAAATGATTTCAACTACTAATTTCAGCTTTCAGCTAGCTGAAATGTCTTACTAAATACACTCTAAAGCTAAAAAAAGGGAATCAAATACATCCTTAGTGTTTGATATAATATTTTTTTAGATAATTATTAGTTTTTTACTAGCTCTTTTTAAGTTACTTGAAATATTTTTTAAAAATAAAAACTCTTTTATCCGGTGCTACCAACTGATTTTTTTTACAATTTTATCTTTAAACAACTCCAACTCATTATTATTCAATAATTAATAATATATTTATATATCATTTTACAATTTTCAATAAATTTACTGTAATATTAACAAAACTTTTAATTAAATTAATTAATTTTTCAATTTTCATCTAATTTTAAGTTAGTTTTACGGGACACGTTCTTAAGAGTATGGGAGGATGAGTCGATATTTTTTTGTTTTTTTTTTTATAATTTCTGTAATTCTTATAGTTATAATGAAATATTTATATTTATTTGTTGATTCATTAATTTTAAACATATGAATGAAATTCCCGAGTAAGGTGGCCATCAGTTTATTTATGTCTCTTTTTATTAGTTGCTGGAATCAGTGGACTGCACTTCACTGCCAACAAAATTTTGTTCCATTCTACTAGTACTAGATTTCCACAACCACAAATAATGCATTAGACTTTTCAAAATGCTCAACTTTTGAGGAAAATGATCAATCGATATTCGATCATAACGCAAGGAAATGCAATTCATGCTAACTGTAAATCTGTAATCGTAATTTTAAATTTTAATACACGTAAAAGCGAAATCTTGGACTGGTTCTTAACTAGTCAAATAAACTTTAAGTATCAATCTTAACCTTCGTAATAGTTGGTTACTTGGTTTGGTCATTCAAATTTCCAGGTTTTACTTTGTTTCCATTTGTAGGTTCGGGAATTAATTCATTATCCTCCCACGTTCCGTGAATTAATTCACATATATAGTACTCCTTTTCCTTTGAAAAAGATGTTATTGTTACCAATCAACACACCATTTAATTGCTTTCTACCACCCAATAGAGAGAGTAGAATGAAGAGCTGCAGGCATTGATCTGAGTTTGGTTATTTCTTTTTAACACAGACAATGCATGTGAGCTTAATCAGTTCATCGTTAATTACTCTAGTTTTTCAAACAAAATAATTAGACGAACCTAAACTCTTGTTTGGAGCTAAAATCTCCTGATTTAGAAGCAGAAGTACCGTATTGATCCTTTGTTGAATTGTAGCACTTCAAGTTCTTGTAGAACAGAACAGTACAGTATAGCAAATTTATGCGTACATAACAGAAGAGAAGAGATCAGTTCAAGAACTGGTGCTGTGTCAATATCAGGAAGATAGAATACCTTGAACATTTCTCTAGTTTTGAAATGCAGGGTACAGAGCCAATGCGAGTGACCAGCACTGATGGAATTTGAGACGGATTTGGATTCCCTCCTTTCCTTTTCCATCTCTGCATGCACCCAACTAACCGTAACACACAGACCCCACTTGAAATAATTTCATTGGTGTGAGCGTGGAAGTGGCACTCATAATTGAAGGGTCTAAATTAGCTAATAGTACTCTGAGCTACAGTAAATCCATTGTAGCACGCCAATGATTCCCCATTGCTTTCTATTAACTACATGTTTGGTTTAAAATGAGCAGAATTGATGAGTGATGTAAGTTTTGTAAAACATTTTGCTGGAAAGTGATTTAAAATTAATTATGCAATATGTCAAACAATCACTAAGATTTTGTTTGGTGTGATTAGGGAAATAGAAAGAAGAGAAATGGGAAGGGGAGAAGTGGGAAGAAGAGAAATAGAGAAGAGATATAAATGATTTTGTGGTTGTTTGGTGCGAGAGAAATAAATGAGAAATAAAAGTGATATGCAAAGGTGGATTGTTTGGTTTTGAGTGAAGAAATGAAAGAGAAATAGAATAAAAAATCGATTATCAACACCAAGACAGTTAAATAATCGATTGTCTGACATAAAAAATCGATTATCTGTATCAATTATATGGTAAAAAACGATTTTTACATATTAAAAATCAATTATTTACGTGGGTAGTATTTCTCCCAAGATAAATAAATGGGTTGTGGGACCACACCTTTTTCTCATTTCTTCACTACTATATCAAACAAAACAAGGGGATGGAATTCTTGCCTATTTCACTCTTTCCCCCTCCCTTCATTGTTATTTCTGTAACACCAAACGGAGTGGTAGACTTATAAAGATGAAGTTGCCACATATATATATATTCATGAATAAGAAAGTTCTCAACCTTGTGATACATCCATGATCCATCATCTAAAATAATATACAAGAACATATCGATTCATACATACATCAAATGTCTTAATTTTTTGGAAAAAATGTGGTGACAACTAATCCTCTTTCTATCGAACTCACTTAGATCCCAACAAAATATTTGTATAGTTTAATTGCTGTCTATTCTTATTATTATAAAAATATGAATTTTCCTTTTCCGATTTAGTCTGAATTATCATCCGAGAAAAGAAGTGTCTCTTTATTTTTAACTTGGTATGAGATTTTTTTTTTGTCCATACTTGGTATGAGAATCTGAAAATTAGTAAACAAAGATATTGTGCAAATTTCATAGGTCCCGGCCCAAAGCTATTTTATTTGCGTATGGATCCTAGACCCCTGTTGTATCAAATAGTTAAAAAAGAACGGTAAAAATTTCTAAATGCGCATTTTTTTTATTGGAGTTATTTTATATTTTTGTTAAAAACTTTTTTTTGTTTTTTGTTTTTATTTATTTTTGGTCAACTTTTTTGTTTTCATCACAATTCATAATCATAATAAAGTGGGTTGCTTCGTATTTCGTTTATGGTTAGAAAGTGGGTTTGTTTAGCCTTTTAGATCAGATTGTGGACTATACATCATGGTTCATGGATGGAGAATCGTTCACGGTATATATTGGGCCATATTACCTTTTTGTAATTGAGAAAAAAAGTTCAGAACTTAAGAAGGCCCAGAGTGTTCATATATAGGTCAGTTTGGATAATACATACGTAGAAGTACTCCTAGGAGAAAAAATTAGAATAAATAAAAAAGGTGAATTGAATTTAACTTCTTCGATAAATTGAAATTAGAGCCTGTTTAGGGCCAGTTTGGATGAAATTTCTGCAGAAGTACTTCTAGGTGAAAAAAGTAAAATGAATCAAAAAAGTGAAATGCATTTAACTTCTCCATAAGTAACTGATTTCAACTTATGGGGAAGTTAAATTCATTTGACCTCTTTGATTCATTCTATTTTTATCTTCTAGAAGTTCTTTTGCAGAAGTGTATCTAAACTGGGTCATACATGAAACTTCTGCAGAAGTACTTCTGGGTGAAAAAATAGAATGAATCAAAGAGGTCAAACGTATTTAACTTTTCCATAAGTTGAAATTAGTCTTTGTAGCTCACATACTCCAAAAGCTCTCCTATTTAACTTCTCCATAAGTAACTAATTTCAACTTATAGAGAAGTTAAATTCATTTGACCTCTTTGATTCATTCTATTTTTATCTTCTAGTAGTTCTTTTGCAGGAATGTATCCAAACCTAGCCTTAATTATTTATGAAAAAGTTAAATGAAAGAGCTTATGGAAAAGCTAAGTGTAGAGACTAATTTTAATTTATGAAAGAAAATTAATTTATTTTACCTTTTTCATTCATTGCATTTTCATTTCCTAAAAGTTCTTCTAGAGTAGTGTATCCAAATGGGCCCAATGTTGCGAGGATTTTCCTAATCTTAACATGATATGTTAAAATGCATGAAAAAGAGCTAATACAGGTTTTACAAGTCCAAAAACTATAGCGGACTTACACACGTACGTAATTTAATTTAGAACTAAATTGCAAATGGAAAATGATTTTATAAACAAAGCTAATAATTTACTCCATAAATTATTGGGTAATGTTGAGAAGGGCTTTAAAAACACAAGTTAAGTAATCGATATATAATTTCTTTAAAAAAACCATGACATTAATTACATTTATTACGTTAAATACCTTGTAATCCAATAAAAAATATTTTAATATTTTTAACAAATACCCTAAAAACAATTAACATTTTCCTAAATTTTAATCAAGTGCAAGAATAGTTATCTTTAAGTTTATGTCAGTAGTCTAGTACCACAGACAGATGATTAAAAATATTGAAACAATAATTGAAGAAAAATCTTAAATTTATTCTTAATGTTATCTTTTAAGTTTATGTGGATGAGCTTACACAAAGTTCAGTTTCAGTTTATGGTGTCTTAAACGAGATTTGAGTTGTGTCAGGTTCGGAATTTCAATATGTACTTGGTGCACCAAAAATGGACAAAGTGACAAGGCAAGGGAGAGTGCGAAAGGTGTTATGTAAGGCATCCATCGGTATGTGAGTGTGCCTAGTTGTGAAGTAGCTAGCTTAGCTGTCTTATATTTTGTATGAACAAAATTTTTGTACATCTTTGTGAAGTCTAATAATTTTCTCCCTTTCTTTCTTACCATTGTATAAATTTTTGTACATCTTTAATGTACAAATTACATATCTCATTTTGTATTGATTTAACTCGACCCCAAAAAGACATTCATGAGTGGTTCAATAACTAATCTACAATAGCTTTTAATAGCATCATTTTAGAATTTGAGTTGTGCCTAACTATTAATCAACGTGGGACTCTAACAAGCAGCATGACTATGAAACACAAGCATGTTCTGAATTATACCATTAAAATTATCAAAACCAACCAGAAAAAGAAGAGTGATTGCCAGGATCTCATGTGATTGCATAATGATAGATTGAAAAGATAATACCATAATGTCGAGGCAGAGGGTATGTTCTTTCTCTTTCCCACACACAGAGAAAGAGAAGGGAATGTCGCGTTATATGGTGGGACTACTCAAATGAGTAATGACATATTACAACACACTGAAAAAATAAATGGAACAAATGCAAAAAAAAATCTATGATAAAACCCCAAAATCTACAGGTGTAAATACACGTCGCTTAGTGGGAGCTTGTCCCTTACATCAGGTTAAGTTGGTGGCTTTTTGCTGTTTCTATGTTTTAGTTGTCTTATATATCATCTATTTGTGGTGCTCAGGTTGTTATGGTTAATGCTTATGCTTGTTTCTCCCTTGCAGCAATTATTATGTAATCTTGGATTGGATTGTTGTTTGGATAAAGGGCTCGTCAACCGAAGAAGAGAGGTGTTTGTGTTTCCCTTTTCGGGGCTCCTCCTTTTCTTGCCACTCTGCATTTTTCTCATTTGTCTTTCTATGTTCCATCACTTCAATACAGAAAGGTCTTAGGCCTTAGCTTAGCAATATATATTATTGCTTCCTAGCTACTTGCTATGGTGTCATTGATAAGTTATTGTTGTTTGCTTCATCCTATATTACCCGTTCATTCAGTTCTCATATTCTCTTTCTTGATCAACTCTCTCTAACTCCATCCAGGCATCCACTTTCAGTTTTCTACCTCCCCTGCAAAAAGTTCTCCCTGAAATGGGGCGTAATCATCATCTCATTTGTGATCAAAGACTCAATTTTATTAGCATTTCTCTTTTCTTTCTGATAATTTCAAGCTGGACCCAGCTAGGATTTGTTACTGAAGGTACAAGAACAATTCTTAAAGTTTCCAAAGAGTAGCCAGCTCCAACTGACATTGTCTTTTCTTTTGTTCTAACAGGTAGAAAGATTTTCAACCAGAATGGTTTCCACCAGGTAGAATTTTGTTTAGCTTTTTAAATGTGTCTGGTTTAACGTTGAAACATGATAAACTAACGTGCGTTCACCGTTAGACCACCGTTAGACCAAACATATACTAAAAATGTTTTCTAACATATGATAATTATCAAGAGTGATAAAGAAAAGCACTTTAATGTTCTTGGGAATTATGGTGATTTGTGCAGACAGAACGTGATGAGAAGGCGATGGTGAGGGCACAGATAGGATCAAGGCCACCGAGATGTGAGAAAAGGTGCAGGTCCTGCGGGCACTGTGAAGCCATTCAGGTACCTACAAATCCCCTAGTACAGAATGGGAAGATCAACGCTTCAACAGTGTCTATAATGGCTTATTATGCCAGGAGAGATGATAGTTCCAACTACAAGCCTATGAGTTGGAAGTGCAAGTGTGGGAACCTTATTTTCAACCCTTGATTCTAATTGTTCCAAACTGTACTTCATTTAAATTAGATAATAAAGGATACCAATCAATTTGTCAATTTTGTATATGAATATACATTTCTAAGTTATTCTTTCTCTTTTCTGAGCCTTTTTTTGTTCTTATCTCTCAATGTCTTCTATCCAAACATATCGTAAGTAATTGTTATTTATTTTCCAACATGTAATTTTGCAGTGTGCTAGCTCTGTTTCTCTAAACAGATTCTGCCAGCTTAAAACTTAAAATGAGTTACTTTTTTGCCATTAAAATCTCAACTTGCATAGAGCGGTATGGTTGCTTTCTTTTGTTCATGTTGGGTAAGAAGGCAAGCAATTGAAAGGCTTAAGCTAACGAATCAAGAACACGAAGAAAGAAGAAAGAAGATACAAGAGAAAAATGCTTCTCTTATTTCAGACAATCAACTTCAACGACTCTCCGTAATCGTTCTCACTTACACTCACATTCACCACCTTTTCCTATACAGCAAGATACTATATATATATAGGCAGCTTAGAGAGGAACGACTAACCACCTAACTGAAATAACAAACTCATTCCTAAGTCATAACTAACATTCTCCACCTTGACTTTGGAATGACAACATTCAGACGAAGCCCACCAAGTTTAAGCATCTCTCAAACTTGCATCTTGGTAGTGTTTTGGTCAACATATCAGCAGGATTATCTTCAGAAGCAATCTTCACAATCCTTACTGCCCCTGTTTCAACCACTTCTCTGATAAAGTGAAACTTCACATCAATGTGCTTGGTCCTTTCATGGTACATCTGATGATTGGCCAAGTGAATAGCACTCTGACTATCACAATGAATCTGAACACACTCCTGTTCAATTCCTAACTCATTCAACATGCCTTTCAACCATAGACCTTCCTTCACTCCTTCAGACAACGCAATATACTCAGCCTCTGTTGTAGACAATGCTACTACTGATTGAAGGTTTGCCTTCCAACTTACTGCAGTTCCAAATAGAGTAAACACATACCCTGATAAGGATTTTCGTGTATCCACACACCCTGCATAGTCTACATCAACGAACCCTTCAATTGCAACTCCACCTTCTGAGAGGTACCGTTTCTTCTGATATAGTAATCCTGAATCCAGAGTTTCATTCAGGTACCTGAGAATCCACTTCAGAGACTCCCAATGTGCTTGTCCAGGGTCTCCCATGAACCTGCTGACAACACTCACAGCATGAGCCAAGTCTGGTCTAGTACAGACCATCCCATACATGATGCTTCCAACCCCACTAGCATAGGGAACAACATCCATCTTCCTCCTTTCATCTTCTGAATCAGGAGCTTGACTCCTTGAGAGTTTCATGTGGTGTCCCAAGGGTGTGCCCACAGGTTTAGATTGATGCATCCTAAACCTCTCCACAACCTTCTTCAGATAGACCTGCTGAGTTAGACGCAGTACACCCTTTGACTCAACTCTTACTATATCAACGCCAAGTATGCGTTTGGCCACCCCAAGATCCTTCATCTCAAATTCTGAATTTAACCTTGTCTTGAGTTGATTGATCATACCCTTGTTACGGCTAGCCACCAGGATATCGTCTACATACAAGAGTAGATACAAAATATCTTGTTCTTCCCTTAAAATGTAGACACAACTGTCATAACTACACCTGCTGAAGTCCATTCTCATCAGAAAATCATCAAACTTCTTATACCACTGCCTTGGGCTCTGTTTCAGACCATACAATGATTTTTGAAGTAGACACACTCTCTGATCCTCAGCAAACCCCTCTGGTTGTTCCATGTAAATGGTTTCATCCAGATCTCCGTGCAGAAAGGCTGTCTTGACATCCAATTGCTCCAGGTGCAATTCAAACTGGTTTACAATTGACATCAAAATCCTGATAGAACAGTGCTTTTACAACTGGTGAGAATATCTCATTATAATCCACACCCTCAACCTGTGTAAATCCCTTAGCCACAAGCCTTGCCTTGAACCTCACTTTCTCAACACCAGGAATCTCGTCTTTCTTCTTAAAGACCCACTTGCATCTGATTACCTTCTGTGCCTCAGGTAAGTCTACATGTCCCCATGTGTTGTTCTTCTTCAGCGAATCAAGTTCTTCCTCCATGGCACGTTGCCATTGCTGCCTCTCTGAACTCTCCAGTGCCTCTCTGAAGTTTCTTGGTTCGTCTGAACCTTGTATCTCTTCAGCCATACTAAGAGCATAACAGATAAGGTCAGCATGTCCAAACCTTTTGGTAGGTTTTGGAACCCTCCTTTCTCTGTCACGAGCTAGCTGATAGTCATTCATAGTGCTCTCGGACCGTCTGAAGTCTTCAGGCCGTCTGAAGTCCTCAGACCGTCTGAAGTCCTCAGACGATGTACCTGCTGAAGTTCCATCTGAAGCAGCACCTTCTGAAGTCTTCAGATGATCCTCCCTGAGTTTGCTCGTAGATGCCTCCATCTCAATGTGAGTTTTCTCCCTCTCATTTTCAGAGTCTCCACCAAGCATTCCCATTCTCGTCCCATCAAATGTTACATCCCTGCTGATCATAAGCTTTGAAGGTTTAGGTTCTAACCTCCATAGCCTATATCCCTTGACTCCTTCAGCGTATCCAAGGAAGATACATTTCTCAGCTCGTGCCTCCAGCTTATCCTGCTTGACATGTGCATATGCCAAAGCCCCAAACACCCTCAGCTTAGAGTAATCAGCTGGTTTTCCACTCCAAACTTCCATAGGTGTCTTGTACCCCAAAGCAGACGAAGGGCACCTATTAATTAGATATACAACAGTATTAACAGCTTCTCCCCAAAAATTCTTAGGCATCCCTGCTCCCAAAAGCATGCATCTGACTCTCTCCAGAATGGTCCCGTTCATCCTTTCAGCAAGTCCATTTTGTTGAGGAGTCCCTGCCACAGTTTTATGCCTTTTGATTCCCTGGTCCCTGCAAAAATTGTTAAACTCTTCTGAAACAAATTCCAACCCATTGCCTGTTCTTAGTACCTTCAGCTTGGTCCCCTGTTGATTAGCTGTCTGAACATACCATTCTCTGAACTTCTGAAATGTCTCAGCCTTGTTCTTCAGAATGTAGGTCCAAACTCTCCTTGAGAAGTCATCAATAATGCTCAGAAAATAAGACCCTCCACCATGCGTCTGAGTCCTGGATGGACCCCACAAATCTGCATGAGCATATTCAAAAGGTCTGCAGGAAATGTGTTTACCTGTCCCAAACTGCACTCTCTGAGACTTACCCAAAACACACTGGTCACAGAAATCCAGCTTCTGAAGCTTATCTCCCATTAACAGTTGTTGCTTCTCCAACTCCACCAAGCCTTTCTCACTAACATGGCCCAAACGTAGGTGCCACAGTTTAGTCTTGTCTACCATTGACTGACTTGCAACTGATGCATGTGCAATGACAGTAGAACCTTCCAGAATGTACAACCCATTACTTCTTCTCCCCTTAGCAACTATGGATGCTCCATTGGACACCTTCATCATTCCACCCTCCACCTTGGTGGAATACCCCATGACATCAAACATGCTAATGGACATAAGGTTCCTTTTGAGCTCTGGAACATACCTCACATCCTGCAGTAACATCTCTCTGTTATCAAACATCCTTAGTCTGATTGCCCCAATGCCCTGCACCTTGCAAGCTTTGTTGTTCCCAAGAAGTACAGACCCATACTCCTTTAGTTCTAAGGTCTCAAAGTAATCTTTCACAGGACACATGTGATAGGTACACCCTGAATCCATGACCCAACTTTTGAGAGAGTCTTCAGACGAAGCTACCAAAACACCTGCAGATTCATATCCTTCAGAAGCCTCTGCAACATCTGCAGTTTCCTGTATCCTAGGCTCCTTGGCATATTTCTCAGGACAATGCTTCTTGATATGACCCATCTTTTGACACTTGTAACATTTGATCTGCTTCTTGCCTTCAGACTTTGCCTTCTTTCCTTTATTCTCTGGCTTCTTTCTCTTGCCTTTCACTGTAACTAGACCAGACGAAACCTCCTCTACATCCTTCGAATCTTGAAGTTTATGCAACTCCTTGGTTCGAACTGAGGTCACAACCTCCTCCAGAGTAATTATCTGATCTTTCCCGTACAACAACGCATCTCTGAAATGTTCAAAGGTTTTAGGTAAAGAATTGAGAAGGATAACGGCCTTGTCCTCATCTTCAAGCTTCACACCGAAGTTTTCAAGTTCATCAACAATCTTGTTAAAGACTGCCAACTGCTCTTCAATCGTTCTTGACTCCACCATATTGAACGAGTAAAGTTGTTGCTTCAGACAAAGTCTGTGGGTCAAAGACTTTGTCATGTACAAAGATTCCAGCTTCGTCCACATACCTGCAGCTGTTTTCTCCTTCGCCACCTCTCTGAGTGCCTTATCACCAAGACACAGAATGATTGCACTTCTTGCCTTGTCAACTATATTCTTTTTCTCTGCCCGTGTTAAAGATGATGACATGTTCATCTCCCCCTTCAACGCTTCTTCGCACCCTTGCTGTATCAAGATAACCTCCATCTTGATCTTCCACAGCCCAAAGTCATTTGCTCCAGAGAACTTCTCAATATCATACTTCGTTGCCATTCTTGATTATCTTTCCTTTCAATTTTTCCCACAGACGGCGCCACTTGTTGGGTAAGAAGGCAAGCAATTGAAAGGCTTAAGCTAACGAATCAAGAACACGAAGAAAGAAGAAAGAAGAAGAAAGAATATACAAGAGAAAAATGCTTCTCTTATTTCAGACAATCAACTTCAGACGGCTCTCCGTAATCGTTCTCACTTACACTCACATTCACCACCTTTTCCTATACAGCAAGATACTATATATATATAGGCAGCTTAGAGAGGAACGACTAACCACCTAACTGAAATAACAAACTCATTCCTAAGTCATAACTAACAGTTCATGATTTCAAACATTTTCGGATGATTGTGACATAGATATGGAATTACTTTTTGTATTTTTTATTGGGACATCCTGTGGTTAGTAGTACTCTCTAGCTAGAGCCAAGCCCTGCTACATGCGACCAGAGGAAGAAACAAAAATAAATTGACAAGCTAACCTCTGGTTGAACTTTTAATTTTTTTTTTCTTTTTAACATCACTCCAAATCATGAAAAGAGACTAATTAGTTATTGCTTGTCCTGAGTGAGTCTTAGGTTTTTCAATTAGATTTTTCATATACTTTGTCTTTTGTCCCATGCTCCTGAATTGAAGTGAACAATCTATGTTAACTTGTAATTGTGGATAACCAGTCCATCTTCACCATCCACTACAAAATTTAGAACAAAATCTTAATCACTTAAACAACCTAAAATAAAAAATAAAAATAAAAATAATGACCTGCCGCAACTCCTGTTTGTTAATTCCTAGTCTATCATATCATCTAATCATATTTGATTTGGTTCCGTAGACATTAGAGTCTAAATTTAAGTGAATAGGAATAAGAAAAATGTAAATTTGCTGAATGTCTATAACTAGAAATTGTGCGGGTAGAAAATGATAAGCCGTATATTAAATGCAATGACTCTCTTTAATGTGAGCTGCATAACACGAGTATCACTATATATTGTGTGGTCAAAAGACAGTTGGCACTGATAACTAGTCACTGAAGGGAAGCATTGGATGGATGCTATCAGGGTCTAAATATTTTCTAACATTATTGGAAAATTGGGTGCAGTTTTTCCAATAACGTGCTGGTAAACAACTGTTTCCGTGAATACTGGGAGATAGTTAGTTGGAAGGAAACCCCAAGTTTGTGATTTCTATTCAAAATGACAAGACCATAACAAGTCACTTGATGTAACACCCTTCCCATCCTGTACCTGTTGATTGGTATATCCATAGTAACAAGCCAGATGCTGTTTTCAGCATAGCAGAATTTGTGGAGTGCTTCACACCATTTCCATTTCTCATTTTAGGAATTGAAGCGATGGAAGAGAGCAGAGCAGGCTTCTTTAACCCCACAGCCGCGTAATCTAACTTTATAAGAAAATAAATAAATTACATTTTGTTTTGAAATATTTGTTTGGGCTATTTCAAGTTTGGACAAGTCCTTTCATTATTTATGAGTAATGGTTTCCATACTGTGAATTGAACTCAGGATTGATTAATTAATTTGGGTAGACATTCTTTGCACAAATATAGGCTGCAACAGTATTGCCCCTCAAAAATCCATTTGTCATGAAGCAAATTAGAATCTCATGTGCATAGCTTCTAATTTTATGAGCATAACTTGTTGAAAAAGCAGAGGAAGCATTTAACTTTTGCAAAATTTAAATGGTTATAATGCAACATTCCAAAATTATATGGAGTATAACCATAAATGGATCACACAACATGAAAAAAGCTAACTTCATTACAGCTGCATGTAATGTAATTGATATTTGGACTTTTTTTTTTATGACTGACTTAAGAAGCTAAAGAACAATAAGATGGACAAATGAGTATAAACTTGTACCCGAAAAGAAATGATTATATTATAAGAATGCTCTGACGCCTACGAAAAAGACTACAGAAAGAACAGAACAGAACAGAACCTTAAGGCTTAAAGTGAATGCAGATTGAAATGGCCTTTTCTGTCAATTTTCTAGTTTAAAACTTGAAGCGATAACCATACTTTGTGGTCAGTAAGTTGAGATCAACATAAGGCCTAAGGGGAAGAAGAATATAGGAGTACAATGGGCGCCAGCAATCACGTGAGGTTGAGAGTGAGAGGTGGAAGGAAGATGAAATTGAAATGATAGAAGAGAATGTTGGTGCAAAGGTCAAGATAGATAGACACAAGTGAAAAGGTTCAATTCGGGACCACTGAAAGAAAAGGAATTCCTCTCAAGTTTTTTTGTGCTGTTAATATCAATAACAGAGTTTTGAAGTTGCCCCATCCCTGTGGCGTGTACAAACTGTACTACACACACAGCAATCATACTCTAGTTCCCATCTGATGCTGATGGGCCACTAGCCAAGCCACATGATTCTATAACGCCTTGCCTTTCTCTGCACATTTTCACCGCCAATTAGCAATCACCCATACATCTTTTTTGGCATTGGTTTGGCATGAACATGGATGGTTCTGAACAATGACCACACTTGAGCATATGATTCTTGGCAGTGGCAAGCCAAAAAGGCCATTCCACTTTACCATGTACGTAAATTACTATCTTAATAAACTAATTTGCAGTTCATTTGCTATATTATCTTATTCATTTATCTACAATCCTCAGTGAAGTTCTTTATAAATCTTAGCAGATACTTGTTTGCCAAACAGTGATATTTTTTAATACTATTACTCGATGATAATTAAAGTGAACCCTACAAAGTTACATTTCAAAATCACATATCTGTAACCAGAGAAATAATCACAGGGGAAAGAAAACCAGTGATAGGCCCAACCCAAGTAACAGGCATTGAAACAAACCGTGTATTTAGTACCTCACCAGGTCAAATTTTAATTGATATATATAACCTCAAGATGCAAGATGAGTAGATGACTTGTACCAAAAAAAAAGATGAGTAGATGACTCACACTTTACTTGGATTTTGTGTAAACCAAGATGACTCACTTTAATTTAATTGATATTGATATATAACCTCAAATTTAAGTGTAAACCAAGGATAAACCACCTTAAAGCAGGACATACAATCCATTATCCAACTCCAGATCAGCACGCCACCTCAATTGGATTTTGACTTGCGAAACTCTAATTTTGTTTATGCAAGATAAACTAGTATAGAACCCGAGATGATTTTACCTTTTTTATTAGCTCATACAAAATAAGCATATTAAAATTATGCAAATAATTTAATAATCACAAATAAACACTGTTAAGTGCTGCAGGTACTATTATCAGCATATATGTAAACAGGGGTGGGAACAGGTCAGGCTGCTCGTCAGGGGCCTACTGCCCGGCCTATATCAGGCCCAGGTCAGGCCAGGCCAATTTTTTAAATAGATCAAGTCAAGGCTTTTTCAAAAGCCTATATAGCAAAACAGGTCAGGCTTCATGCCATCGAAAAAGCCTTTTAAACCTATCAGGCCGGCCTATTTAACTAAATATAAAAAAATACTAATATTTTTTATATTGCTATTATTATTATAAAGATTTTTTATTACTTTTCCTTATAATTATATACTTATTAGCTTGTATAAACATTTAAGTATGTTAAAAACTTGAGCCTATAAGTCTATTCATACATATGCTTATGGTATATTCAAGTACCTTACTATAAAACAGGCTTTCAGGCCATGTCGGGCTTTAAATAGGCCAGACTCAGGCCACAAAATAAAGCCTATGTCAGGTAACAGGCCAGACTCAGACCATGGATTTAAGGTGCAGGCCAGGCTCAGGCCTTGGAAAGCCTAGCACGGCTCGGCCTATTCCCACCCCTAATGTAAACACTTTGCTTCTAATTACTGTATTAAACACTGTTAAGTGCTGCAGGTACTATTATAAGCATATATGTAATAGAAACCAAATCACATTTTCCCTTTTCGTGGCCTCTTTCCTTTTATTCCAATAAAAAATAGCATTATTAAAAAAATCTTTCTAACACTCTTTTCCTTTTTTTAGTTTTTTTTACTAGGTGTTAATTTTGAGTCTCTTCAATATTAAAAATTTCCAATAGGAGACAGAAAATTACACACTATGTGGATCCCACAAATTAGAGAGGATTTTCACACGTCAATTTTTTTATTTTTTATTAGAGGGTCAAGTTGAAGAGAGAGGGAGAGAGAGAGTGACAGAATATCAATGGATATCCTACAATCATAACCTATGGATAAACATCTGAGCTATTTTTTGGCCTCATGCTACAAATTTATTATGTTCCATTTCCTTCAGTGGTGGTCCCTGTTAAGAGTTCTCTTATTTTTCCCCCTTAACAGTTCGCTTACTTTCCCCTTCATGATATTGGAATTGGAGCATGCAAAGTGTACCCAGCTAGTTTACTTATTTTGCCAAAAAAAACAGGGAAAAACCTAGAAAAATATGTTAGAAGAACTACTACAATCAGATTTCAACATAAAATCTCCAAATTGGACTACTTACTAGTGCTCCACAATTGGGAAGTTAGGGACTAGGGTGGATTTTTGTTGGCATTTGCTTGATAACAGTATTTTTTTTTTCGTATGCTGAAATAGGCACATAACAGTATAACACTACTTACTAGCATTGAAGGCTTTGAGGATGCAAAAGAAAGCAATGAAGGCAAGTGTAGTAATATCTTAAAAATTCTACAGGGTTCACCTGCAACAGTCTTGCAATCATTACCTGGATTAGTAAAACCGCAAGCACGCTGAAATTTGAGCACATTACCTGATCAGAATGAAGCACCGAAATGGCTCCATTCCAGAGACAGGAAGTTACTCCGAGCACAGGATTTGAAGTTGAAAGCTGACATTGTTGTGACCAAAAGATGGCAGAGGGAAACATAAACGATTTCTGCTGAACTTAAACATGTTCCTAAAAGAGTGAGAAGGGGACTGTTATCTAAGTGAAGATGGGGTTTTACAAAGGAAATGTAAGGGTGAGAAGACCAAATGGAATGTGATGATGATTAGCAATGGTATGACTGCTACATTTGTATCTGGCAGCCGTGACTTTGTGGATGGAACACCAACATTTTCAATACAACATTTGGTATATGATTCTATTTAGTAATTCTGAAATGTAATGTGTATCTTTTCATAAATACAATTTGGATAACTGGGAAATCTTTTCTTTTTGTTTTCTTGGGGAGCAAATAATTGTGTTCGGATGGATTTGATGGCCATAGATATGGATTTTCACAACACAGCTGGTCCTCAGAAGCACCAATCAGTGGCACTAATGAGAAGCGCAGATGAAGCAGTTTACTACATGTGTAAGTGTAAGGTCATATTGATGCATATCAGTACACTCTCTATGTTCATTCCAATTGTCAATTCTATATAGAATGCAATATCTATGGGACAGTTGATTTCATTTTTGGCAATTCTGCATCTGTTATCCAAAATTGCAACACTTTGCCTAAGTTACCTATGCATGGCCACCAGAACACAATCACAGCACAGGGAAAATTTGAGTATCTCAATTCAATACTGCAACATTTCACCCTTTGGAAATTTGAGTACTGTCCAAACATATCTCGGAAGACCCTGGAAGAATTACTCAACCACAACATACATAAGATCCAGAACGGAAAGCTTTGTTGACCGAGATGGTTGGTTATCATGGGTACTTGGGTAGGTAACTCAGTAACGGACACATTTTTAATGCAGAATTTCAGAATGTTGGACCAGGTGCTTCAACAAAAAATAGGGTGAAGTGGAAGGGTTTGAGAATCATTATTAGTAAACAAGCCACCAAGATTACAATCAAAGCTTCCCTTCAAGGAGACAGGCACCCCCTTTAAGTTGATCGGTGACAGCAGCCATAAGATGCAAAATCCTATGTCAGAATTGCTGCACTTTTGTTATGTTTTCCTTTCCCACATCTTCTTGCTTTGAACATCAGTTTGACATACTGTTATTTTATTCATCTTTAAAACTCTATAACCTACTATTTTCAGTACACCTTTCTCCATACTGTGTTTCCACCAATCTCTATCTCTTTCAGTCAAGTTTCTTTCACTTAGACATGCATGCAACTCCACACACACCTTAAAGTAAAATAAGGCTGCATTGAGATATCACAGAGCAATTGTGGACCAATTCTAATTGCTTTATAAAAAAAGTTTAGCTAACTACTGAAGTTATTCATGTATTTGTTACTTGAAATTGAATATTTATCAATGCAAATTGTGATTTAAAACTGACTCTCTTTACTTAAGATCCATGCCATAAATAACTACATACTAAAGGGACTCAAACCCTTTCACTTAAGATATATAAATAAATTACATACTGTAAATAAAACAGCCAAGCAAATCTAAAAGTTGACAATAGCTTGTGGATATTTGTCCATTATCCTGTTATCATCATCTAGTTTACTAATCTGCCAGCAAGAATACACCATATGTAATTGGCCATCCATATTAAAGATTCAGCAAGACACAGAATAACAAATCAAAATCAAAACTGGATAATGGGTTATGAGCATGATGAGTGCTTATTTTTTCATCACAATCTAATTCAGGTACTTGCCAATAAAATGCATAAAATTCCATGAAGTTATTAACCTATCATTATACATAATCATTTATAGCATGTTTCATCCTAAATTACCTATCATGATTCTCAACACAATTCTAAATGGCTACCAGAAACCTGGATGATCAATAATCAGTGTTGTGCCCATTGAATCTCCTTGATGTTGATACCTTCCTTCACCATTTCATAAAGTGGACTCATTTCCCTCAACTTTTCCACTTGCTGAACAGTGAGCTGAATTGCCCTGTCAATTTCAGCCTCCGTAGTGAATCTTCCAATACCAAACCTAATAGAAGTATGAGCCATGTCCTCATCCACTCCCAACGCTCTCAAAACATAGGAAGGCTCCAAACTGGCACTAGTGCAGGCACTGCCACTGGAGACAGCAACCTCCTTCAACCCCATAAGTAGACTCTCCCCTTCAACATACGCAAATGACAAATTCAGATTCCCCATATAACGCCTTTCCATGCTCCCATTCACCACTACCCCATCAAGTTTCTCTCTAATCCCATTAAGCAGTCTCTCTTGCAATGCAGAAATCCTCTTTTCATCATATTCCATCTCCTTCATCGCCACCTCGCAGGCTGCACCCATTCCCACAACCAAAGGGGTAGGCACTGTCCCACTTCGAATCCCTCTCTCTTGTCCACCACCATTCATCTGAGGCTCCACACGAATCCTGGGTCTCCTACGAAGATACAGTGCCCCAACCCCTTTTGGCCCATAAATCTTATGCCCACTCAACGACATCAAACTCACGTTCCACTTCTCCACATCAATGGGAATCTTCCCCAAAGCCTGAGCCGCATCAGTGTGAAAGGGAACATTGAACTCCTTGCAAATCTTCCCAATTTCCTCAACCGGCTGAACCACCCCAATCTCATTGTTCACAGCCATCACAGAGACAAGCCCAGTATCAGGCCTAATCGCAGCCCTAAGCTTCTCCAAATCGATCAACCCGTCAGACTCAACTGGAAGATAGGTAATATCGAAACCCTCCTGCTGAAGGTGGCGGCAAGAATCAAGAACACACTTGTGCTCCGTCTGCGTGGTTATGACGTGCCGCTTCTTCTCCTTGTAGAAATGCATAACACCCTTGATTGAGATGTTGTTGGACTCGGTGGCGCCGGAGGTAAAGACTATTTCTTTGGGGGAAGCACCGATGAGGGATGCGACCTGAGCGCGAGCGTGCTCTACGGCATCATCGGATTCCCAGCCATAGAAGTGGGTGCGAGAGTGAGGGTTTCCAAAGCGAGAGAGATAGAAGGGGAGCATGGCATCAAGGACTCGAGGGTCAATCGGCGATGTCGCTTGCACGTCCAGGTAAAGGGGTCTTCCAGAGATTTTCACACCCTTCATCGTGATTCCCCCGGATTCGTCATGGTGTTGGGGCTCCGCCGCCGTCGATAGCAGCTGGCAGCGGCGGAGTAGGTGGCTTGATTTTGTGATGTAGTGACGGAGGTTGGAAGCAATTAGCTTGGAGGTCATTGGGTCGGGTCGTTGGGGTTTGATTTGAGAGATCAGTCCCACTTTTGGGGGTTTGAAGATATGAAGAGAAGAAGAACAAAGGTTTCCCACTTTTGAGGGAATCAGTCATCAGTCGGTGGTGTAGTGTTTAATTTAACCTGTGTCTGTGTGTTACATATGATGCCACGTTTGTCTAATAGAGACAGTTGTGTGTGTTGGCCATTGTTACTACTAACTTACTGTCAACTGCGCTAATGCCTAATAGAGTTTTCTTAGGTTTTTTTTCTTAGCTCGGCATAATTTCACCCCAACTAGTTGCTTGTTAATTCCGCTTGTTACTGCAAAAAATCTTTCCATCTTGCGTTGTTACCACCATTAAGTGCATTTTGTAAATTTCTGAAAATCACAAGTTTATGTTGTCTTTTCTTATACAGAACTTTATCAAATATATTGCGAGAATGGGAGCAATATAATTTAATGCTTTATTTTGACAGATTAGTCCCACCTGCTACTCCTTATCGATTTGGTAAAGAACACTCTGATATCTCTTTTTTTAGTCAATTGATTAGTTTTTTTAATTTAAAAATTCAAAAGGGAAACTAACTATACAAAATTAATTAAATATCAAATATTGCAGTGAAAATAGTATATTTTTTATATGAATGATATCCCCAATCAATAAGAGTAGGATATGCTAAAGCAGTATTAAAATTAAAAATTCTTCATATAGAGTGTAACCAACGTTCGTTATATAGATGATGCCTCGTGTTGGATTTTGATTCGATGGTTATTTTCTTCTTCCATAACTTTCTTTGTGTGCATGACAGGGCTCCTAACTTTTGTTCAGAGGACGGCGTCGTTTCACCTTTTCTCTACTTGACAATATTATTTTGAATGAAACTGTTATTCAAATCTTAGCACTTGCTATAAATGACTGTGAAATGCCAATGCCATCCACAGTTTCGGTACAAAATATTGTTGCTTACATCTGAAGAACTCTGCTTTCTTGTTGCTAGCTGCTAGGAAAGGGAAGAAGCATTCATCTGAGACAAGTTCCAAAGCTGGTATCTATTATCTACATTCATCATTTGTGTGCTTTACCATTTCTATTGTTATTGTGAAACTTCTTCAATTTCATGTCATTGGAATTCGATTACTTTTTTTTTTATATATATATATATATAAACAAGTTATCTGCGTGAATGTGTAAGCACAAATTTGCTTCAGCATTTGATTATTTCTGATCATA
The DNA here is from genome assembly GCA_026901365.1 of Sesbania bispinosa. Lineage (NCBI taxonomy): Eukaryota > Viridiplantae > Streptophyta > Magnoliopsida > Fabales > Fabaceae > Sesbania > Sesbania bispinosa. The sequence goes on from QLOH01000167.1 coordinate 1,390,343, forward strand.
TATACTCATAATGTTATATTCTCCAGGATATGAATATGTTGCCCGTTCCATTGTTTTCTCCTATTGATTTGAATTAGAAGTTTTTACATTAATAGATATAACCACGAGGTATTTTTCTTGTTTCCTGATGAGTAGTACTTCACATATGTGGTCTTGATTTTTATAAACCATGGTCCATGGATAATATCAGTGCTGCTGGTAAAAGTACTTTCTTTCTTATCTTACATGCTCTCTGTAGATCAGCCTCAGTATTATATTTGAATCTTAAATTTGCAGTTACTTGTGTAAATCTGGTTTAGAATTTTTTTTTTGGGTTCTGTTTATTCTAATCAATCATGTTAAGTGGCCACTTCCCATCATTGACAATGTGGAGTCCTTATAGAAATTAGTCTTCATCTGACAGGTGTATAGGGAAGAAAAAGGTAAAATTTTGAGGCTCACTTCGGCATGTTCAGGTTATCTTCGCAGAGGAATCCGAGATCCAAATGCTTCAAGGTGAAGCATGCTCTACAAATATGTGTTGTGCTTGGCGTTTGTATCTGGTTGGTCTATCAAGTTGAGCAGTATCGTGAGAAGAAAGCATCCTATGGTGAAAGTGAAAAAACTGGCAGTGAGGTTGTCAAGTTTGGGAGAAAGGACCCCCATCCTCATGTGGAACAATCTTCTGTCATAGATGCAAGGTTCAAGGAGGGACAGGATGAAGAGGAACACAAGCTAGAAGATGAGATCCTAACGCAAAAGCATGAGCAAAATGACAATGAAGAGAATAGACAGGCTTCAGTAGATCAAGAGAGTGAAGAGAATTCTGAAAATGTCAAGACCAACAAAGAAAGTGAGGAGCATAACCAAAACTTTAATGAGGAGAATGACAATAAGGACAACAAAGAGAATGAGGTGGAGGACAATGAAAGTAGAGAGATCAGTGAGGAAAAAAGTAGGCAAGAAAATGAAGAGACAAGAGAAGCAAAGACGGACAATGAGGAGAATGAAGAGATCAACCAAAACAGAACTGAAGGGAAGGAACACGTGGAGCAGGATAGGAAAGAAGATAAGGAGGAGAGCAATGCAACAGAAAATGAGCGAAAAGAGAATGATAAGGTTCAGGAAATGGTTTTATCATCTGAAGATGGGGAAAAGAACAATGAGGAGAGTAGGGAGGAAAATTATGCAGGAGATAATGCCTCCAGTGCTGTAGGCTTTAACAAGACAGAACAATCTGACAGAAAAGAAAAGAATGATTTTGAGCTGGAATCTCAGACAAATGGTACTGAAGTAACTCATTTTGATCAGAATGAGTCCATCTTAAATGTAACAGAATCAGAAACTACAGAAGTGACTAATTCTGCTGTCATGACAACAACCAGCCAAGGAAATGGTGGTGAAGATGAGACTGAGACAAAGAATGATTCGCAAAAGAGTTCCAATGCAGAGTTAGATGAGCAGGAGAAAGAGCAAAATACTGACACAACATCTAATGCTACTGAAAAACAGTTTGAAACATCAGAAAACTCCAGCTTACACAATACAATGCTAAAAATGGAAGAGTCTAACTCAGATGCCGCAGCTGATCCCACCTTAACAGATTCCTCAGGAGCTCATGAGAGCAATGTGACTAATGGAGAGTATAAGGACACCTTTAGTAATTCTGCTCAGAGCGAAAACAACAGCAACAATTCCACCCAAGAAGGAATATCTGAAAATACTTCATCATCTTTTGATACTCCATCTGAACTGAAGAAAGATGAATCCTTCAAGTTGGGAAATAGTACTGATTCTGGGCAGAATGACAATGTAAACTCTGTACATAGCAACACAGACAATGATGATGTGGGGCAAGGTGACAATGAGAACACTGATACAAGTGAAAAGGAAGATGGAGCTCAAAATGAATCAGTAGAATCACAAGAAGAGAAAGAAGAGTCAACAGACTCAGATGGCCAAAGTAATTCTAAATTGAATGACCAAGGCGGTTCGGATTCTTCAAACCCTCAGGATGTTGAATAGATTTGGAAAGTGGGAACTTTTCCTTGAAACAAATACGACAATAATCAATCATGGTGATGTTACTGCTACGGAGTGATCATATAAATAACTTGTATCATGCTGCTGCTTCTTCTAATCTTGAACTCTTTTTTGTTGCCAGATCACAGATGTAATATATGTTTTTTACGTGGTCAATATGTATGAAGTTTTTGTTTTCTCTATGGAACAGGTGTAACATTTTTTACGTGCTTATTGTAACATTCTTTGACCACTCTTCTCGCTATTATAGACTTTCCCAACTTCTTCAATGAACTCATTTGGTTTTTTTGCATCCTAATGGAAAAAGGATACAAGAAAAAATCCACTTCTCTATGAAGAGTGGTCATAGGAATTTGAAACTACCACTGATAGCAATGAGAGTTCTCAGCAGTTATTTTCCAAGAGCAGAAAGTCCTCATCTTTCAAAAACTTTAGGTGATTGGATTGAGCTATAGGTCATCATGTTCCAATAAAGATGTGACCAGACTGTCTAAAAATATCAGAATGAACCAAATTGCTTATAGCATGTTTGGGAATACATTGGCCAATCTCAAATCCACATCCATTTTAATCCAACTATGTGTTGGGTTTGCATTGGGATAATGCAAAAGTGGATTTCAAACGGCCACACAAACAGGCACTAAGATCACTGAAAACCTGACAGCCACGGCAAATTAGTTCATCTTTCACTAACTGGATGGTGCTTCGACAGCTAACATAAAACGACACAAGAGCTAAAATGGGAGGTTGCTTTCTGAACAAACGCAGAAAAAGGAGAGAAGTTTTGAAAATAACATTAAGATTAGATTGAATTGAATTGACCAAGTATTGGGAGAAGAAGCATAAAACATTACCAATTTTATTTTGTTTCAACAATGGGAATAAAACATATGATGAAAATACATTGAGTAAGCGATCAATAAACAATGGGGAACTACCACCACCACCACCGTTTATTAGATTTGGAGAAGAGAAATCAGAAATGGGTCACCACCACATAATACATTGAGTAAGCCATAAATACTTCTAGCGGCGCTTAACCTCAAAAAGTCCATCTGGACCTGTTTATCATTAAAAATTGAACCACTTATAATAAGTAATTTACAGATATCATGTATGCACATAATATAGATGGTCCTACCTAACTACTAAAATCTAAATTCTAGTATTGCAAAACCTCACTCTCACATACAAACAACTGAGAAAACTACTAAACAATAACGAAAGCATCATGTTCGAAAGGCACTCACCACCTCTCATTCAACACGTCATTTCCATCTAACTGAAATATCTACCATGAATTTACATAATTATACACAGCTTAATTCTTCCAATATATCATCTACTTGAGAAGGACCGCTTAAAATTACTCAAAGGAACAGCTAAAATATTATAAATAAATAAACAAATGACCAAAACTAATGGAATTTTCCAGCACGAAATTAACTGAACAGAGTCCACCTTCCAGTTGCAAAGCCATATAATTTAAGTAATGATTTTTGTGGAACTTCCAATCTGCTGTGTGGAAGGTAATATATAAAAATCAAATTAAGCATGCAATAAAGGACCCTTACCCCATGGAAAATCCTTATTGCGGATATGCAAATATTCGTATGGCTGCATAAAAAAGAGGGAGCAAAAGAATTAGAAACAGAAGGAACTGGATATTCATAAATTGGAAATGTAACCCCAATTCCGATGCTTGATTACAAATTTAGTTGATTGCACTAATCATGAAATTCCAGACAAACCATACAAAAACTATAGTTTTAATAGTGATTTATTTTCCTGAGATTGAACCCATCTCACTTTATGTGGATTCTATTTATTTGTCTTTTAGTTTGCACGGAAGGATTTGAACCCTTGATCAGGGGTTCGCAAACAATTGATTTGATTTTAAAGAAGAAATTCATCTAATTAAATCTCCTTTTTATTTTATCATATAATTTTTTTTTTAAATTTAAATCTATCCAATCAAATCCAACTTAAATTTTTTTAATTGGATTAATTTTTTTATTGGTCTTAATTTTTTTTATTTGATGAAATAGTAAATTAATCTTATGTAATAAATATAATGTAATAGTAAAATAATTTAAATTATCAAATATTTCATCATAAGTTATATCCAAGTTATTTAAAAGAAAACTCCACACACAACTTATAAAAGTAATAATTTAAAGTGAGACGAAGAAGTAAAAATTTATAATTTGATAAATTATAATTACTTTTATTTACTTAAATATATTTATTTTTAAATGTTTTTCTAAATACTCTATCTTTATTCAAATATTTTTTCATGAATAAATACCGACCGTAGGATAATTTTATAAATACATAGAGAAATAGATAAATAAACATGAGTGATATATCATATCACTCTTAAATAAACTGCATACTGGTACTATATATTTGTGAAAGGGAAACTTACTGGCGGTTCTTCATAGTGGGGATGGCCCTTTGATAGATTATAGATAGCGAATACCGTGCACGTAGCAATGCCTAGATATGTAATCTTCTCCCACTTGGCCATCTCATGATTCTCATCTAAAACAAATGAAAGAAAGAGAAATAACAACAAAAGCAAAATATTAAAATTTTAAAATTTAAAAAATTCCATTAACCACATATAGCCTGAAACAAAAGTTGCATGAAATTCTTGAAACTAATAAAATTAGGCTAGCTAACACATTTCCCCAAAACGCAAATAGAGTTGGAATTTAAGCAAGTTTTCAAGTGCTAAACAGTTTTGATATTCATACATTTATTCTATCTTCCTTCTCTTCCTCTACCTCATTTTTTTTTTTTTTTGCCTCTCTCTTATTTGTCTATAATATCATCTATCATAAGCTCTTATTTTTCCTCTCATCTCTCACACACGGTGCAAGTGAAATCCACCTTAAAAGTGTATGCAATTAAATGTTGTAAGTATTCAAATTAATGCAAACAAAACCTGGTTGAATATCAAAATTCAAAAGTTTAAATAATCCAATTGGGATGATATGATGGGAGAAGTAATTACGTGCATTATGGTGGTGGGGAGAAGAATTGGAAGCGAGGTTTCGGGTGGAGGCACGAGCGCCTCCTCGGAGTGCACCGACACCACACCGCAATCGCACCAGAGCCGTTGCCATTGCTTAACAACAATCCTCACAGATGTGTTGTACAAGATTATTCAGTTTTCCTTTATATATATAAGCTTATTTTGTGGAAAATTATTTTTATCTTAATACTTTATTGAAAATCAATATTTTTTAAATTTATTTTTCTATTACTTTCTTACTTAGAACCAATCAAAATACACACATATAATAATGTATGTAACGAGAATGTTAATTAATTCATCTTAATCATATAATTATATCTACAAGGACGAAATTTAAAAGAAAAGGATATCTATCTATATACCAAATTTGGTAAAATGATTTTAAAAAATACTTGTTTATTTTGATATTAAAAATATATGCGACATTATGTTAGTTTTTTATTATTAAAAATCTTTAAAAAGGCAAAATAATTGTCATTTGATAATCATTAAAATATTAATTTCATATTTTTAATTAATAAATATAAAATCATATGATGTGACATATTATTTTAGAAAATTACAATGACCAATTTACTCATACCAGAGGACGGTTAAGTGTCCGTTTAGTTTAAATTTTAAACCATTCAAAATCAATTCTTCATAATTAATTTTAAATCACTTCCGTCCAACGTACTTCGTAAAGCGTGCATCATCCATCTCAACCATTCATTTCTAGAATCAATTCTACTCAACTGTAAATTAAACGGACCTAAATCAAAAAACAACAAGGGTGAAAATTAGAACAACCCTTGTTAATTGTAGTTATAAAAAGAAAAATAGTATTATATATATTGTATGAGGCCTTTGGAGCAAAAAATATTTTATAAATTATAACTTACATATTAAATTAGATTATAGGATTGTGAAAAAATACTAATCAAAATTATAAAGGACTAATATAACTAAATTAAACTTAACTCTTAAATTGTTGCGAAAGCTAATATTGTATATCAAATAAATTTATGTAGCGACAAAAAGTTGACATAACATTAATAAATCATTTAAAATTTATTTGTCGGATTAACTTTTTAACAGAAGCCAATCAAATTGAGTTGCTAATGTAGTTGCCTCACATTGTCGGAAGCGTATAATTTGCATTCGGGTTAATTTCTTCATAAAATTATAGTAAAATTCTCTATTTTAACTTTTTTGGTATCTACTCTTTTTTTCTATTTTATAAAATAGCATGTTTTAATTATCACTATTAACTATGTTTAATTAAATCGCTTTTCATAATTCTCTTACGACATTTCTAAGAACATTTCTCAGGTAAAAAATTATAGAAAATTTCTTATAATATTACTATAAAAATTAATTAGCACTTAGTAAACCACCAAATTCATTATGAAAAGAGATTACTATAAAACTTCTCAATTTTACTGAAAAAAAAAATAAAATTATAGGAAATTTATTGTAAAATATAAACTCTACAAAGAAAAACCCATGAAATTTAAAATATGAAAAAAAAAAATTGCAAAACAATCATAGAAAAGTATGTAAAGAAACAATGTTATATGTCGTCACTTAATGATATATAAGTGATGATGGTATAACTAAAGATACATGATTTAAAAAAAACAAAGTATTAAAATTAAAAAAATAAAAAAGAACTCAAATCAAATTTTAATACTAAAAACATATATATTTAACCCTTTGCATTCAAACTTTATGCATCAAATTAGTTGGTAAACAATTTCTAATTCAATTGTAAATGCTTATTGAAACGATTTCTCTTAGAGTTTAATGAATATGTACTATTAGTGTGAAAAAAATACATTGATGTATTGTGATTTTATTTAATAAAATATAATGTACTATGTGTTATTAAATTCAATAAAATAATATGACAATCTTTTATTAGAAGATCGTGTAAAATATTTTTATGCTGTAAAATAATTTATGCATCTTAAACTTTACTAGTAGTGTGTTTGATTAAGTGTTGAAACGAGATAAACTCACATTTTCAACACTATAAATAGTTGTGTTATAAAGTCTAAACTTAAATTTGGCCACCTCTCAACGCCAAACCAAATATGCACTAGGTCTAGTAGTAGAGGATTTGGATAGTTTGGATGAAACAATTGAAATCAGGTTGCCTGCATTATATATAAAAAAAAGTTTTCTAGTAATTGAGAAATTACAAAATAATATTTTTTAGGAATTTCATTAAGTAACAAAACACGAAAAGACAAACAAGAGAAGTATGTATATCTACCAAATTTGGCAATATTTTAAAAGTAATCGTTTTGTATTGTTATGGTAATAATTAAAACTAATTGATTTTTATCATCATTATGAACTAATTTTTTATTTGTCATCATGATAATTTTATTTAAAAAAATATCAAAAAATATTGCTGAATTGAGTTTTAGAATAAAGGATGCCATCAAAGTACGTAGTTATTTATAGTATTGCGTCAATTTATGTCTTTAAATTAGTTTTAAAAAAGAATTTAATAATTATGCAATGTCATTGTAAAAGAATTTTACACAGATATCCAATGATACGTTGCCTCATCATTTAATGAATTTAATATTGTATGAAATGTTATATTCATTAAGTGAGGTGACAACACACGATTGGATATATGTGTAAAACTTTTTTACAATGACAGTGCATAGTAATTAAACTCTTTAAAAAAAACTAATTTTGTATGTACCACTAATATGAAAAATATTACATTTAATGAGATATTGTTATTTTATTTAATGAGTTTACAGTTATATAAATTATTGATATTTTAAAAAATAAAATAATACATCATTAATTGACAGCATTAAGTTATTTTTACTAATATATATGAGTCAGATCCGTTGACACCAGGTGTCAAACTTGTAGAGTTACACCTCTTAATAACTTTTTATCAAATGTGAATTTGACCAATCCAACCGTTGAATCACATTATATTACCTTCATGATCATGTATATCAAATTTCAGGTAATTTGGACATTCGTAGGTATGTTATCTAATAGTGGACTTTTACTTATATTTTCAAAACATATTATTGTTACACCGCTAAAGATGAGAGTTCAAATTACACCGATGTAAGTTAATTGTTACACCGCTGAATAATTTTTTATGGACGAAAAATGAAATTTCCTTTCTTTTCAGGGACTAATATGATTGACTCCAAATCTTCCAAGGTACCAAAATGATGGGTTAGTCCAAAAGTTGCATTTTAAATTCTTTGTTTTGGTCTAAAAAATCTATTGTCAATTTGGGGGTTAGGGTTTCTTCTGTTTGAATTTGAGATGAATATGTTGTTAAAGATAAATGTTGGAGGAGGGATAAAATGAAATCGTTAACATTAATGAGGGACTAAAATGAACTGATATAATCATGATGGACTAAAATGAGTAATTTTATTGACACGTCATTGTATAAACATGGCACACAATGTACCACGTCAATGTCTCCATTAAGGTTAACTGACAAATTGTAACAGAGACTAAATTGAAAAACTGAAAGTACATTCAAGGACTAGATTGATAATTTCTTTCTTTTAGAGACTAAAATGAAGGTACTTCAATCTTTTATGGACCAAATTAACAGTTTAGTCGTTTATCAATCTTCTTTTCAACCGATATGAAAAGTTTTAGTCACTTTTTATATAAAGGTTTAAATTTATATCACTGCAACTGCAAGGTAAAACTGTTACTTTTTAGTTTTTATATCAATAATTTTACAGGATAATTAAATTTAGGCTTAATTACACTTTTGGTCCCCTTATCATCAATTCATGATTTTGGTTCCCTACTTTTTTTTCACGATTTTGGTCCCCCTATTATTCCAAATTCGCGATTTAGTTCAAAATCTCGGTCCCCTATTTTCAAAATCTATGTGTTAAATTAAAGAGACCAAAATCGTGAAAAAAAAAGTAAGGGGACCAAAATCACGGATTGATGATAATAGGGGGACAAAAAATGTAATTAAGCCTTAAATTTATTTAAAATTAAAAATATAGTATTACTTTTCATAGATGCTTAGTTTAAATAGTAAATATAGTCAAAGGCATTTAATAAGTCTAAATAAAATCATAAAAAGTTTAAAACAAATGCAAAAGATAAAAAAAAATATTTGAATACTAAAATTTAAAATGTATACATTTTAAAAATTAAAAAATAGCTGATTGAATGATTAAGTTAATTCAGATTAAAAAAGATAAACCTAAACAATTATAAGTAAAATAGACTAATTAATCAACCAATTATTCAAACTAATTTAATTTGTTTGATTGGGATTATTAGACGAGTCTGATCGGATTAATACTCCTACATATTTTAAATTTTAAATAATAGTTAGCAGAAAGAACATGGAATGAAGTTTACGCTGTACATGAACGTGTAGTCGTTCAAAAGTCCTTTCTAGTTCTAGAAACAATTCACATTTCACAGTACCTTTTTTTTTCCCTCCAATGTTGAATGCAGCCAACATCAACCCACGGATCCACGGATGGATGGACTGACAAACTTCTAGCAGTCCTTAATCCTCATTCTCAAAACCTCATGATCACCGACATTAAAAAACAAAAAGTAATTTAAAGTGTGTGCTTCATTTTAAAGAGAAGAAATCATATAATTAATGATTCAAAAACTAACTATTGATCCAATATCATCATATATCCACACGATAAATTATAAAATCATTTAAATATCAACCTTTAATTTTTTTTGAGCAAGTGATTCCCTCATGCAAATCTAAAAAATATAATAAAACATAAACCATAAGAATTGCTTATAGTTTTTGCTTTCACGAAAAATTATACGCATGGTACGTGGCCCAATTTTGGTCCAGGAAGCTCGAAATTGTCAAATGGCATTCGTCAATTGTCATATTCCATTCCATGTACTCCATTGGCATCATTCGGTTCGTTTTTCATGGTAGAAAACGAGGGGTTTAGTTCCTAGAATAAGTAATTATTTTTATCTGTATAATAAACGGAGTCAGCCTTCACAAAATGAATACTCCTATCTTCTTTTTGTACTCTATTCATATTAATCTACTGTTTAAAAACACCAAAAAAAATATCAAAAGGGAAAATGAAAAATGTGTTGTCAAAGGTGACATTCTAGTGGACTAGTAAGCAGTATAGGAATGGAGAGAGAGAGAGAGAGAGAGGTCACTGATGTTGACGCTGAGGGGTAGCGGTGGGCTGTTCCAACCATGATTTTCCTTGGTCCCCAACAACCCCAAGCGAGTACACCACATCTTCCCTGCTCCATCCCGCACGCAGCAAAATCAACGATAACACTCTCATGTGCCACGTCATCGCTTCTTTGTCTTTCAATCCATGCTTCTCATTCTCATTCTGATTTTGCTTCCGTTTCCCTTCGTCTTTCTCCTCCTCCACCACCACCACCGTCATCATCTCCCGTATCTCCTCCTCCCTCCACCCTCCTTCTCTCAACCTCCGTAACACCCCTTCCAAACACCCACCCAATTCCCCCTTCGCAGCTCCCCGCCACCACCACCTCCCGCCGCGCCCATCCGCCATCTCCGACCAAAACCCGATCCTCCTCGCCGTCTTCGCAGCCCACACCGGCTCCTCCTCCTCCGATCGCGGCAGAAACCCCGCCTCACGGAAAAACCCGGCCACGTCGAAGCTCAGCAGGCGGACATCGCCGTCGTGATCGACGAAGAAAACGGGGTTCCCGGCGACGTTGGGGGACGAAGGTATATAGCAATGCCGGTAGATAGGGACGAGGGTCGGCGCATCGTTCAAGAGGCGGCGTGCGGCGTTGACGGTGTCTTGTGGCTGTGGGCCCCACGAGGGGTGCCAGAAGCGGTCGTTGGAGACGCGGCGGAGGATGGAGGAGGCAGGGAGGTTGAGGAGAATCTGGAGTTGCTGAGCGGAGGAGGAACGCCAATTAGGGAATCCCGGAGAGATTGGGACGCCTTGTTGGAGGATGGCGCGTAGGTCTGGTGGGAAGGTGAAGTTGAAATTCGATTCAATCGATGACAATTCCGTGTCGGAGAATCCTTCCTCGACGACAACGTTGGAGGATTTGAGGCGGTCTATGAGGTTGGTGGCGTATGTGGCGAATGAGAAGCATATTCGTTTGGGCCTTGGGGGTTTTGATTTTGGTCTTCCACCGTCTTCCTGTTGCTTGGTAACGGTGGTCATTCTCCCAGTGAAACTGAAAATTGATATTTGTGATCAGGAGTAGAGAATGCAAATCCAGGTGGCAACGTTGGTGTTTTTGGCCTTGGAACGATTCTAGGCTTATAGATCACTTGTTTGCGTTATGTACGTAGTCATCACTTACTGTTCTGTTTGGAAGCGAATGAGTCGTTGCGTAGAGAATATAGAGATTAGAGAGAGAGAGAGAGAGGGTTTGACTCTTATAGGATAATACTATCATCTTGTTTCAAAAAAACCGAAAAAAAGAGGAGGCATTGTTGTTTGTTACTAGCATTAAAAGGTAGGGAGAAATGTTTATCCACACCATCCCAGGGTGATCTTGTGTGGGGCTGCTGTAACGTAGCCATATTGCCACTTACCCACGTGGTAATCTTCCCTTGGCATTTCTATGGTTTCTTTTTTTGTCCTAATTGATTCCTTTTTTTATGTGAGAGTGAATTGTAGTGAAATGTAAATAGGGTATCCCTCTAGGCTTTTCTTTTATCACAATAATTCATTAGTGCTCTATTCTGAAATCCCCACATTCATCTTTTAGGTAAAAGCTCGAATAGGGTAAGTATTATATTATATTACCCACATATATATAATATAACGTCCATTCATGGCTTTTTAATATTAAATGATAAATGATTACCCACCCTCTTGATATAGAATGACATTGTTATGAATTTCTATAGCTGGACCAAGGAGAAGATTGCGATGTACTCGTATCCTTAGAAAAACACATGGTATTTGTAATATAATTCCATGTTGGCTTAATTATTTTGATAATGACCTGGGATCTCCATCCCCCAATTTCCCCGGCCACTGCTATATAAATTTCCAATTGAATACTGAAATATATCGCACCATAAAGTCCGGATCACAGATGGCATGCACTAGACGTATACATATTTTCTTCCCATGAACTTTTAAATTAATGTCTTCGAAAATGACACTGCAAAACCCTTTTTCAATATGATTTGTTGTGTTTCTTCCACAACTCGCTTTGCCAGAGGATCATGAAATATATTTATACCACATCACTCCATATTGACATAGCAAAAATTATTTCTCCTCTCTCCTCCAAACTCTTCCATCTAATCATAGCTGGACAATCTACGTGTTATATATGAATTTATTTATACGATACTAAATGTTGCTTCTTCTAGAATAGAAGACTTGAATGCACGGATCCTGTGCACTATAGTAGTCCTAGGTCCACACTCAGTAAGGGCCCAGCCCACTAAAATACTACCTCACTCTTTGTCAATATAATATAGAGATATTAGGGATCTATCTCCCAATTTCAGGTAGAGGGAACTATTCTCTCTGCGGCTAATCAGCTCTCACAGATTCTCTCCTTGTCCTAATTTTTATCCAATAAAATTTAAGAATTAATTAAAAATATATTATTACTTATTGAAATAAATTTTTTACCTGCTTATAATTCAATATTTTATTTTTGCCCTGAGAACACTTAAGTTTTAATCTCAAATTTATCTTCAATATGGAAAAAAAATTACTGTTACAAATATGTTACCAAAAAAATAAGTACAAATATCTAAACGTGTGCTGGCTCCTTACATTTCTTGTTACATAAAGATAAAGTGGAGCTAAGACTCTTTATTTTTTTCAAATATCATTATTTGACAGCCTTGATGATATGTATTATTTCAATTTTGGTTCTGTATTTACTTATTTTCAAAGCATCTTTTTACATAGTATTTTAACCACAAATTTTCTTTTTGGTAATAGCATCCATCAATGATTCAAAACAACAAAATGCATAGAATGCCTTTCACATGACAAAATGTTAACGTAAATCAACATACTGCTCTCCACCAAAATTCCTTTCACCTACCTAACTAAAAGATTATCCCAATTGAGCAGAGTGGTCCTATTATCTAGTATATAAATCCATTGTCAGGGAACTAGATAGTTCTTGTTCTCATAAAAGTACTATAAGCAAGTGTTAAGGGGGAGACAGACCTACCTTTTGGAATAGTTGCTATATGGCAATATTCAGATTTCAGACTTTATACGACGAGCTCGAGGTTGAGCCAAGCAAGAAGATGGATACCAAACACCTGTAAACAAGGTCTCAAACTTCAGATCTTAAATTACATTACATGTTTGTTGCACACAACAACAATAAATAACATAGAAAACCATATATTAACTAGTACAAAAATACATATATATTCAATTCAAATGTACTCTATTTACAATTGGAAAAAATAAATGAAGGAGGGGGAAGCACTCCTACTTCCATAATACTTGGTAAAATAAGTACCAAAGTGAACTATAAAACAACTGTAGTAGATGCATACTAACCTGGAAAGCCAGGAAATATGTATCCAAGTTGGTAACACACATTGGGAACTAGGGTCTGGGTTGTTGAGGAAGTTCCTTCCGGTACAACAGGATGACCCTGCCAGCCAGTACCATTGAAGGCTTGAAAAATGGGAGGGAGGTATGGTCCAAGCAATGGGCCAGCAGCAGCAGGTGGTTGAGGTAGCCAAAAGGGTAGTGGTGACTGTGCAAATACCTGACCTTGCTGCGGATGTGGTAATGTGGTATCTGCTGCCCCTGATTCAATAGTGCAAATAACTGTTCTGCAGCATTTTGAGGAGTGTAACTGTAAGGCCACTGAACAATTGATGGCTGCTGTTGCTGATTTGAGTTAGGCGCCTTGTCATTTGAAGGACACCTAGTTTTAGTATTCGGACCAAGAGTCACATTTGGCTGAGCTTCGTCTTCCTTGTTCTGCTAATAATCATATTCATCATAATAAACTGAAGATGAAGAGTGTTTAAACAGTGCTAATTGCAATATGTAAGTTTTTATGCTTCGGCATCTATCAAGTATTTAAGTTGATTCCATAAATATGATGACAACACGCAATACAAAATATTCAATGAAAATAAAATATGTCATATTCAACTAACCAACGAAAATAGAAAGATTGGACTAAATCCATACATTACCCCCACCCTCACAGCAAAAAATAAAAAAAGTATATGAGAACATGGAAAAGAAGAAAGAAAAAGACTTCAGAAGAGCAAAAGATTGGAATTTTAAGCCATAAAAGATTGATTACATATCATAGAAATAAGAAAAAATGAGTGTTTCGTACCGGAGGTTCATTATTCGAAGATTCTTGACTACGAGTGGAACCGAGTTTCTCATGCTTGATTTTCTTTCCCATGGGATGTAGTGAAGAAAATAATGAAACGATTAGTCAGTGCTGCAGTTAGAACCAAAGTGCAGAAACACCCATTTAGCTGTAAAATACGCAATAGAGGAAGATGAAGATGAACAGCCTCCTATAAACGATTGGAAGCGAAGTCTAACAAGTGTCACTTTCGTAAGCAATGCCTTCTATGATACTCGTCCGGAGTATTGCTTTCCCGCTCATTTCTTAATTCGACAAAAAAAAAAAAAAACATTTCTTAATTACAGAATTATAATTGTTAATTTAAAGAGATTAATAAGTACTGGAAATTATATTATCATTTAATAATATATTTTTTAAAATAATATGAATTTAGGTTTTTGCCAAAAAAAATTCTAACAATTTGACAATCAAGTCCTCAAATGTAAGAGAAGAAAGAATGAAGATCAGAGTCTAAAAATATTTTTTTTTATCTTCATTAGCAATTAGCGATTAATATAGCTATGATTTGGTTTATCACGATTTACGAAGTACGTTGGACAATTCTGCATAATTGATTTTAAATAGCTCAAAATTTATCATTATTGATTTCAATTCTGTAGAATTGATTTTGGATAGCTCAAAATTTAAACCAAACAAAGGATATCATTAATTATTAAATAATAATAAGTGGGGGTGATTAAGGGATAAATTTGTAATTAATTTTCAGTTAGTAGCTGAAAATAAGAGTTTTTTTTAAAAAAAGCTACCTCGAGTAGCTTTTTAAGAAAAGTCAGTAGCTACTCAAAAAAGTTACCTTACCAAACAGTGCTGAAATAGTTTCAGCTATTTTCAGCTTTCAGCTAGCTGAAATGACTTACCAAACACACTCTAAAATTTTGTTTGGATGCATAGTGACAACAGAGATAAATGAAAATAAAAGAGAAGATGAGTGGGATTTTAAGGGATCATTTACTCTCAAAAAGTATTTTCTATTTTCATTTCTTTTTTGTTTTAATTACAAAAGAAGTCAATTTATTTGTACTTATTTTTCATGTTTTAGAAAACATATTATTTCCCTTTTATTATATCATTTACACCGCATGGATTATTAAACTCAATAAATGTTATGGTAACATATCATTGAATGATAAATTAAAACTTTTTTTTTACAATATCAATGTATATTCATTAAATCCAACAGGATATTAGTACAGGTAATTTTATAAACATATAGTTATACAAATATAAATATATAATTATTTTATAAATAAAATATTATATATACATATAAGTTTAGTTTGAATTGGATCATTTTCAATATAGGATTCGAAAATAAATCTAATCTAATAACAAAATTTTGGTTTTTGCGATTTTTTCTTTGATTCGGATTTCTCATTTAAATTGAATTAGATTAGTTACGGACAAGTCTAATTTTGGACTACCTCTAATACTTTTTTAAAAGACAAATTTATTTTTTTAAAAAAATTATTATTCAATAATGTTGAGAATCTGTATTTAGGTTTTGGTGCTATATTTATTATTTTCAAAACTTCTTTTTAAATAATAATATAATAATCACAAATTTACCTTGTAGAAATAGCATCGATGAATGACTGAAAATGACAATTAATCCGCATGAAATGCGTCTCATATGACAAAAATGTTAACACAAATCTACCCATTGCTCTCAACCAAAATTCTGGGAAACCCTTCACTATACAAAAAGATTATCCGAATTGAGCAAATCCATTGTCAGGGAACTGGACATATGCATGCAATGCAAGACACTTCTGGTAAAAGTATTATTACCCATTGTTAGGGGGAGGCAGACCTTTTGGAATAGCTATGGCATTAAATTATTGATGGTGCAGTCGCCCACATCTTTTGTTGCACCAATTTCTTAGGAGCTAGTGTCATCTCCCATTTCCATTTCATTTTCATCTTTGGTTGATCGTACCATATCATCTTCTGAAGCACCCTCTTCTTTTCCAAAATTCCATCCAGGGGTCACGTTTCCTACTTGTTGGACGACACTCCCATTATGGAATAAACTTTGACGGGCTACATCTAACACATCCTTTGTAGAGTCTTGAGAATGTATGCCACAATTCCACCCAAGATTCCCATTACCACTATTTCCTATAAATTTAGCTGAAACATCCATGCTATTGTTCAACACTTTATCTAGCTGTGATAGTTCCGAATAGGTAATTTTCAAGTCCTTATTAACTTTTACTCCCAAAGTGGAACTCAAATCTGGTCCACTTCCACACATTTGGATTCCCTGATGAACTTGGCCTTGGTAAGCAGACATCAATGAGTTGCTTTGACTAACCTGGATGTTGCCCCTCACTTCTGTAACAACATTTGACATCTTTTCACTGTTTGCTTGCTGCACCATTGTAGTAGCAGAATGATTAGCTATTTCTTTATTCTCCACCTTTCTAAGGATAACTTTCTCAAAGATGGGTGATTTAATCTCAAACTGAGCCTTATTGATTAGTGAAGACTTTCTTGTTCGAGTTTGGGGTTGAGACTCATGTAATGCATTCACTGAGGCTGATGACCTCTTAGGCCTCCCTCTTTTTGATGGTTGTCCTGTTCCTACAGGGATATTCCCAATAACTTCATTAGTGGGCTTTTCCACTTTATGTTTGAGTGATGAGACTTCTTCTTCAAGCTTCATGAGCCGACCCTTGTAATCAGAAACTTCAGCTTGCAATTTATTTACCAGACTCCACAGCTGAACATTCTCCATTGACTGCAAGAATGAACTTGTTCGTATTTGTAATCAAGGCACTAGAAATCATAATGAGTATAATTTGAGTGTGAGATCCGGGAAGAAGTATTTACCTGAGCTTCCCACAGTTGCTGGTGCTTCTGAGAAAGTTTTGCAGGTGGTCTGATGATTCCTCTTTGGAAAGCATGCTCTCCAGAAGCTAAGCAACCAGGCATCCAAGGAGTTGCTGAAGAAAAGCCAAGTGCACCAGGGAAATTGTGAACATAAGGATGTTGTAATTGGTGCATCTGAGCCAAGAAAGAAGATGAATCCCCTGGACCTGTAAACAAGGTCTCGAACTTCATATCTTCAATTACATGTTTTCTGCACCCAACTTAGTAGTTAACCATAATATAGAACTGGTGTATTAGCCAGTAAAATTCACTATGTTCAAGTAGATATAAATTCAATTCAAATATACTACATTAGGAACAGAAATGGGGGAAAAAGAACTCCAGCTTCCATGGTACTTGTTTGTAAAATAAGTATCAAAATGAACTCTAAACTACAGTAGGGTGCATGTCATATGAAGAGCAAAAGTTGCATACTTACCTGGAAAGCTAGGAAATGTGTATCCAACATGGTAACACATATTGGGAACTAGGCTCTGGGTTGTTAAGGAAGTTCCCCCCGGTACAACAGGATTAGCATGCCAGCCAGTGTCACAGAACGACTGAAAAATGGCAGGGACATTTGCTCCAAGCAATGGGCCACCAGTAGAAGGTGGTTGAGGTTGCCAAAAGGGTAATGTTGATTGTGCAAATACCTGACCTTGTTGTGGATGTGGTATCTGCTGCCACAGATTTAAGGCTCTAGGTAATGGTGCTTGTGTGGGGATGGATATTGCAAGGAGCTGTTCTGTAGCATTTTGAGGAGTGTAAGGCCACTGAATAATTGATGGCTGTTGTTGCTGATTTGAGTTAGGTGTGTAGTCATGTGAAGGACTACTGATTTTGGTACTCAAACCAGGAGTCACATTCGGTTGAGCTTTGTCTTGCTTGTTCTGTTAATCATCACATGCATCTCAATCTTAATAAACTGAAAAGAAGTGTTTAAACAATGCAAACTGCAATGTATTATGCTTCTGCATTTCTGAGGTATTTATGCTGCTCCCTTAAATATGATGAGAACCCTCCAAGACAAAATATTCATTCTGAGGTAATTTTTGCTTGCAATATTCAACGAGTCGACGGATTGTGGTAGGTTAAAAAAAGGAAAGGAGACAAGGGAGCAAAGGAAAGACTTTACATGAAGAAGCTAGATTTTTGTCACATACATATATAGAAATAAGAAAATGGGTGTTTCATACCTGAGGTTCGTTTGTCTGAGATTCTTGATTCCAAGCAGAACCGTGTTTCTGATCTTTGTTTTTCTTTTCCATAGGATATAATAATAATAATAATAATAATCAAATGATTATTTTGCTTGAAGCCTTACTCACGCTGAGAGATACAAGTCAGTGTTGCAGCTAGAACCTAGAATGCAGCGACACCCATTACCTGCAAAGCTGCAAATATACTATAGGAGACGAAGAAGAGCCTAGTGTTTTCTTCAACCCCTGATTTTTTCACAGCTCTCTCTCCCCTGGTCTTGTATTTGCTGCAGAATATTGCAAGTTTAACTTATATAACCAAGGTGACTAATAAAAGCCGGCAGCTGCAGCTTTATTGTAATTGTAATTGTAATTTTCTTTTTGTAACTGAAACTTAAATATATCACTTAAATGAGTTATCACATGATAAAGCACCATTTTATTTGTTCATTTTACCGTATTTGGCTGTGAAGCTCATTGATGAAAAAAAATCAGTTATTTAACAACTTTGTAATATGCATATAATTAATCAAAATCATACCTATTAATTTTTCGATCGATTGTAACCTCACTCCTCCCCACGTTTTAAATGAGCCAATTACCATTCTTCCATATCTTGTTAATAATATTTGGACCATGTTTAACAGTAAGAATCTGAATTGCTTCACGGCTACAGAAGCAACTCTGTAAAAGAACATCAAAGCATGGAAAAGACCACCCAATCCTGTCTTCACTGTGTGCTCAAACAAATGGAAGTCCCTTTTCCAATGTCTTCTCTAATTATGTACCAGCACGCGCTGTGGGACCCATGATTTCATTTTTTTCCAATGCAGTTACAGATAATTAAGGTTCGCGACCATAATGACACAATCACTTACTCCATAAAGCTACCAATTTCATTAAATTGCCACAATCATATCATTGAGAAGTAGTTTAGGAATGGAACTGAGCAAGCTCCGCCTAATGGACAACCATTCATACAAACAACAGCATATGGCAACAGCATATAGCTACCAATTTTCGCCTTCGTCACCTTCTGTAGCCTCTGCACCCAGCTCCTCATAATCCTTCTCCAAGGCAGCAAGATCTTCACGGGCCTCAGAGAACTCACCCTCTTCCATCCCCTCACCAACATACCAGTGTACAAATGCCCTCTTGGCATACATAAGGTCAAATTTATGGTCAATGCGTGAGAAGATTTTGAGATCATGCTGCATGATTCATGCACACGGCCCTCTGCACCTTGGCAAGATCATTCCGTGGAACAACAGTTGGAGGCTGATAATTGATACCACACTTGAATCCAAGGGCACCAGTCAACAAATTGGATAGTACGCTTGGTCTTAATGGTAGCTACAGCTGCATTAACATCTTTAGGCACCACACCACCTCGGTATATCAGACAGCAAGCCATATATTTTCCATGGCGAGGATCACACTTGGCCATCATAGATGATGGCTCAAATGCGCTATTTGTGATTTCTGCAACTGAGAGCTGTTCATGATATTCCTTCTCTGCTGAAATCACGGGAGCATAGGATGAAAGCATGAAATGAATCCTTGGATATGGCACCAGGTTAGTCTGGAATTCAGTAACATCAGCATTCAAAGCATCGTCACCTCCACCAAGCATCCGGCCATCAGGCTAAAAAACTAAACAAGAATGCTCAAGATCTACTCAGGTGTTAACCAGAATCAAAAAACAAGATTCAAAGGGCCAGGAAAGTAATTAATTGTTAACAAGATTCAAAGAACAGACGAGTTAGCCAGGGAAATTACCAACTTCTGCACATCATATAAAACTGCACTATCAAGAAATTTAAGACAGGCTATTAAAACCACAGAGTTTTTTAAGTTTTTAATTGAAAATGGAAGAACGTTAAATCAAAGCGGATCCTGGCTGAATATGCCACGTTTGTGACCAATACAGAAATTCAAATAATAATTATTAATGCATTATTCAAGAACGGAAAAAACATTATACTCCCGGTTGATCTCATGGTCAAACGGAAAGCAATTCCAATCTGTTGAATCTAAAATTGCGAATGAAAGATCTAGAAGGCAAAGACACAATTGAAAGAAATCGTTCAAGAATCACGCAATGCCGTGAACATAAAACCTAAACATGTGTGAATAGGAGAAATTATAGATGAAAGCTGTAGATAGGGGGAGAAGATAACCTGAATGCCATGGTGGAGGCCCCTCCCAGCAAGCATTTCCAACCAGAATACCAGCTTGACCAATGTGGATAGAAATGCACTCTCTCATTTTCGCTAAGAAGAAGAACGAGAACGAGAACGAGACAGAGGTGTGATGGCAATGGAAAGTAAATTAAAGATAGAAAAAAATTCAAAATATAAAAGTGGAGTCTGGTGAGTCATGAGTGGGGGTTTGAAATTTAACTTTCTTTTTCTTTTGATGCGACCGGGGAACTTGAGCGGAGCGGTGCGGTGATACAGACGGTGAAACTTCAGACCGGGATCCACTCCAGTTATTAACCGGATTTAGCATCCAACGGGTGTGGTTTTTTTCAACAATTTTTCTTTTATTTAAAAAAAAATCTAAGGGCCGAGATCTCGGCCGGAAACGTCATTGGCCTCCGTTGCCGTTCCTCATTTTTGCACATGATAAATAAATGATTATAAAGAAATAAATTAAATTAAATTAAATCAATATCCTCATTGAAAAATATACTATCTATGACTTTTTTTAATTATTAAACAAAACTATTCGACATTCTCCATTCATCCTAAATTTTTAAAAAATTAAATTATATAACTTTTAAACTAAATTTAATATCTAAGCTTTTATTTGCCTTTATCATGGAAAAATGTAGTTTTTAGCCATTATATATATATAATAAAAAAATAATCTATAAAATTATTGTAATATTTAAGGTTAAATATGTTTTCAATCCGTGAAGTTTAACTCAAATTTGGTTTTAATCTCTAAACTTTAAAATTGTTGGTTTGAGCCGCATGTTATGAAATCACGTAACTTTAGTCCCTCATATTTTGAAAGCACGTAACTTTAATTCATCCTCTTAATACTGTTAACTTTGACGCTGAAGTGACAAATCAATTTTTGTGTCAATTGTCCATCCGGTTACAATGATCATATTTTGGCAATTGAATTACACCTTAGCTCATCTAGTCATATTTTATTTAGGGTTTTATTAAATTTAACTTCACGTTTTTCATGAATAGGGAAGACCATAAAACTGACTAGATGAGTTGAGTTGTAATTCAATTGGCACATTATGGTCATTGAAAGTGACTAAACAAATTAAACTGACACAGAAATTCGTTTGTCACGTCATCGTCAAAGTTAACGGTGTTATGGGGAGGGACTAAAATTACATGATCTTAGAACATGAGGGACCTAAACAAACGATTTTAAAATTTAAGGACTAAAACCAAATTCGGGTCAAATTTTAGAGATTAAAAATATATTTAACCCTAACATTTATTATTTGTCTTTATAACTTAGATTCATATGTTAGAAATGTTTATTTAAAGAAAATAATCACAAATTAGACATTATAAATATGTAAGTATAATAATATTTAGGTTCAATCCCCACTAATAACTAATAATTGAATTAAAGACCATATTATGAAATATTTTTAAAATTGATTCTAAGTCAATAATACATAGTATAATTAAATAATTTTGAAATAATTTATTTTCAGTAATACACACACATACATAAAAGTTAAATTTGAAGTCAAATTATTATTAATTTATTATCAATTTTTCTAACATGTGCAATATTGCACGGGATATTGCACAGGATAATAAATCAGATGATGGAAACGATTTATTTATTGAAAAATGTAATATTTAATATTATCAATGTTTTGAATGCTGTGATAATTGTAATTTCTGATAAAATATTTTCACTTTTAATTTATTATTATGTGTAAAATTACACGTGTTAGAAAAATCAATATATTATATTATATTGTATTATATTTTTATGAAGTATATTAATGTTTTATCATAACATGTAATATATCATAACAAAAAAAACATGTAATATATAACATCTAATAAATAAAATACTTAATATTTGCAAGTATAGTGACATTGATAAGTGTTTAATTTAAGTGAAATTTAATTATGAATTTGAGCACTTATCTTTTTAATTGTGTTTATTCTGGAAGTTGATTCTCCCACCTTTAAAACTCTTTTGAATTTAATTGTTATTTCGAGATGTGTATGTAAATGAAGTCATTTGATCCCATTTTTGTGTATTTTCAGGTAACTAAATATAGGAGAAGGAAGAGGATTGAAAGGAACAAGAAGAAAGCAAAGAAAAGGAGCTAAAATGAAGTTTCTGCCATATTTTCGCTCAAGCGAGAACCCTCTCATTTGAGCGAAAACAGTCTAGAGAAAGGTGATTTTGTGCTTCATTCTTGCTCAAGCGAGAATTAATTGATCCACTCAAGCGAGAAATCACTTACCAATTACAAAAAAGAGTAAGAAACAGATTTTCGTCATTCCGAACTTATCATTTCCATATTTAGAAAGCATGAGATGCATATGAAAACGAAAAGCTCCGGAAGCATATTTTCTTCATTTCTTCTCCAAATCTTATGTTTGTAATGGCTATCATGAGCAGCTAAACCATTCCTTGGCATTGAATGTAATCGATTCGAACTCAGATCGATGTATTCTGGTGATTTATATATATAGCATTTCCGCTTCTATTCGATATTGGTATTTAGATTTTTAGATCTGACTGGAAAGTATTTCTTTAAATATGATATGAATGAAAATGCTCAATATGTTGTAATACTAGGAATAGATTTCAATGTATTGATTGTTTATAGCATTTGAACGTAATGTTGGGTAATCTGTTAAGTATTTGAGGAATCGATATTTAGGGAATTTTCCTATGAATTTTATATCTGAGGAATCGATATAAATGAATTTCGTGTGTTGCATCAATATCGTTAGTTTCAATTGTTGTTTATTATAAATTTACCATAATACATATGAGTGAGATAGATGAAATTTAATCTCAGTTTCTCTAACTAAATTCTCCATAATTTATTTTATTGCTCTTTTACTACTTTGATGCAAAATATCTTAGTTTAGTATCAAACGACCATGAACATATCTATATTTTGTGTAAATATACTTAGTGAGCAGTTAAGAAATTCAATTGAATCAGTGTTCCTCTTGGGTATGACAACCGTTACTCAAATTTATTATATTACGGTTGATTTTAGTACGCTTGCCAGAGAATCAACAGATATATACTTTAATATTTGATTAATATTGTTTTTCAAATCAAATTTATACTAGTATATTATATCATGGATCCTCTTAACTAGTGCCATGAGAAAACTGTTTAAGGAGCCATATATAGTAAATCTTTATTAAAAATCACATCTTTGATTATATGTGTAGTACTAAACACTACACAGTCCAATAAAAATTTTCTTATTTCGGTTGCTTAACCAGTGCCCTAAGGATAGTCATCAGCATTTCCTTTATATTATACGAAGTGTACGAATTATTTATTATAATATTTAATATTGTCCTTCAAGATTTATATATATATATATATATATATTGATTGGACAAATAATATATTAGGAAGATTTCAACAATTATCTCAATTCTATTTTTTCTATGAGCAACTTTGTTCCGCCATCTAGAGAAATTTGGAAATTGGAATTGTTTATTCCAATTTTATAAAAAATATATGCTGCATGCTTTTTATTTATTTCTAATGTTTAAGTTGTATATTTTCAATGGTATTTGTACATATGACTATATAAATTAACTTTTATTTTTTATTTTGATTTGATAAATAAATTATAAATTAATATTACTTTTATGCTCTACACACCTTCCACCCCTTCGGATGATGAGATATATTATTTATCCAACCAATATATATAATAATTCATATAACATTTTTTTCTTCATGTGTCTATTTTTCACTTATCACATATTACGTATGAGTATACCACATTTCTTCCTCTTTCCCCACCTTCACTCCCGTCACTGTAGAAGATTATTTTACAATCCAACCAATATATATAATAATTCATATAACATTTTTTTCTTCATGTGTCTATTTTTCACTTATCGTATCAGTATATCACACTTCTTCCTCTTTCCTCACCTTCACTCCCGTCACTGTAGAGGATTATTTTACACTCTTTATGTACAATTACAATTTCTCTTAAATGAATCATGGATACATTCGTCTATACATGCTATATATTTAATAATAATATCATTTTCATGTACAATTACAAATTCTCTTAAATGTTTTTTTGGATACATTGGACTATACACGCTACATTGCTACATATTTAATGACAATATCCTTCTTATTTCACAGGAAGTACGCTTACTAGACTGCCAAATGAAAAGGGGGTGATATATAATGTCTGCATATCACAAGCCATGACAATGGTTTGGTTAATAACTTTTTTTAAGTGAATGTCACATGATCCTTTAAGAGATAGATGGTTTGACATTATTGCATCGCCTGGT
Source organism: Sesbania bispinosa (assembly GCA_026901365.1). NCBI lineage: Eukaryota > Viridiplantae > Streptophyta > Magnoliopsida > Fabales > Fabaceae > Sesbania > Sesbania bispinosa. The sequence continues at coordinate 1,415,341 of QLOH01000167.1, forward strand.
GAGATGGACCTTATCCATTCATACCCATTTGCCTTCAAGTATCAACAACTGTAGCTTTTTCGAGTGGAATCAAAATGCTTGAAAACCAAGTGTTCATAAGGAAAAGATCAAGAAAAAAGATTCCTTACTAATCGCATGTTTTCATTTTAAGAAAACAATAAGGAACAAATCATCCGATGAAAGAATGGATGCTGTTTAAAAATTAAGCTGATACTAGACCAAATTTTATTTGCTACCAACACTTACTGCATCTCTCTAATCTCTAACAGACCAAATGAGTGGTCCATTATTATAAAAGAATGCAAGCTAGGCCCGGATATTGTTATCAATAACTTTTTTCTTTTTCAGTTTTGCGCCAAAAACAGATAAAGCAATACAACAAGAATGGCTATAACTTTCCATCATATACACTAGAAAATTTACATACATAGTAACTATCAAATTTTTCCTAAAAATATGTTCAAAACATCTTGTAAACAAGTTAAGTATTCATACATACTAAGTCATCAACTGCTTTTAGGTGATGCTTATCACTACTGCGATACAATATTTGGGTTCACTCCGTGGAGAGAGCTTGGAGAGCCCAATGCAGCATCATGACTTAGGATAAGCCAGTTTATGGTCCTTGAGCAATTCAACCACCCTTCTCATTGAGGGCCTATTAATGGGAAACATTGAGGTGCAAAGTAAAGCTACATTTAAAACCTTCTCAATCTCTTTATAATCACAAGTAGTTGGGTCCAACCTTGGGTCCATAATCTGGGTCAGAACACAGTCATGACCTCCTCCAAAATTGCTATCTCTTCCTTCAGGAGATGGAGATAAAGCAGTCTTAGTGATCCACTTCACTATATCTTCGTTCTCACCAAAGGAAAAGTCATTTGGCCTCTTGCCAGTGATCAATTCCATAAGCACCACGCCAAAACTATAGACATCGCTCTTCTCAGTCACTTTCAGTGTATATGCATACTCTGCAAACAAGTTTTCCAAAATGAAAAGAAAAAGATGTAAAAAGAGAAAACTAGTTCCTATGTTATAATTATTTTCTTATTTATGCATTCTATTTTTAAACCATAAAATTGTGGTCTAAACCTTTCTTTATCATGATCTCTAAGCGTAGATGCCATAACACATTTTGAAAACCTATAGAATGTTAGCTTTGAGTACTTATTTATTAAGAAAAAATGGACTTTATTATTCGAACAATTAAAGGACCTTGTTTTACTAGTTTAGAGAGCAGGGTTATATATATACAATGGATGTAGATCCAAATCTTTCTTCGTAAAACAAGGAAAAACTAACCTGGAGCAATGTAGCCATATGATCCAGCAATCCTGGACATAACATCTTTGCTGGCCTCACGCTGCAATGTCTTAGCCAACCCAAAATCTGCTACACGAGGAACAAAATCATGGTCAAGCAATATGTTATTGCTCTTAACATCCCTATGAACAATAGCTGGCACACAATCATGATGTAAATAAGCCAACCCCTGAGCCACTCCCAAAGCAATTTTGAACCGCCTGGACCAATCCATTAACTTGTCACACTTGTCTACATGATGCAACACATCACCTAAACTCCCATTTTGCATGTACTCATACACCAATAATCTGAAGTCATCAGCACTACAAGTAAACAACAATTTCACAATATTAACATGCCTAATTCTCCCCAATGTCTCAATCTCCGACCTGAACACTGATTCTGTATCTGGTTTTTGTGTACCACCCCAGAGCTTTTTCACTGCCACTGTCTGCCCTGTCTTGAACCTCACCCTGTACACCTGACCAGAACTCCCCCTTCCAATCATGTTCTCGCTAGTTAAAAATGGGACTACGTCCTCCTCATTGAACCCCACTCTTTGAAACATTGTTGTCATGAAAGAGCCCTTGGATTTGCCACCAAGAATAGTTGGTTTTCTATTCATGAAGAACAACAACAGGGACCCTAGAAGGAGCACAACACAAGCAACTAAAATGATTATAACAACCAAAGAAAAGAGTTTATGCCTTGAACAAGGACGCAAGGTTTTCATAACTGGGCTACACAAACCCGGGTTTCCCGTTAGACCTGACAAGTACACTTCATGGTTGAAACCTGAAGGAACCTCCCCGTACAATTTGTTGTTAGAGACGTTGAACTGGTTGAGCTTCAGATTCGTCAACTCCACCGGAATCTTCCCAGTTAGTGAATTCGCGGCGAGATCAAGGTATATTAAATCTGGCAAACTACCAAGTTTCGGTGGGATTGAGCCGGAGAATCGGTTATGCGAAAAGTTCAACTCGATCAAATAAGTCCAATTACTCACGTTACCAGGAATCTCGCCAGTGAACAAGTTCTCCTGCATCTCAAGCTTCAGTAATTTCCTTAATCGGGTTATACAGGCGGGAACTTCACCGGTAAATCGGTTTTTGCTGACGTCAATCTCAACAAGTTGATCAAGTTCACAAATTCCCGCTGGGAACTTGCCGGAAAATTTGTTACGGGATAAAAGTAGTTTGGTGATTCCTCGGGCATGGGAAATGGAATCAGAGAGGGATCCTTCGAACCTGTTGTTTTCCATTTGCAAAAACTGAAGCTGTGAAAGGCTCCAGAATTTGGGTGGCACCAAGCCAGAGTGTTGGTTGTTCTCGATTCTGACATAGTTGAGGGAATGGCACTCGCCTAATTGATCAGGTAGAGCTCCAGAAAAGTGATTATTAAATGTGATGAGACGCTCAAGCGTGCTCCTTTGGCAAAGGTATTTAGGCAACTCACCTGTGAAGTTATTGGTTGAGACATCAAAATCCACTAACGCAGTGTTTTGCCCCAAACCTTGCGGCAGTTTCCCTGTGAAGCTGTTGTTGAAGAGTTTCAGTTGATGCAAATTCGGGTTTGAAGCTAAACTTTCAGGGACTTGTCCCTCGAGAAAGTTGTCGTTCAAGTTGAGAGAAGAAAGATGCAATGAAGCGATCGTGCCCGGCAATTTTCCTGTGAGAGTGTTCTGAGAGAGGTCCAAGATAACCAAATTGCTGAGGTTTGCTAAACCTTGGGGTAATTCACCAGAAAGCTGGTTGTCATAAAGCTCAATCTTCACCACACTTTTCAAGCCTGAAATGCTATTTGGGATGTTGCCTGATATGGAGTTATGAGTCAAATCCAAGTTCTTGAGCGAGACTAGGTTCCCAATGGACTCTGGTATGTCCCCTACGAGGTTTATTGTGCTGAGGTACAAAGTTTCTAGCTTGGAAAGGTTCCCAATTTGAGAAGGTAAAGGTCCTGGTTTTAGGGGATTATTAACAATTTCCAATCGAATTAACTCACTGAGGTTGCCAAAAAAGGGAGGGATCGTTCCAGTGAGAAGGTTTCCAGACAAAACGAGCACCCTCAATTGTGAAAACCAACCAAAACTTGTTGGAATATCTCCGGTGAAGTTGTTCCGCGAGAGGTCCAGTATTCTTAGTTCAGAAAACTCTGGTGTGAATTCTGGCAAGGTTCCGATGAATAAATTGTCGGAGATGTCCAAGAGACGAAGTCGGGAACAGGGAATCAAAGACTGGGAGGAGATGGAATTGCCCAGAAAATTCCCTGAAAGAAAAAGGTTTTTGAGGGTCTGAATATGACAAAAACCAAAGGGAAATTCGCCATAAATGCCAGTCTCAGAGAGGTCAATGGAGACAACTGATTTGTTTCGTGCATCGCAGGTAATGCCAGTCCAGTTGCAAGGGTTATGGTGTGTGTTTGGCACCCAGTCTTTTAGGCTATTGCTCTTATCTTGAATTTGGGTGTCCTTGACTTGCAACAAAATTTGAAAGTCTCTCGGGATGGACGCTAAGCTACTTCGACTTGAGCACAACAAACATAATAGTAAAAAGGGTAAGGGATGGTTGAAAATGAGCTGCGACATCTTGAATAATTTTGTTGGTGATCGCATGGTGAGGATGGGAATGCTCCTCAAATACTGATCTTTGAGGGTGTTTGTAACGGATGTGTCACACTTCCTAGTGCTTTTCCTCGTGAGTAAGTGAGAAGCGAGACAAGAAAACATGGAGAGAGTTCCTGTTATTCACGCATGGAGATTGTGACATAAGTGATGAGGAATTCACATCACATGATTCTCCTCGTTGAAGTAAGTAAAAGACTCACCTTTTCGGATAACGAGGGAGAAAGGAGACACATTCACTATTCAACGGTTTGATGTAACTGTAGGGGGAGCGTGATTCGTGTTGGCGCCTTTTCAAAAGCATCTACTTTAAAAGCATTTTGCGCGCATGTGAAGCCAGAAGAAGAACAAGAAAAGCATGGGACACAACCGCACAGGGATTAGGGTCTAAAAGGCATGCTTCCCGAAGAAGAATCATTCTTGTGGATAGCACTAGGCACCTTAGCTATGATACGTTACAGTTCCTGGCATCACGAAAGAGAGACGTGCAAGAATTTGGAGAACTTATTCACCAAGTTTAGTGTGGATCAATTGAAATTGGGAAGCAATACTCTTTCCCCTTGTTGCCTTTTTCTTCTATGGGAATAGATTTGCAGAATGAGTAAATATGCAAGAATCTGATTTGATGCAGTTCAAAATTGGTGTATTTGGTGTTGTTATGAGATCTGGGCCGTCCGATCTTAATTAGACGGCTCAGATGCCGAGATGTTAAATCGATATTAAAAAAAGTATCTCGGCATCTGAGCTGTCCGATTAAGATCGAACGGCCTAGATCTCACAATAGCACCGAATGCACCAATTTTGGACTGCACCAAATCCGAATTCGTAAATGCAGTGTTATTATTTTTCAAGAAAGTGAGATGGTATAAAAAGTAGTAATAACTTCATGCCTTCAGGGTGGTTGCGTTTAAGTCTTTCGTTTTTAAAAATTTTTAATCAAATTTTTATAATTTAAAATTAAAAATTAAGAGCCTGTTTGATAACACTTTTCAAAAACAGTTTTCAGCTTTTAAAAATTAAAAAATTTGTTTGATTTATCACTTTTGAAAATTAAGTTTTAAAAACCGTTTCCAAATTTTAGTTTTTAAAACTAAAAAACCAGAACAGATTTTTGTTGTTTTGGTTTTCTATTTCTGTTTTTAAATTTTGAAAACTAAGAAGTGAAAACACACGGAGAATTGATAATTTCATTAATGGCAATGTTTGTAATTTTTATAAAATATGATTAGGGTTTCAACTGATTTTTCTGAACTTTTGATTGCTTTGCGCGAAGACAAAATCGATCGGAGTCATCTTCACACAAAGACGTTGCGTCGTTCCTCCCCGTTCTTCATAATCGCCATCAATCTCTCTCTCTCTCTCGTTCTCAATCGCACCGTAGGTTTTTCTCTCTCATCTTCTGTTCTTCGATTTCATTTCATTTCTCCACCTCCCCTGTGTGTGTGCTCTTCCCTTCACGGAGAAATTCATAGTGAGGAGATATGAAGCTGAGATCAATAAGACTGTTGAAACCATTGCTAATCTCTTGTAGGTTTTGACTTTGATTTTGAAATTTGAACTCTGCTTGTTGCTTTAGTGATCTGATTATAATTTTGTTGAGCTTGAGGTGGGGTTTAGGCATTTGGCTGTCTTTGGTTCTCCTTGTCTTTGTCCTTAGTGGTGGCGGTGGCTTTTGTAGTTTTTTTATTTGCTTTCACGAGATCCAGTGATTTCTTGCTTGAAATGTAAATATAGCTTGGTTCTGATAAGGAAGGGGCGGGGGCTTTTCATGTGAAGTTCAGCTTCTTGATCTTAGGGGTGGAGGTGGTGGAATTGAGCTTCTTAGAGGCGGAGGTAGTTGAAAAAGGAATTTGTCTGATCTTATCAATGTCGAGCAATTTAATGTAGCTTGAGGATAAGAATCCCATGTATGCCATGTTTGTATCTAATGTCTTCTGTGGAGCCAGTAAGTTGCACAAAGCCTTACCAAATAGACAATTATATTGTCCTAATCTATAATACTGGAATCCTATGAGCTAAAATGACTTTATTTCCATGTCATTGAAATGATGCATAGGAAAGAGCTACTTGGTAATCTGATCTTTTTATTTACCCATTTTATTTTTCTACAAACAACTAGTGAGCAAAACAATTTGATAATCAGTGCAAGATATCTGCCTGTTAATCCTTTTTGTCCATTCCCTTTTAGATTTGGTTAAATGGTTTTTTTAACTCCTAATCTTCAATCGAAATGAGATCTATAGTTAAATTGACCAATTCTAAATGTTTGGATGGTTAACTGATTGTGCTTGTGGTCTCCTTCTGTAGTACTACTTTCTCTATTGGCTTGTTGAAACGAAGATGCCAGTGACTTTAATCCATTCTATAAGTATTTTTGCTCTTTCTTGTTATGAAGTAAATATTGATTTTATGGTGACACTGTACTGATAATTGAGAGAACCAATGGTTAGTTATATATCTAATCTGATATTTAATGAGTTATTCTAAATATCTTTTACTACCAAGTTGCCTAATTTGGTTATGATTCTGGGAGCTTTTTGGGATGTGGCATATCTCAATCATTATTTTTCTGTTTCAACTCTAGAAAATGCATGTTTACTTGATATAGTGTGCCTAATGTGGGTGAAGCTTTATATGGTCCTGGGGATGAATCTGAATCACTTGTCTATAAGGGTACAAAGGGAATGAGAGTAAAAGGGTAAGAGATTTGTGAGACTTGAGAGTTGAATTTATGGCATTAAGTTGCCAAGAGAAGGTGGCATTTCATTTTTGGAATCCTTTGCAGTTGAAAATATTGGCCGGCCTCTGTGTCTCATGCTATGATTTTCAAATCAATGATACAATTGTTTGGATATAGGCAAGCGTATCAATATCGCAGCAGTATAATAGTTTTACAAGTAAGGGTTGTTGTACCCATGAGGAACTCGAACTACTATTGACTCAACACATGCAATTTAGTTCACTAAGTAATTACACAAAAACATTTAAATTTGCATTTTGGTTTTTTGGTAGAAAGTTTAATAGACAAGTTCATGAAAGTAAATAAAAACAATAAAATGGGATGAAAACAGATCTATACGATGGGGATTGAACTCATCGTTCTCCTTCTTCCGTATTCCGCTAGTTCCTGTATTTACGAATTTATTGACATTGATGCAATACACTAAAATCGCCTAGGTCATTCCCTCAAATCTAGAGACCCTAAGAATATAGCCTTGAATATTGATCCCTCAAATATCCAAACATATGCTCCAACATTAAAAATAAGTATTCAAAGCAATCGACAAATCAATATCTATTCCTAGAATATTAAACCCATCGAGTAAAAACGTTTAGTTCGAAATCAAAGAAATACCTTTCGGTCAAGACTAAGATTTAATAACAAGAACTATCTCGTAAAATAGATTAAAGTGTTAATATAAAACGAAACTACCAATGTCAAATGAAAGTAAAATACAAGAACCTAAACTGAATACATCGGAGTTCGAAGACTTCGTTCAATCCCGGAGGAGGAGGTTAGCCACTCATGGAGGAGGGAAACCCAAGAGATGGAGTGGAAGGAATGGAGGTGCAAACCCCAACGGAGCTCCGGAGAGGAAACTTGGAGAAAAAGATTATCTAAAAGTGTCAAAGAAGTGTCTCCTTAAATAACTTCCGTTCTCTTCTTTTAAGCACATTCAGCAAGCTGTCTGAAATTTGAGCGCCCCTTACTTGCTTTTAGACAAAGCACACGCGTTTAAACCTCCAAAATAGAGGTTTGAGCACCCCTATCTGATTTCAGACGGAACTTGGGCGCTCAAACGCCCAAACTTGCTGCCAAAGCTATCTTTCGCTCTTTTTTAACTCTAATTGCTTCTTAACTTTCCTTCCAAATCTTAATACCTACAAAATATATACATTCCTTATTAAAATAGTATCAAAACTCTGAATTAAGTTAAAAACTACATAAAACTAAAATCAAGCAATAAAAGGGCAATTGGGGGCTAAATTAAGAACAATTATCATCTCAAAGTGCTAAAATCATACCTAAAAACTACTAATTTTATGCACTTATCAACAATCAAATGAAAATGTGAAGGGGATGCACTAGTTTTACAAGAGATACAAGACTTAGGATGGTTGACATTTCAATCAATTGATGGCATAACTATTATTATATTACTAGCGAATCTTAGGGGCATTTGTCTTATGTATATATGCTTTGGAATTAAATAATGGCATTCTTATTATTATAACATTATACAATCAATTGATGGCATCGTTTTGAAGGGGTTGTAGTGCAATCATCCAAGTATTTATAACAATCCAAATGCAGTAGCAGTTCTTGTGGGAGTAACTTCTGGTAATTTCTAGTTCATGATCAATATTTCTTTTTTCTTTCTTTTAATTTATGGTGCATGATCAATATTATTAAATTATTATAAAATCAATATGTTTTTATTTTTTATAATTTCTGGTTCAATCAAATTTTTTATAAATTTTCTATTAATAGTTACATGTGACTACCTTTTGTTCATTTCAACACTAATTGAAGACTTATGTTAAGGGTTCTATTTTTTCCTTCACTAAATTGAAATTTCTTACTTCCATCAATTGTTTTCCCTATGAGTTTATGATTGTGGCCACACTTGTGTAAACTACTCTCAATATTTGAGTGCAAGTTTTGAAACTAGCCAGCTAGAGTGAAGTCTTCAGTCTTGACCATTCATGTATGTATGCTTGTATAATAGATATTAACTCCTGTTACCTCTCATACTCTTACATGATATGCCCCCACATACATATAATATTACATAAATGGTAAAATTATTTTTACCCTTAAATTATGGAACATGCTGAACATACCCTTAAATTATTTAGTTAAGATATCTTTCATGCTCTTGTCAGATACATACATATACAAGAAGCTTATCAGATAAGAATATGAGAGCAGGAGCAATTTGTAGGATATTCAAGAAAACCAACTCCTTGTCCATGGTACAGAAGGATTTATCTCACCCTTGGATCTCTCAGTTACCAGGAAGCATGGTATCTGGTTTACTCACAGGGTGCAAATTGCAACAATCAGTCCTGTTCAGAGAATATCTCTTGCACAACAGAAGTAGGATCATCAACCATTCAATTTTGTGGTAAAAACCAGGGGCAGCTACCACAAGTCTCTAATGCCAACACTAACACTGACACCAACTTCTCAGCTTCAGATATTAATCCTCCTTATAAACCTAATAGCAGCAGTACAATTTCCATGTCCTCACTCACAAATTCCTTTTCAGATGGAGACCTTGCTGACAACCTCATCTTTCGCACACTTGAAGCAATAGGGCCCACCAAATGCACAATTGATGTTGGTTCAATGCTTGGAAGAACCCAGGTCCAGTGTAGCTTAACTAATTGGAAACAGTTGGGAGAACAATTGAATTTCCCTTCAGTTTGCCTCCAAATGATGCTTGGAAGGCTCCTCTAGCATGGGACTCACCCCTTTGCCCCAGTGAAATGCCCACCACTTATTCCACTAATAAATGCTACACTTAAACCAAATCAAGGGTATTCATGTGTGGTGAGTTAGTAGTTACCATTTTTATAATTAATAATTTATTTTTACAGTTACCAATTTTTGTGTTTTTATTTTGTATAAGATTCTTGTACTCCCTCTATTTCATATTGATAGTCGTTTTAAGAAAATAAATTTTTTTCATAATATGAGTTATTCTCTAGTTTCTATGTGAGTATTAATGTTAGTTTTCCATTTTTACCCTCCCACTTTTATGGAAAAAGAAACTTAAAAAACTGTGCACCACACTACTCATTAATATATTTAGGTAAAATGAAAAAAAGTGTGTAGTAAATTAATAAGGGTAATTTAGTAAGATTACAATGTCTTTTAAGTCATTTATTATTGTTCTTAATTTGTGTGTAGAAACTTTAAACGACTGTCAAAATGGAATGGAGAAAGTATTATAATTTATAAATATATAATTTTTTTTTAATGTCAATTTGTTATTCTCATTTTCTGCTTGTTTTGTTATGCGTGCGTGAAGGAGTGATTGACAGAATCACAAAATTACAATATATAATTCTTAGCTGCGGAATAGCTATGGAATTTCTGTAGCTACACTCGGACCCACACTCAAACTAAAGTGAAAATTACGTTTAGAGTAAAGAAAAAATTTCTCAATATTTTTAGACATTAAAAACAGCTCTTAAAAATATACAGTTTTAAGCAAGTTTTTTTTTATTTTTAGTTTTAAAAAACAATTTTAAAAAAATGATGTTATCCAGCAAGTTTTTGTTTTTCATTATAAAAATAATTTTTAAAACAAAATTACCAAATGGATTTTTTCTTAGTTTTCTTCTCCAAAATAGTTTTAAAAATGAATTTACAAAAGTGTTTTTAAAAACTAAAAAACTAAACTAAATCAAACAAGCCTAAAAACTTGTTTTTGTGGTTTTCAATCAGACATTTTGAAGATCATAAAAAGTGGTTTTCAAATTTTGGTTTTGGGTTGTAAAATCTTAATTCAAAGTTTTTTTAAAATAAAAACTAAAAACTCGCAACTACCCTAAACGAAAACTCATTATTTAAAATTTCAAACATTCAAAGTTTTCAAATTGAATTCATTCCACCTAACACCTTTTTAAGAAGAACCATTTTTGGGAGAAGGGAAATGTACATGAGTAAATATACATAAAATAATGTTATATTCTACTACAAATTCTCTCAATACTATATAAAGTAAGCATTAGATAACAAAGAATAATGTTATATCCTCTTACAAAAACCTCCTAATTAATACTATATAAATTAAAGTAATACTAAATGAAAAATTAAATGCATTTAATATCTCAAAAATAGAGAAAACATTTAATATTTGCTTTATATAGTATAGTAGGAATAGGGGGATTTATAAGATGATATACATCATTATTTATGTTGAATAATTCTAAATTCTCCTGCTATGTATAAAGCAAGTATTGAATGTTTTCTATATTTTTGAGATATTGAATACATTTTTTTCGTTGAATAATTCTAAATCCTCCTACTTCACCCCATTACTAAGTATTAAATGTTTTTATCTATTTTTAAGATATTGAGTGCATTTGCTTTTTTTTATTTAGCATAGAAAAATGTTATATCCTCCTACAAATACTCCTAACATTATATATATTAAGTATAAGTATTGAATGAAAAAAATAAATGCATTTAATATCTCAAAAATAGAGAAAACATTTTATATTTACTTTATATATTATTAAGAGAATTTGTGGGAGGACTTAGAACTATTCTTTAGTATGTTATCCTCCTTATTTATTCTCATATAAATTTTCCTGATACTATATAAAATAAGTATTAAATTAAAAAACAAATAATAATATCTATAAAGCGTTTTTATTTTTGGTTACATATTGTTTAAAAAATTACTAATAATAATACTATATTACTCCAAACTCGAATATATGAAAAAAACTAATCATGCAAATTAAGAATGGTTGTTAATCTCATGTAATTTTTTAAATGTCATAAAAAAAAATGAATTGTGTTCTGGATTGAAATTATACTCCAGTCCGACTTGAGCCGACGACCATAACACTAACATAGTACGTCGACATTCGCCATCCTTGAATAAGGATCAGAATCTAATTGCCGAAATATATTGTCTCCGAATAGTATTCCGAGATGATGTACCGAGATGCTATTCCGAGTTGTCAAGACAATTACATTACAATTTTAATAACTCTGAAGCTTAAGTCGGAAACAACCTCATTTCCGAGTTTCTTCTTGGCGCGTATGATTAAATTAGCTTGTAGCGCGTGGACCCGTAATTTACGGAGGCAGTTACATCTGTAACTAACTTTCCCGCCAGAATTCTCCTATAAATACATGAGTTTTCGCCCTTTCAGGTACGCTCTTTGAACCCTATACTATACTTAGATCAGAATCATCACTGACTTAAGCATCGGAGTCCCTTGCAGGTACCCTTGCATCATCGTCTTCAACCTAGAGATCTTGAGATAATTGCAATCAGTGAAGGAGACTCACTGATCGGAGCTTCCAGGAAAGTTCAAATTGCATTCCTGAAATTGTCCTCTATAAAAGATTTCAATTTTATTGAAACTCATTTAAAGTGGAAATAATAATATGTATAAAGATTTTTTATTTTTGGTTACATGTTTAAAAAATTACTAATAATAATACAATACTACTATGAACTCAAATATATAAAAAAAAAAAACTAAATCGTGTTAATTAAAAGTGTTAGTTAACTCCATGTAGATTTCTAAATGTCATCAAAAATTAAATGCATTCCCGAAATTGCCCTTTATAGAAGACTTTAATTTTATTGGAACTTATTTCAAGTGGAAATACTCCCTATTGGTATATGGTTCATTAAGTAGGGTCATTGGAAAATAAAATATGATTTAAATAAAGGATATTTTTTAATGATATCTAATTAAATATGGTAAATGAATTGAGATTTGCTTATATTTTGGACCACCATATGTGAATATATTTAGTTGCTTATATTCGAGTACGGATGAAGTACTATATACAATTAATTTACCACTCTCTCTAGTCTTATTTATAAAACAATTCACACCAAATCACACATATTGAGAAAAAAAATTAATATATTAGTTTTAAAAAATTTCTATACAAAATTACAAGTTTACCATTATTTAAAATAAATTTCACTATTATGATAATTATGTCAATTTAAAAATTTTAATGATTAATAGGGACAAATATGGAAAAAATATTAAATATTTTTAGATTTATATATTTGTCTTATAAATAAAATCACAAAAAAAATTTAATTAATGTTTTCTTATAAATAGGATTGGAGTATTATTTTTAAATTATGTAGTACTATTGAATAATCTTACAACCCTTCCCCAACACACATCAAATTGAATGAGAAAAATTAGCTAAGCTGTATTAGTCATGACAAAGTAAAGTGATTCGTAAGAGAATTTGGAAAGCCCCGTTTCTTAATTAGAAGGGAAATAAATGAGAAGATAAGATTATGTACTACTACTCTCGATTTGAATATAAGTAAAAATAACTAAATTCACATATATTAAGAAAGTTGGTTAAACTCATTAAATTTTCTTGGTATCATGTACTACATCCATTCCAATTTGATAGTCGTTTTAGGAAAATAAATTTTTTTCATAATATGAGTCGTTCTCTAGTTTCTATGTGAGTATTAATGATAGTTTTCCATTTTTACCCTTCCACTTTTATGGGAAAAGAAACTTAAAAAATTGTGCACCACACTACTCATTAATGTATTTAGGTAAAATGAGAAAAAATGTGTAGTAAATTAAGAAGGGTAATTTAGTAAGATTACTATGTCTTTTAAGTCATTTATTATTGTTCTTAATTTGTGTGTAAAAACCTTAAACGACTGTCAAAATGGAATGGAGGGAGTAAAAAGTACTTCAATTGCCTAAATTACCTTACATTCAATTTTATTGAAAATTGTTTCAAGTGAACATACTCTTTTCTATTGGCATATGATTCATTAAATAGAGTGGTTAAAAAGTAAAATCAAACGACATTTTGGGTTTATCTTATTAAATAGGGTAAAAATAGTTAAAAATTTGCTTATATTTTAGCCCACTAAATATAAGTTTTTTTTGTTTATATTCAAGTGCGGAGAGAGTGTTGTAATTCTATTTCCAACCATAAGATCCATTGCACATTTGCAAATACAATTAAAAAGACCAGAAGTTATTGGGAAGAATCTGTTTCTGTTCCTCTGCCTCTGCCTTGAAGAATCAGCTGTTTGGTAGAAATCAGGAGCTGTCTCCCCACCCTCTTTTCATTTACAATGTTCCCGAGGGGTAAATAATTAATGAATTTTTCATTCTACTAGACGGTGTTAATACTACTCCTCAAATTACTACTATTAAATTAATTTAAAGCATAAACAAATTATAAATTATATACTGCCAGTACTTTAAATTGTGGATGATGAGTCTCATCCGAATATGAATATGAGAAGACAAGGACAATATGTGACGATATGTTAACTCAACAGCCATAAAACTACCTCAAGCATGCCATAAGAACTTCATTGGAGTTTCACGATGGACCATGTAATAAATGTTTTTGTTGACTCAACGGGTGTACTCCCTCGTACTTGAATATAAATAAAAAAAAATTCACAATTTATGAATTAAAATATAAGTAAATTTTAACTATTTCTATCCTATTTAATGAGATAAACCTAAAATGTCCTTTGATTTTATTTTTCAACCACTCTATTTAATGAATCATGTGCCAATAGAAGAAGGGTATGTCCACTTGAAATAATTTTCAATAAAATTGAATGTAAGGTAATTTAGGCAATGCAAATACTTTTTACATGATAGCAAGAAAATTTAATAAATTTAACCAACTTTCTTAATACGTGTGAATTTAGTTATTTTTACTTATATTCAAGTCCGGAGTAGTACTACCGATTATTTTCACTTCGTCAGTGGCTTTCCCCATATTGAACTTGATAAGGTGAGTGTGACCTTTGCAAGTTGCCAAAAGTGTTGGACTATTGGTCGTGGGGGATAGGATAGTGCATCATTTGGTTATTGAACCAAAAAATTGAGTTCTATCTTTACTCGTCATGAAAGCAGTAGTTTATTCATTTCATTTCATGTCTCTTTAATTATCATAGTGTCATAGACTACCTGGTTACTGATTTTGGGCATCACTTGCAATTGCAAGCATATTATATTACATTACATATATAATTAAATTTAGCCTAAAATATATATATACTAACTAAAAGGCAGAGTTAGTTGAGCTAATTCACCCATTTGGTTAATGATATGAGTCTTAATGGTGTTTGGTGGTAGGACAAATACTAATCTTCTATTTAAGGTATAACTTTTTGACTTGGTTAACAAAGTTTGGGAATATTATTGTCAATTAGTTGTTAGATTGGATTGCTCAGTCAGTTTTTTTTTATTTATTTATTTAAGAAAAATTAAGATAAGGGGATAATATCCGGTTCAAGTCAAGAAAAATTTCTTGAGTTTAAAGAACAGCCACAGAGATACTTATATTTATCTCACTTTTTTAAAAGTGGAGTGAGGTTAATCAGTCCAAATTAAAATGTTTAGTAGCAGTAGTTGAACTGTTATACACTTTGTGTTGGTGCCATGAATTAAACCAGTAGCACGGCAGTGATCCGTATGTCATGTTTATGCTGAAACAAATGCTACATATTAACTTGCTTTGAATTGCATACAAAATTTTAAATTAATATTCGATCGTTTGAAACAATAATATTCAGGCGAGTGCTGCATTGTTGTTTATACCAGTATCAAATACGGAATCGTTTGTTTGTTTTTACTCGAGTACATTTGATGGCTCGCGGTTCAGACCATAGTCCAAAGTCTTAAGTTCCATTGAAGATTGGAGTATAATAGTAAAAAGAAAGGTAAATAAATGAATGTACATAAATTAATAATCCCATATTGATAAGCAACAAGCCATGATCTGATGTTTTTAACATATAGTTAAATATACAGTATATTATAAAATCACATCGCAATTCTAACTAAAACAGCGCTCTACATTGGTTTTACAAGATTATGTTTTACTGTTGTACAGTATATTATTGTCTCGAAAATCAGAATCTAGTTTTTAAACAGAGAACTGCCGCACTTTTTGACTCTAGAGAGTAACTATAAAAAGTTAAAACATTTGCAGATAAATTTTGAATATAAAAATTTAAATCAATATGTTTGGTAAACCACTAGTCTTTTATTTCAAATTTCAAAACCTTCCTATTTGATATGATGATTTACACTCATTATTCAAGATATACAGTACATATTTAAGAATGTGGAGCATTCTATGATGCTAAACATTTCAAAAGTGGACATTGCTCAAGATGTGTTAGGAATAAATTACGCATTTCTTCCGAAATCTTATGGTTATTATGATCTTTTTTATATTAATTGAAGAATTCTAATTAATAATAATCCAAATTGGAGGAAAAAAGAAACAAGAATAGCTTGAATCAATCACATTAAGTAAAACTAACAAGAAGGATATAATTATCAATATATATCAATAATTGGAAATCCCATATACAGGAAGAAGTGATCAAATCGTTCTATATAGATAGTGATGATCCATGCTCCAGGAAAAACGTGTAGTTGATTGGTAATGATGACTCGGATCGAAACACCTATGCTATAGCTTTCTCCTCCTCTTCCTTTTGATTCTCAAACGAACAAAAGTAGGAAAAAGAAATTGCGACCAAATTTGAAAATTAAAAAGAAAAAAAAAAAAAAGAAACAAAGGAACCATAAAACTAAAACTACCACTGCCTGGCTCCATCCTGTCTGCCTGTTTTTTCCTATCTAATTATTTTTTTTTTTTCATTTTAAATGAAAGAGAAGATTCTGTGGGAAGGAAGAGCAAAGTTAGTTACATTACACAACATTGCAATCTTTCCTTCGCCTTCCAAATAGTACAGATATGATGTTGGCTATTGCCTCTTGAGGGAAAGAAAGGTTGTTGAGAAGATAAAGCAGCAGTGTTTTCTTCTCTTCATTCTTTCTTCTCTGTGAACGTACAACTGAACTCAGAGAGTGAAAGAGAATGAAGGAGAGAAATGAAAGAGATTGGTATATAAGATGGGGTACCATGCGGCAAAGCAAATGCGTTTATCGGCCGGTGATGAGCCTTTTTCGACTTACACTTTGTCCCCATTTTTGGTAAAGACACAAAACTCTCCCTTTCTCATTAATTATTATCTATCTATTTATCCGCTAATCTAATCTAATTGCATTCGCGGATTAATGTTTTAGTGTTCCCTCTACCTTGACGTCCCCCTCCCACCACGACAACCTGATGCTGACCCTTTTTTATGCAGTTTTTGGCCGGTCCTTTGTCACACTAATCCTGTCTAATATTAATATTTCATCATTGTTTACTGTGTGTTTAAATTACCTATTTACATTCCCTTATCAGTAGTGACATAATTAAATTACAGTGTTTTTCCCCTTTAGTATATATTTTTGAAAAATACACTCCTATTTCTCATTATATATGTTTCCACAAATCTATAATTCTAACAGCTGACATTACCTGTGAAATTCATATGGACTTGGAGTTTATTCTATTGTCACCAATCATTATTGGATAGTACAATTTACTTTCTTTGCAAATCACTTTTTAATAGAGCTGAACAATTTATAAGCAAAACTCTAGTAACTTTTTTTTAAAAAATTAAAAAAAAAAAACTTAGTGTACTCAACAGCTAAATTTGAATATTTTCATACCGATTTTTAAATAAAATATATTTTCAAAAAAAACAATATTATTTTCTTATAAAATATAAATGCAAATTATCCTTATCTATTCTGTACACGTTTGATTCAACTAGAAGCAAAGGATCAAAATGACCGACGCGTAGAGCTGAATTCTTTATAAAATCTTTTGTCATTTCTTTTACTCAGTTGCTAGTATTTTTTAAAATAAGTTTCTTTTTTTAATTAATACTTATCCAAATGTTCACCGCATGAGAAACGTGCTCATTCCTATTTAGCATACTATAGTATTTAAATTGTTTAAATGTTTATGAAAGTCTGATGCAGTGTGAACGAGACTGAAATGAGTAAGAGGTGTTTTAATTTCGTGTACTTTACTTGGTAAAGGCAGGCAATTTCTGACGCTCCCCATGTTTACGGGAGATTCCACCAAAATGTTTACCTTGGCGTCTTGTTCTATGTGGAAAATCAAGAAATCATCCATTGGAACAATCAATTGGTTTAGTTTAATAACCCGTTTATTAATCTTTGAATTTTTTTATTTTATTAACGAAATATTAGTTAGTGACTTAGTGTACCTTTTAAAAATTTAAAAAGCTAAAAAATTAAATAAAAATTTAAGTTATGATATATCAAACATGTTAGTTTTTAATAAATAATTTTGTTTTTAGATTTTTGTTAATTAATAGGGGAGTTGCTACAAAAGAGTAGCACCAGGCATAAGCTTCAGTTCGGTTTGGGCTAAAATGTCCAATTTGTAGAGTTGATATAATAGAATAGTTCAACCGGGCTGACCCACAAAGCCCATAAAAATATAGGATTACCTTCTCATTAATAAAATAATTTTTTTAATGAAACCAATTCGAACAAGTGTTTAGTTTTTTTGCTTTGGCTTCGTCTACACTTTTCATTAAAAAAAAAAATTGTTGCGTCTTCCACCATATATATTTATGTTAAGTATGCATTATAAAAAGATGCCAGAAAGTATAAGAATCAATTTAGAGATGAGCTCTAACATTGAATTAATTAAATGGGTGTTTGGAATGATTTATTTAAACTTATTTTATTATGTAAACATTTATATTATGACATGCTCATAAGATTTTTAATATATTTCAATAAGCTTTCACAGTGTAGCTTATATAATAATTTATACATATTATCTCCTTCTTCAATTTCTATTCACTTTTTTAAGTGTTTATTAAGCAAATGCCTCTCATTTTAACTAAGTTATTTTTCTCAAACCCACCCTAAATGCTACCCGACTTGATTTAGTAACTTCTTCTAAACATTGTTAATTTTATTTAATGAAAGAAGAAATAGAAGTGAAGGTACAAATAATGAGAATAAATTCTTTTACATAGTATTAGAGATGGGATCCGGATCCTTTCAGGTGTTGTAGTTGGCACTAATGATATTAGCTGCGGAATAGATAGGAAATAGCTACGGAATTATTCCGTATCTATTTCCTAGATATTGCGCAGCTAAAGTTGCTGGAGGCTTATCACACACATTGTCGATCGAGATAAGGTAAAGTTTCACGTTTCCCAATTCGTATGACGTATAGTCAGACGTTGATCAAATCTGTCTCCATACGCAAACTTCTTATATTGAGATCACTTAATCTAATTCATATTTGAAGGTTGAACAACAACGACGACGATTTTTCATTGTGAATAGAGAGACTATGGAGCCAAATTCAGGTGCCAGTGAGCGGATTGCGAGAATCGCCGGCCACCTCCTGCCTCCCAATCTCAAGGTTCGTTTCGTCTTCTCTTGCACCGTTCGATTAAGAATAGCATGGTGAGAATTTTGATGTATTTGAACAGATTGAGGATGCTTCTTCTGTTGGGTGTTTGACAAGTGTCCATTGCCGTGCCAAAGGTGGGGCACCCGGATTCAAAGTTGCCATTTTGGGTGCTGCTGGAGGCATAGGACAGCCTCTCGCCTTGTTGATGAAGATGAACCCACTGGTTTCTGTTCTCCACCTCTATGATGTCGTCAACACCCCTGGTGTCACTGCTGATATCAGTCACATGGACACTGGTGCCGTTGTGAGTTCCTTACTCCTTCTTCATTCTCTATTTACCATTTGTTTTTAACAAAATCAAGCAAAACCCAGATACATGTGCTGATCCATTTTCCTGAATTCTATAGAAATCAATAAACTTGCTCAGTAAATTCTTGTGGGTTGGTTGATCCTGTACTCACAATCTAGATTTGTAAAATCATGTTAGTTTTCAATTATATTCGCATAGCCTGCTGACATGACTAAGAAGATTTGGTATTTAGGTTCGAGGGTTTTTGGGGCAAAAGCAGCTTGAGGATGCCCTTATAGGCATGGACTTGGTAATTATTCCTGCTGGTGTTCCCCGCAAACCTGGAATGACCAGAGATGACCTCTTCAATATAAATGCTGGAATTGTTAAAACACTGTGTCAAGGAATTGCAAAGTGCTGTCCAAAAGCGATTGTCAACTTGATAAGCAATCCGGTTAACTCCACTGTCCCGATTGCAGCTGAAGTTTTTAAAAGAGCCGGTACTTATGATCCCAAAAGACTTATGGGAGTGACAATGCTTGATGTTGTTAGAGCCAATACGTTTGTGGTATGTGCTACTAGTCTTGAAATTAGTAGATGCAGCTCTTTATAGTTACTTGATAATTAGGATAGTGAAGTGACCTTTTCAACTTCAACTGAAAGAAAATCTCCAATGCAAAATGCAAAATTTTTGTTTCAACCTTTGGGTCTCTATGCTTATGCTTATTGCTTCATTATAAATTTATAACAATCTATGATACTGTAATTCAGGAATTAAATCTTTGGGTGAGTTGAACTGACTGCTTCATTGTCATAATCTTTTGTATTTTGTATGGAGAAAAAGAAAACAAGTCTATATCAAAGTTATATTATATCTATATGAGGGCAGAATGGGAAAAGGGGGATTTTCATGCTGATAGTTTGGAGAATAACTGAAAGCTGAACTGACAAGTAGTGGGAGGAGGGAATTCAATTATGGAACATGAGAATATCAGAGGGAAGGATAGGAAGTGTGAGGCCAGGCAGAAATTGAGTAGAAAAGTGTGTGGGAGGTTTGCAGATCCCTCGAAGAACCTGTGGCATTTTATTTTATACTGAATATTTTCCTTCTGTTTTTTAGTAGTACAGAGTGAGAGTGAGAGAGATACAATCTGTGATCCTTCTTTTTGATAGTCATATATCAGTTAATATCGGTTCAGAAGATGGAATTCTGGTTTTGGAAATACAATAATACTCATGCCTGATTCCAGTTTCTATCACATTCATTCAATCATCTAGTTTTTGTGGATTCTGTAGGATTGCTTGTTGAAGCCTGAATAAGTTTCTATGGCTGTAGCTCTCTCATATTATTTCTCAATGTGGTCTATTATTATTTATTCTAACTTCGAGTTGTACCTCATTCATTTTTCCTGGGTGGGCCTAAACTGCAGGCTGAAGTTCTGGGTATTGATCCAAGGGATGTGGATGTCCCTGTTGTTGGGGGACATGCAGGAATCACTATTTTACCTCTTCTATCTCAGGTCTGCAATGTAACTATTTCTAATTCTTAATTGTTACCATAACTGATTTTGAATACTTAAAAATGTAATACTCTAATATCCTTACCTGACAGAGTCACCCAATTTTTAGGTCAAACCTCCTTGTTCTTTCACCCCAAAAGAAATTGACTACTTGACCGATCGCATACAAAACGGTGGAACTGAAGTTGTTGAGGTAAAAATTTACATATCTATGTTTTCAAAACTTTCTGTTTACTTCAATCCCAATAACTTTTGATTTGAGAAAACGTTTTCTGTTTTTATTTCCTGTTTTCACTTTTAATTACAAAAATACCATATTGTTTTCACTTTATAGAAAATCCTATGCAAATCTTTGAAAATAGGGAACAAAGTAAAAGGAATGTAGTGTTTTTATAATTAAAAGTAGAAGTAGGAAAGGAAAACACACAACATTTTTCAAACCAAACAGACTCTTGTTTTCCAATGTTTAGTTGTTACTCTTCCATCCTTTACCCATCAAGGCAGCAACCATGGAGATCTTAATGATCAATGTGTTGAATATCTTGCTGGCATATACTGACCTAGAGGCTTGCCGGGATATTGTATGGGGAAAACTTTCCTATATGCAGGGAAACTTACAGCTGAGTAATATAAGTTTGAAAGTAGTTACTAATCTGTCTTGGTGGAATGTATCAGTTAGTGCTTTTTGGCAGTAACATTGTGCTATATATGATATGATTCCTCCATCGCTTTGGATTATATACATGTTGGAATTTTGATTTGCACAATGTTGTAATTTTCTCTAGGCCAAGGCTGGAGCTGGCTCTGCAACACTATCAATGGTTAGTATTCTATTTTTACTTCATACATATAGGGAGCGGATCAGGTAATAGCATGTTTATCATGAAAGGAAATAATCTCAACCATACAATTACAGGAAAACAGTCTTAGCCGGCTATGTGTGTGTCTGTATGTGCGCACAAATTTGCTTCCTTTTTTTCTAAAATTCAATTTTGTTTTATAGCATTTGCATAACATATATGACATCTTAATTATTTTCTTTCAATTAAATGTAATGCCAAATCTGTAATGAAGTGCAGGCATACGCTGCTGTTAAATTTGCAGATGCATGCCTTCGTGCCATGAGGGGAGATGCTGGCATCATTCAATGTGCATATGTTGATTCACAGGTATATTAGGCCTGTTTTCTTTAAAGAACATCTTAGGATTACTATATTTTTTCTCCTGTCTTATTTTAGCAGATTCTAATATTGTGTTGTTGATTTTTGCTGCTCAATAAGTATCTTTCTAAAGAACTAACAAAATCTCTCAATAGGTGACTGAACTCCCATTCTTTGCATCAAAAGTACGGCTTGGCCGTGGTGGGGTTGAGGAAATTCTTCCTCTTGGTCCCCTGAATGATTATGAAAGGTATGCAGTAATAGCTGACATTTGAACAAGCGAATTTCCTATTCATATATATAGGTGAAACTTAAACATCCGAGTTTGTCTACTTTTATTTCAACAGGGAGAATTTGGAAAAGGCCAAGAAAGAGTTAGCAGCAAGTGTGGAGAAGGGCATTTCTTTCATCAGAAAATGACAAGTTGATGATAGTACGTCCTGAAATTAAGTGGTGAGATTGAGCTGTATCCATTGAGATCAAAATTTTTGAATTAGTTATGTATGCTGTGTATGGATCTCTTTAAAATTAGAACTATCAACTATGTAATGAACCAAAAATTACTTCATATTGTTTTTAAAATAATTTAATAATTTACTTCCACTGCTTTTTGTTGTCCAAATTTTCAATTACTTTAGGTGTGTTTGATTTAGCACTGTAACATGATAAATTCATGTTTTTATCATTATAAATAGTTATGTTGAGAGGTTTAAATTTGGGTTTGACCATTTTTCAGAGTGAGTGAAATGAAATATACACTTTATATTTTATAAGCTGATAAGCTGATTAGAGTATAGTACACTCAATATATACAATTCACAGTCTGTAACATGAGCCTGAGACGACGTCCAAGTTTGCAATAATTTGATAAAAGTTTAGAATCGGCCCACGAGTCCACAACTTAATTCGTGTAGGGCCGACGCTCTTCATTATGCGGATTCAGGGGACAAATATATTGGCCCCAAACATACCCTTTCATACTATGTGACTAGAATATTTGTTTGTGTGCTTTACCGTCATGTACGGCATAACGAAACTAAACTCAGTTAACCAAAATAAAAAAACAAAAGAAACTAAAGGCATATTTGTTTATGGTTTTTAAAAATTGTTTTCCATTTTTAAAAATAAAAACTAAAAAAACTGTTTGACAGATCATTTTAAAAAATGATTTTAAAAGTGACTTTTTTCCTTTTAAAAACTAAAATTCTAAAATTACTTTTGAGGTGTTTGAAAAGCTGAAAACTATTCTATTTTTCTTTTTTTTTTTGAAAATGCTGTAAATAAAACATCATTTATTTATAAAAAAAAACAGTCCTTACACTTGTATTTTTCTAGAGAAAAAAATACGTTCTGAATTTTTTTTCCCATTCTATTACTTAAAAAGGAAGTGGTGTAAATAATATAATCAAAATTATAAATACAATATCATTATTCTAACCGTTGTTCTTCCTCTGCCAACGAAATTGCAAATCCCAAGAGCTGTAGAAAATTGTAGGGCACACTGGGAAACTCAGAGTGGACTAGCGTTCTGGACAGGCAAATTGCTTAAATTTGTATTATATGCTGGAGCCCATGTGCTGACATCAAGTCCCCCACTTTTATTTAACTCCCTTCTAGCACCTCTTGTCCAAGTACTTTCCTCTCTTGCATTGATGTGCAAAATAATACCAATAGAATTTTTGCATAGATGTTTAGATATGTATGATGTTTTTGCCTGAAATATTAGACACATTACTTTAATCTTAAAAATGTGATTTTCTAAATTTTGTATACATTACATTCATGTTGATTTACTGTCGAGCGAAATTTAGAAGATTTTGTTAAAAGATTGTATGATTAATTGATAACAATAATATATCAAGATAAATCTCTTGGTATTTTATATATTTTTTAATAAAATTATAAAATACTAAAAAGAGAATTGAAACAGATGAGCAGATGGTATTTTAAAATTAAATAATCCATAAAAAGAAAGTGAAACATCACGTACTCACACACTGTCGCAGTAGATTTTTGAGCAAGGTGTCATTGTTGGATGAAATTAATGTCTTATTAGAGCAGTGATATTTTCATGATCATCATCACAATAGTTTGTCACTTAATTTGTGTGTAATTAATTAGCTAAACAAAGATAAACATTATAGCTAATCATAAATTTGATTATAAATAAATTATAACTATACTGATTCTTTAAAATTAGAGGGAATTTAGGTAGCTCATAAATTTGGATTGGTGGAGATAATCTTGTTCAAACCAACCACTTGAACCAATCCTTTTGATTTGAGATCTCTTTGTTATAAATAATAAAATAAACTATACTAATTCTTCTTTGATGGTACATAGAGTATTTTTTTTATAGATCACATATATTCCTTCAGAGAGAAGGAAATTAACAGATCTTATAATAACTACTACGGTGTCTGCAATAATAAATGAAGTCAAAGGAGAGTAATGAGATGGAACAATTACAATAGGCGATCTTGTGGGCAACCACACAACACAAATAATCAATTACTCCAGCTACTATTTGGACTTGACATATACTATAATATTCTACTATACCCGCCATTATTGCTGCCCTGCAAATACTTACAAAGTTTCCTTCACAACATATACAGGAACCGATTTTTCGACCTCACCTACCAAAAAAAAAATAAAAATTCATAGACAGAAAGCAGTTAGAATTATATTTACATTACTTGTTCTTTACTTTTACTCCTTGAGTATGGAGTGAATCTTCCTTCCAATGTTGCTTTAATACAAGCAGTAAATTTTTAGTGGTTTTCGACACACTAGTATCGTCCATTATTGTATCGTAATACATAAATTTGTATCCAAAATCAAAAACTATAAGTTAGAAAGACAGTAACGAAAAATAACTAATTAAGTATTACGTATCATAATTCATATCGTTAATTAAAGGCTTTAAGCCGTCTATTTTGCAAGATTAGCACCCGTTTAATCAAACATGGATTTATGAAATCTACTGTACTTTCTAGGATTTTTTTTTTTAACTCAAGAAATCAGGCGGTAGCTAAAGAGAAATGTCTACCCTGCTATTGGTTGCAAGTATCATGATTATCTAATTTTTTATCCCTCTGAAGAGTTTTTTTTTTTTTTTTTTTTAAGATTTCCAAATGCAAACTGCTAAGTAAGAATCCTAGAAGGAAAGTGCTTAGGCAATGATACAAACCAAAGAATGGCAAAGGAGAATGTAGGAGACACAAAATTGCCAATTCACCGTGTTTTCTGATCTTGAACAAATAGTCGTATAGTGCTTGTCTTTCAATCTATAAACCACCAAAGTAATACAGGACAGGAGAAAAATATAATAGAAGTAGCATTGTAGCATATGATACAAATAACGAAGGAAACAAAAACGGAAAACGGAAAATTAGAGTCGGTGGTGTGATATTATATATTTATATGGCCAGTAGGTGCAAGCAAGTAGAGAAGTGATGGACCAAAAGTGCATGTCCCTACACTGCCTCTCGTTTTGATAGATTTTTGGGTAAAGTTGTTTGTCGTTTTGGGACTGATTCATCTCTCCTATCCTCTCTATCAATTTTCAACTTTCACGTTTCAATTTTTTTGAAAATTTCTGGTACATAAATAATTTGAACTTCAAAAGGCGCATCAAGGGGCATTATTTGCGTTCGAACATATAAAATTTATCTTGCCCCTAGCACAATTTTTTAAAATATAAATTTTTGTCCGATGCTTATGGTGTCTCCATTGTGGAGACTGGAGAGCTTCTTCTGCTGAATTCCATGTTCCAATTTTCAATTCCCCAATCATCGAGCAATAATTAGTTACAAGTTCACTCTGGGGCCATGTAGGAGTACTTCATATCCTACTGTAAAAAGTTAGTCGTATTTTCAACATCAATAATTGTAATCTATATATTTTAAGCCTTTTGAATTTAAGATAATTTTATCTTCTTTCACTGTTATTATCTACTAAAGAAATAAAAAAAAAGGATACATCCTTTTAAACGCCACAAAGTCTCATGCCAACGAGTTGCTGATATATCTTTTAGCATAAAATAAAAAGTAACTGGAAAGGACTAAGGAGATCCTAACTTGGAAAAGGCCTCACGGCATGGACAATGAATTACAGCTCATTCTGCTTCAGGGTTTGTCAGTAACATTATAACCACATACATACCCACTGCTGTTTCATACCCAACCCCTTTGTGTCATTGTATGTCCCTTTCACCCTACCTGTCATTTGATCCCCTTGATGTTTACATTGCTCCCCTTGACCCCTCAATCCCCTGTCCAGGCTCAGAACAACAACATAAAAATTAAAAGCAGTACTAGACGTAGATAATGACTTTGAAAACACACCTTTCTCCCTACCAATCCTACTGTACAAAACCATTTTAAGAAACCCAAGCATTAACCTTAAGTTAGTGGCAAGAGAGAAAGAAAGAAAAAAAGTAAATGGATAAACTATCACAAACCAAGGGAATTAAGATGAAACTCCCCAAAACCAAAGGAGCACTTCAAATGCTAAGAAGATCTTGTGGTGGGGATTGAGGAGGATGTTGATCCTCTTTAGAAGCTGCTGCTGGAGATTCTAAAGCGTTTGATGATGACAAAGAGGACTCTGTAATTGTTAAGTCCCCTTGTTTAGAGCCAGGTGGCTTTGGAATCTCAGTCAGAATTTGAACAACTTCCCGCATAGTTGGTCTCTCTACTGCCTGTTCTTCAACACAGAGCACAGCTACGTAGAAAACATGCATCACTTCATGAAGGGGAACTGAGGAAAGTCTAGGATCAAGAACTTTTAGAACCCCTTCCTTATTAGAGTCTGTCATTTTCCTCACCCATTGGACAATGTCCACGCCATCACCAAATTCTCCTACTGGTTTCCTTCCTGTTATAAGCTCTAAAAGAACCACACCAAAGCTGTACACATCGCTCTTCTCATCAACTTTCAATGTATAGGCATACTCTGCAATCAAATATCAAACTTAAACACCAAACTTTTTTAGCTAAAATAAAGCAGCACGTTAATTAGAAACAAAGATATGGTAGACTACTTTAGCTGACTGACATTTTACCAATCACCATTAGTTATGAATGTCTCTCAATCAATGACAAGGGAAATTATCTAACCATAGGTGGGGGCTATGGTCAAAACTCAATCGGAGCAGAGCTACCTAACATTTACTTTCAGTGCTTAGGTTAGAAATAATAGGCTAAATTAGGGGGAAAATCAAAACCAAAGTCAAGACACACCACATGGCAATATTAATTAATTTAGGGGCATAACCTCACTATCTACACTCTACAGTACCTAAACCATGATGTTGGGTCAAAGAGTCAAATTCTGAACATTGATTAGACGAACAATTATGACCAGTAAAAGGAAATTTGCCACATGATTAAATTCAACTTATAATTCATCATGCATGTTGAACTTGAAAGATACCTGGAGCTATGTATCCATATGAACCGGCAATTGCAGACATGCATTCGGATGTTCCAGAATCTTGCAGGAACTTGGCAAGCCCAAAATCAGCAACATGGGCTTCATAATTAGTATCAAGAAGAATGTTGTTTGATTTTACATCTCGATGAACGATTAGTGGTGAACAGTCATGGTGTAGATAGCAGAGCCCCTTTGCAGCCTCCACAGCAATATTATACCTAGTGTCCCAATGTAAATGACCCCCCTTTCTTTCCATGAAGAACTTCACCTAAACTTCCATTGGGCATGTATTCATAGACCAAAAGATTTGTCTCATGATTTGAACAGAAACCCAACAATCTAACAATGTGCCTATGCCGGATTCTCCCCAATGTCTGAATCTCTGCATTGAATCCATGATCATGGGATGAACCTCTGCTCATAGCTGGAAGCCTCTTTACAGCAACATGTTCCCCATTCGGCATTGACCCCTTATAGACAATACCAGCACCTCCTT
Source organism: Sesbania bispinosa (assembly GCA_026901365.1). Lineage (NCBI taxonomy): Eukaryota > Viridiplantae > Streptophyta > Magnoliopsida > Fabales > Fabaceae > Sesbania > Sesbania bispinosa. Next base: position 1,443,207 of record QLOH01000167.1, read on the forward strand.
TCCCTATTATGTTGTCCTCCTTCAAGCAATCCAAAACATCATCAACAGTGAAGTCCAAACGTTGGAATGCAGTCAATTTCCATGCACGAGCCTCACTGGCCTTCTTCAGAGACCGCGCCTTGAATATTGCTGCAACAGCAAATATAATAGAACATGCTAGCAACCCAATAACGAGTATGAGCTTCAAAGAAGAAGAGAGCGGGCCTTTAGCATGAGATTGGTGAGCACCATTGGCAACACCATCCTTGCAAGCACCCAAATAGGGGCCACAGAGGTCAGGGTTGCCTAGGAAGGACGTGTAGTTAAAGTAGCTGAATTGGCCAGTGCTAGGAACCAAACCAGATAGATTGTTATATGAAAAATCAACAGAAGTTAAGCTTTGCATTGAGGATATAGATGGAGGAATGCTACCAACTAGATGATTTCTTGAAAGATTCAAGTAATTCAATATCCGCATACTAGTGATCTCATTTGGGATCTCTCCAGAGAGCTCATTTCCACTTAGATCAACAAAAGTTAACAACTTACACTCACTAATTTCCGGTGCAATAGGACCGGAGAACTTGTTGTGGCTAAAATCAATCTTTGAGAGCTGTTGTAACCTCCCAATCTGAGGTGGGATCCGACCCGAGAAGGTGTTGCCATCGAGAAGGAGCTTCTGCATGCTGGAGAAGTTACCAATAGAAGGAGGCAAGGGTCCAGAAAGTTGGTTGTTGGAGAGAGTAATTTGACCAACATTAGCAGAAACAGAATCAGGAAAGTTTCCAGAAAGATAGTTGTCCTGCAACTCAACCTGTATGAGTTTAGGAAGTCCAAAAAGGCCTTTTGGAATTGAACCATTGAGAAAGTTATCTCCCATTCGAATCCTGTTCAGAGATTGGCAGCTCCCAAGGGATTCAGGGATGGGACCGAAGAGGAAATTCCCCAGAGTTATCAGAGTTTGAAGACGATTCCCAGAACACAAGTAAGGAGGCAGAGTCCCAGTTAACTTGTTTGAAGAAATGTCAAGAAGGGTGAGCCTCCCGTTCTTGCCCAAACCCTCTGGAATGTTACCTGTGAAATTGTTCTCCCACAACTGCACCACCTCCAACTTCGTCAACTCACCTATAAACTCTGGAATTGCTCCGTGAAGCTTGTTCCTGAACAGGTTCAGAAGCGTCATGTTCTTCAGCTCACCGAAACTCATCGGAATCTCACCGGTAAGCAAGTTGTTAGACAAATCCATGGACTTGAGGCTCTTCAAGTTCCCAAGCTCCCATGTCAGAGACCCTGAAAGCCCATTCACCTGAAGAAACAGAGTGTCCAGTTTTTGAAGCTTCCCGAGCTCTGCCGGTAACTCGCCGGATAGTCCACAGTAAGCAGCATCGAGCCTCACCAGTTTCGACAAGTTCCCAATCTCCGGCGGAATGCCACCCTCATAGGTGTTGTAGTATCCTAAGTAGAGCTCCCGGAGGCTGCTCAGGTTCCCGATCTCCGGCGGAATGGTTCCGTCGAGCTCGTTGCCGGAAACAGCCAGGTACTCCAGGTGTTGCCACCGTCCGTACTCCGGCGGGATCTGGCCGGAGAAGAAGTTCCCTCCGAGATGCAAATGGCGGAGATTCGGCATCTCGGTGACAGCTTGAGGGAGCACTCCGGTCATGTTGTTGTTGTACAGGTCGAGAACCTCAAGGTTCTTGAGAAGGGAAAGCTCCGAAGGGAAGGTGCCGTTGAAAACGTTATTGGAGAGGTTCAGGAATCGGAGGCCAGAGACGGCAGAGAGCGACGGAGGGATGGGGCCAGAGAAGCTGTTGTCAGCTAGGGAAAGGTTGGAGAGGAATGGGAGGTGAGCGACATCGCCGGAGAGTGTGCCGGAGAGGCCGAGTCCGGTAAGGTTAATAGCGATGACGTGTCGGCGGTTGTCACAGGTGACGCCGGACCAGGAACAGTGTGTGGTTGAGGCGTTCCATGAGGAGAGAACAGGTGGGGTGGAGTCGGTAATGGCGTCCCGGAGAGAGAGCAGGGCACGGTACTCTGATTTGGGCGCAGAGAAAGCATGGTGGAAATGGAAATAGAAGAAAAAGAGAAGCAAAAGTGGAAGTAGAAGACGCATTTTGGGTATGGAAGAAGAGAAGAGGAGCTGCAAGCAAAGTAAAAGGTGAGGTGTGTAGTACAGTGCAGTGTTGGTAGAGGGTAGGCAGAGAACCACCCACTGAGGCTGAGGCTGAGGCTGAGGCTGAGGCCTCTCAAAGTGAAGAAAGCTTTTTCTTACGGTTGGAAATTTTGGACAATGACCTTAAAATAGAGGGAGTTTTGTTTTCTGAATATGAATTGAACTTTTTAGTTTTTACCTTTTATTATGCAAAAAAGAAAAATGATACTGCGCACCCCGAAATTAGACTGTGGATGGTGGGAAAGATAGATAATAAAAAAAATGAAGAGAGAAATGAAAAAAAAAAAATTATTAATGTTATAGAAGAAGGAGAAATAGAAAAAAGTGTAAAAAGAAATAGTATGAAAAAATCACAACTAAAATATGGAATTCCAATAAAATATTCACCTACTGTCGTGTTGATTGTTTAATCTTGAGTTGGTATGCAGAAATCATCCACCCATTGAGAAATCTTTTTTTTCCCCCATTTTTTTAATGACACAATGCTAACAAATAATTGTTAGAAGACGATAATGAATTTTTGTTTATTGTATGTCTAATGGATTTTACTAGTTTTATTAAAAAACGAAGTTTTTTTTTTTGGTACAATTAAAAAACGAAGTTGATGTAATTTTATATAACTTAAAAATTACTCAACAAAAATTATAGGATGTGTGCGGTTAGTGATTGAGAGGAAGGTCAAAATTGGACTTTAAGTTTTTTTTTTTTATATTTAGCAAATTGCATTCATAAAATAGGAAAGTTTTAATAGTTATTGATTGTTTTACACAAATAATACACACTACTTCATTTGTCTATGCTTAGAATTATACATGGCCCTTTGTACAAAACAAACAAGCTAACACGAAGGCCAAGTAAAATCTATTTATTTTTTAATCATGAAAAATACATGGGCTTGTCACAAGCTCATAACCCATTATGTAATAGATACTAGACGAACCTTAATATTTTATTTGGTGTAATTAGAGAAATAGAGAGAAGCGAAATGAAAGGAAGAGAAATAGGGAAGAGATAAGGGTGATTTATAGGTTGTTTGGTGTGAGAGAAATAGATGAGAAATAGAATAGAAGTTTAAAGGTAAGTTGTTTGATTTGATTGATGAGATGAAAGAGAAATTGATTTGTTTATTATTTTTATAAAACATTTTTGTCAATATTATTGTGAAAATCGATTATCTGTTCAAGATAATCAATTTTCATGAAGTCGGAAAAGAGGAGGAGAGAGAGTAAACACAACAGCAGAGCAAATGACATTTTTTCGCTTTTCTCATCCCCTTTGTAGAGAAATGAAAAATCAATGGGACCCACAACTTTGTGTTATTTCCTCATTAATTCATCCATGCACCAAACACACTTGAAGGTGGATTTCTATGCTATTTCATGGTTCTACTCTTAATTCACGCCCACCAAACTGAATCTAAGGGATCTAATGTGTCTGAGAGAAAAGGAGTCGCCTCTTCCTAATGTCTCTAAGAGAAAACTAGTCGCATGCATCTCACTGTGGCATTGTGGATAAAGACTGATGGTCGAAAGCTTAGCAATACAATGAACAATGGTGGTCGAGATAGACCCAAAGCTGTTGATCGTGTTTTTCTCTTTAGATTTAAGATTAGAATTTTTTTTATTGATCTCTTCTTCTTTTCCCCTCACTGTGTCAAAAATGATGACCGGTTGGTTCATCACAGATCCGTCGGTTTACCGATTTTTGCTTAAACCCCCCCCCCCCCAAGTTAACCGATTTCCATCGGTTTAAATACATGTCCAGTCCAGTAAGTGGCTCGAACTTGCCATATCATCGGTTTCTGGTCTAACCGGTCCGACCAGTCATTTCGAGCCGATTTTTATAACATTGCTCAAGAGTGGCTTATAATACAAAGTACTAGAAATAAAATTCGTGGTTGCACGAGTTTGTTTATGTTTTATAAAAGAGAAAGTACTATAAATAAAATCTGTGGTTGCACGGGTTTGTTTATGTTTTATAAAAGAGATTTAGAATATATATAAAAGGAACTACAATTCAAACATAATAAAAATATGTATGGATATGACAAATACAATTATATTTAAGAAGTTTATTAGAACATCATTATTTATTATAATATTAGTGTATTGTGCATATTTCTCAACTTGTTTAGTAATGAAAATTTTCAAAACTTTTGATGATAATGCCACTATTTATAACGTGTCATAATGAACATGATAAAATATGGGTTTTGACAATGAGCTCATAATCTAGTGATTGCATTTGACTTGTAGTATTCATCGTTGTATAATTTTTTTTATTGAATTGTTTTATTCTCAAGAGAAAAGGACACTTAGAATCACTCATTATCAAAATAATAAGTGAAATAAGTATTTTTGTATATTAAGTGTAATAATTAATCATAACATATCATAATTAGCCATAGAAAAAAAACTCTAATTATGATCAAAATAGTTACCTTTTTATTACTTTCTCAATGCCTTTTCACTTTTTCTTGAATGATATTGAAATTGAAATAGTTAATCAATGGTTATTATTAAAAATGTTAAATTATATATTAATCATTATGATAGGTATTTAATTTATTGATTAAGTGTTTTTATGTTTCTTTTTCTATTATTGCCTTTTGGTTTTCCTTTTAATGATATTGAAGTAGTTAATTATTAATAATAATTATTAAAATTGTTAAACTATATATCTATAACTATTATGACATGTATTTAGTTTAGTATTCAAATAAATTTTATATAAAGATAAAGATATATAAAATTTTGAGAGTGGGCCTTATTTATACAGGTAAACAAAATAGATATACAATTTAGTATTACAAGGTAGAGTGATGGGACATATTAGAATATAAAATAATATTAGTTTCATTTTTAAATGATAAATAAAATTAAATTTCATTTTTAAAATTAAATAATTATATATGAAATTCACTCATTAAAAATGATAAAATCAATACACTTAAAAAATAACAACATACTCATAAAGTCTAAATATTTCACATAAATAAGTTTTAATACTTTTATAACCTAGTGAAATAAACAAACAACAATGCATATAATATTTGAATTCAATTTTATCCATTACAATTGAATTTTTTTGCCATGATCCAATGAAATATTAGAAATTAGTTAACACGAGAAGATGACAATTCTAGATTTGGAGAATAAATATAATTGTTGTATAGGGTGAGTGGATGGAGAGAATTCAAGCACTAGCTAAATACAATTTCAATACTCGAATAAGAATTAGTCTATGTTTGCGAGTTAGGAAATTAAATGAAGGAAAATGGAGGGAAAAGAAAGGTTTATATGAAATCACTTCCCCCCTTATGTTTGTGAGTGTAGTTAGATTATAAAACCTTCTTCTATCCTCCCTTCACCTCCTAATCCTTCCCTTTCCATTCCTTAGATTTTTTGGTTGAACCACACGTATCCTCCACGGGAGGCAATCATGTTCGAGTCAAGAACATCCACGTCATGGTGAGACTAGCTTTCATAGCTAGTGGAAATTTTTTCCATCCACAAGACTCAAACTCGATACCTTACTTAAGGGAATAAAGCATGTATCACTTGAACCAACCCCCGTTGGTTCCATTCCTTATATTCGTGAGTGATTTATTCATTTTCGGAGGGAAAGGAAGAGAAGATAATAACTTATTGGAAACACTTCCTTACTCTATGTCTGAGAGTTTGAGTATTTTACAAAGTATTCCCACCATTTTCTCCCCTCTCTTTCCCCCTCTAATTCTCATCATCTTCCCCTTCTCTCTAAACTCACAAACACACCAGATAATTTTATTATAAGTTCATTGAAAAACTGAATATATTTTATTTCAGTTTTTTTTTCATCATTTTGGCATGAAATTGATTTTATATGAAGTACAATTAATAAAAATGCTATTTTATTTCATTGTATACGATCTGAACCTTTTTACTTCTAAAATAATTGTGAAATAAATGCTTAGAATGAAATGATGATTTAATAATTTTTTGTTATAAAAATTCATTTCCATAAAATATGAAAGGCAACGACATTATAAGCTTAGCAATGGTTGCCTGATATGTACCTAGCCAGCTAGCCTATCAGCCTTCCCCTTTCTTCATAGCTTAGCTAAAGTATGCACTGAGAAGCATCCTTTTTGTTTTACAGTCCGCAATTAAATTTGCATAAGCAGGCACGTAATTATGTTATTTCCTCATTTGCTTGTAGGGTCTGCTCTTGGCAAATCCACCGACTTGTCTCGTATTTTAGTGTAAGTATATATATATATATATATATACATACTATCTGACAAGGTTAATTAATAATGGCTTTTATAATTTGGATTTAATTATTTCAAGTCTTCAACTCGAGGCTAATGGTGGCGTTATCTGTAGGTCTGTCTCCATCCGTTTCTTTCTGCCAAATCCATCCTATGTACAGAGTGGAGTGGTGTGGTTGATCATGATTCGGGATAGATAGATAGATAGTAGGCAAAAGATGACACAAAGGCAGGTTTGTTGTATCTTAAAATCTATTACCTCTAGTCCTTTTCAATTTTGTCTTGCCTGTCTCATTTTTGTCTATGAGTGAACCTTTGTTTGCTTTGTTATATTTGCTTAAGCAGAATATTATTATTTCCATTGGCTTTGCTCCCACATAGAGAATGAACAGATCAGCAATCAAATGAAGCAAGATATCTCTCCTAATTGCAACGTTGATTAAATATTGCCTCTCTTTCGTCACACTTTTGCACCTTCAGTAGCATGGGAGAGGGGACCAAATGATTGGGTACCATTGCTTTCCATTCAAACCCAATTTCAACTTGCCTAGATCCAGGCCCATAAAACATTTGTCTGACTAAGTAACCAGCCCAATTTGTTGTATCTGCTCTGTGGCTGCTTTCAGTGTTAGCGTAAAAATGGGGGATTGAAAAATGAGTCCATTTCAATTTTGTTTATTTTGTTTTGTACAAAAGTTTGAATTAAAATCCCACTTTCATAACTGAATTACAAAAGTTATACCCTACTCCAATCTTTATCTTTATCTCATACAATCAGCTACAAAATAGCTTAATGAAAACCACGAAATATAACACTATCACGAGTTTTGATCATGCCATTAAAGGAAGACCATCAAAGCAGTAAATCGCACATGCCAACTCCATTCGTCGCATTCCAAGTTGATCTAAGGTCGACTTAAATAGTCAATTCGGTTTGGTCTCTTTTAGTTTGTTTATTTCACCTTGTCGATTAAAATAAATATGTTAATTTTGTTAGAGTCTCACATTACCTATACATAATGCCAAATAAAAGTATATAAGCTTTTTACATATCCAAAAATCTAAGAAATTTGTAATATAAGATTTCATATGGCATGTGCTCTCAAAAGTCATAAATTTGCATCATTGATATGATATTTCATGATTATAACTTATAAGCCATGTGGCCTCCATAGTGATTGTCCATCTCGTCCATCGAAGGCCCTCGTCCCAATTTTGTAGTCTTGCCAAAACTATCGAGGAACGCCTTGTTGTATCACAATTTGTTTTTTTAATGATTATAAGGTGAATCATTTTATATTTAAATAAAACTTAAATTCCTAATTTTATTATTAATTATAAAAAATTAAATTAATGTTATAATAAATGTATATATAAATAAAATTTTTAAATATTAAATATATACTATTTATGATAAAAAAATTTCGATTTTTAAACGAAGTACTTCAAAAACTTTAAATAATTATTAGTATTAAAGTAAGGATAATTAAAGGTGAATTCTTTTTAGTTTAAATTCATTATAACTTTTTAATTTTATTATTTATAAATAAATTTAATTTTATAATATATACTAAAATTTTCTTAATATTAAATTTTTACTGGTTATATTGTAAAGATATATCCTAAATCATTTTTTATATGGTCGATGCTACTTTCGTTTCCCCTCAACATAATCGTTGTCAAAGTTGTTAATCTGTCATGCTGTCGATCGAGTCTCCATTTTCTTTATACTTCATAACTTTTTTGTACCACTAAAGCTTCTTTTTGACTCACGGATCAAGACCTTTTCACATACGGATTAGAGGAAAGGCCTTTACGAATTTGAAATGTGGCTGACAGAAAGTTGACAGGTGCTAGATATATGGACCAACATGTCAAATTTGGGTGCTGAACTTTTTTAAAACTGTTTTCGTTGGAGGGCCTCATTGATAGTACCAGAAATAAGAAGGCCTAACTTTCCGGCTTCCTATTACTTACATTCAATTAAAAATATATAAAATTTGATCAATTCTCATCTTATAAGTTAATTTTGGAGATAAGTTGGATTTTGTCCAAAATATAAGATGGTAATAGTGTCTATCATAGGTTTATTATTGGGTCCCCACGTATAGATGTCAGTCCTATAAACTTGACACTCTAAATGTCTAATCCTGAACATGAGGGAGTGTGTTGGAGAGTCTTACATTGACTTGAGATAAAATTAATTAAAAGTATATAAGTCTTAGAAAATTCTCACACTAGGAGTTGGCTATTATAGGTGAGTTAGGGTCAATCCAAATTAAAATGTTCCATAGTTTGGTTGAACCGGATCTATAGAGGAGGAAGAAATTGGTAGAGGAAAGAAATTATAAGGTTTTTTTTTTTTTGGAAAAAATTTAGGGTAAGGAGATGGTGCCACAGTCCAAGGTACATAAATCCTTCACGCTCAAAGGGCACCTATAGAGATATTTACATTTATCTCACCCAACGAGACAAGTGATGATTCAAACCTGTAACCATTAGATGCGAAACCGTGTCTTGCTCCACTCAAACAATCTCTTAGAGTTAAATTATAAAGATTTTGATTTTTAAATACTCATCTCATTTATTTATATATATATATATTATAATTTTATGTTATTTTGTTATTTATAAAATATTATATAATATTAAATATATATTTAATTTTTATTGATTTAACCACAATCTCGTCATAATTTAACCAATAAAATCATAAATTAGTGTATTCACCATTCCATGCTTCATGTATATGTTCATAGACAAATAAAAAATGATTTTTATTGTTTGGATAAAAAAGAAATAATTATAACAAGATAAATATTCATTATTATTATTATTATTTGACTAAAATGAAAAATTAAAAAATAAATTTATTTTAAATTCTTTCATTTTTAATATAATATTAGAAAGGTATATAAATTGATTAATTCGTCATTTCAATAAAGAATTTTCCTTTATTTTCTTCTCACAATTAAGAGAAGTTTAATGTAAGTCTCATCAGAATTATTTTCCTCCGTATTTTTTTTTATAATTGGATAAAAATAATATTTTTTATTTAATATCTGCTTTTTCATAATCCAAATAATAATATGAGTAGACGGGAGAAAAAAAGTTGTCACTGTAATGTTTATAAATAATTTATCAAAATCACTTTCTTTATTTCTATCAAAGATATAGAGCTTTTTCAAAGAAAATAATTTTTCGTTTTTTAAAGAATATATTTTTTTCATACTTAGTTAAGTTTTTAAAAAAATTAAAAAAAATTGCACATAAGTATTTTTTTGAGGTTTAAAACAATAATTTTAAAAAATAATAAATTATATTATAAAATCACTTTTAAAAAATATAAAATATAAGACCAAATAATAGAAAATTTGCAGAAAGTTCACTTTACCTGTTGGCTGGTGAATTAAGAACATAGAAGAGCGTTAGGTGGGAGGCTTGCAAGTTGCAATATTTTCGAACTTGTGTTGAGCCTGAGGACAAGCGACAATTGCAATAAACAACTTTAAATATCAAATCAAATATAGATACAGTTCTAATGTCTCTGTTTATCCATTATCATATAGAACGTTCAAACCTATGTTAGCTTGAAATGTTGCCTTGCTAGCATATGCTTTCAGAAAACGTCATTCATGTTATCAACATGTATGCCGAATGATTAGTTCATGAGCAAGTAATTATGAATGCACATGTCGAACTTTTTCGCGAATTACACTGAGATTTTAAAGCATACTTTGATTGAAGGGCCCGAACTAGAAATCAAATTACATCTAATCTGGGCCAAGTACAATTGGGTTTTAACCAAAAAGTTCTGGTTTTCATCTTCAAAGTCAAATACCAATTTTTTTTGTTTTAGAAAAACAAGGATGCTTTCACCCCTTTTGTAGAGCCCACTTATGAGACCCAGCCCAGCTATTCTTGTTTCTTATGACCTGAAGGGCACAACGACAAACTATGCAGCTTAATTTATTCATACAAGGAATATCAACATCCTCTAATCATTAACAATCAATCATCAACCATATGTACAACAAATTTTCATTCTTGCATGTTCTTTAATCAATGACTCATGACTTCAAAAACCCAATATATAATCAATTTATGTTTACGGGAGGATAGCTAGCTACACTTATGTCCGAGAGGCATATAAATGGTTTTATGAATTAACTTTAATAATATGAAGCGATCGATATAATCGAACTAATAATTAATATTATAAAATTATTAAACATTGCTCTAGAAGAAAGGTATGGGTATATTTAAATGATTACCAGATTAGCAAGGAGATCACAAAATCTATGGTGGGACCAAGTGGTTTCCTATATTAAATTGCAACTATCAAATTTATCTCACAAGATCCATGATCCGTCATTTCGCTTCCAATGACATGCACAAATTGAATCGATTAATTAATAATTCCTTTGTTGGCACACTGACTGCTTGATCATTTTTAATTAATTATAAGATTAGACTATGTCTACCCTAAACTTGCGCGTATATATTATTAACTAATATATCTCCCCCAATCTAATGAAAACAGGTTATAACTATACTTATTATTGGGATTAAGAGATTTGAAATGATTCTCTACAATCTCCGGCCGTTTTACATTCATTCATGGTATAAAATGAATGGATGAATTGCATTTTTAAATGTCAATAAAGTGTAACATTTTGATTGCTCGTTTATGATTGTTTGGAGGCAGTTGAGAAAATGCGTAAGTTAGCAGTTTAAATTAAATATATATAAAGGTCTTGAGTTTAACTTGTTTGATCGAGATATTTATTTACAAGTTCAGAACATCAACACCCCTTCAAAAATTTCCTTCTCATTTTTTTCCTATATTTCCTTTTGGAATCCGAGCAGAGTTTTTTTCTTTTTTTTTAACACTTGTGTGTACGTGTGTGAATATCCGAACCAAGTTTATATACGTGACCAAATGTACTTTGAGTCTTTGACCAAAAAAATATATATATGCAAATATGCAATCAAACCTTATAAAATATATTATGACAAAAAAAACAACAACTTGTTATAATCATAAGAATTTTATACAGAAGTAATTGAACACAAAACGACAACAGGAAGAATTAAATTAAGAAGTGTATGGCATGGTTTCTATGAAAACTAGAACCTTTTTCACAACAGGAAAGAGGGAAGAAAGAGGTGTGTGTGATAAGTCAAAGCCTCTCAAAAACCCCTCTTGACAACTGGGGAGATTTGAAAATGCTACAATGTGTAGGGGTAACATAGCCGACCAGTCAACTACGCAAAAAAACACAACAGAAGAAAACACTTTGGCATCATCTGTTGAAATTCCACACACTGCACTGCAGCAGAACAAACCCGTATAAACAATGAATGATATATGCGAAATTGCAAACAGGTACTCGCATCGCAGGCCCTTGATATTGCACTCCAGAATCCTGATCAGTGATCGTGGACGAAAAAGGAAAAACAAAGCACTGCGATGAAAATCATTATTGACTAAAATTATTCCTAGATCATATCATTTACGTTGATTTTATGCGCGCACGCGAACAAATCAGATGAACAGTCTCAAATCAATGCCTGCCGTAGGCTTTGTAGTAGATCCTTAGCTGTCATGCATTTTTCCTTGTTCATCTGCAAGAGAACAGTACAATTAGTTTAGTATATATATATATATAAAAATCATGGCGCCCTTGGTGATTTCTTAATGGTACACTTTGAAATTAAAAACTGAAGTAACTATTGAATATAAATTTTTACCTGAGCAACAATAGTTACATCAATAATATTGTTCCCGAAGGGCAAGAAGGTGCTACTCTGTACAGTGAGATGATGCTTTTCTAATTGAGTAAGTATAGTAGCCGCACGGCCACTGTGTTTATCGCATTGAATCTTGATGAGCACGTCTTTACCAGAAACTCTAACTTCAATTCCAGGGAGTGGTTGGTCTCCATAGCTGTCGTCGCTATCATCATCTGAAAACAGAATAGATCTCTTTACAAGTACTGCCGATTTGTTGGCAGCTTGTTCCTCCAGAGTCTGCACGCGCTCCTTTAGTTGTTTCACATACTTGATAGCATCTCCCAACACAGAAGCCTTATCCATCTGCAATTGCAATGCAACCAACCATGTAAATTAATTTCAACACCTACAAATACAATTACATACTAATTGTTGCACCTACAAAACTAAGTATATGTTTATTTAGCGTTGAAACTGGTTAAATTTAAATTTGAATTATCTCACACAGCTATTTTTAGCATTACAAATGTGAGTTTATCAGGTTTCAACACTAAATCAAATATGCACTATCAGGTTATTTGGTTTAACTCAAAATCACTTTTCAAACCAGATCCAAACAAAGGCCACCGAGATTTTTAGGTAAACAATTGCAGTAGAGAGTATATATATATACCTTCTTGAGGCCAGGAACGATGGCGGAAAGAGCGATGAAATTCTGGCTGAGCTTTTCCCTACGTTTTCTTTCGGCTATTACGTGTTCTTGAGCTTGGATTGGGTTCCTGGTTGTGGTGATGGCAACCTGCTGGTGGTTCGCTAGATTATCATGATTTGAGAAAAGTTTGTCCTCATATGAAATCAGAGCTTCGATATTCTCGATTTTAGGCTTGATATTGGAATCCAGGTTGTGAAATTGCTGGGAAGGAATTGATGATGGTGCATTGAAGTGCTCAAAAGAAATAAGTTGGGAGGAAGGAAGGTCAGGGTTGGAGGCGCAGGAAGTGATCTTGAGCTTCTTGGTTGGCCTTGCAGGGGCAACAGGACTTTCAGCAGGGAAAATATTTGGTGTGCTTTCGTAGTTGAAACACTGCAAGTCAAAGTCATCGAGTGGACATGCAAAAGAATCCATCGGGTATTGATGAAAGAAGGTTGGATCCTCCATTCCCTGTGAAATTAAGAGTGAGATTAATTTCTGCTTAATTATATATATGTTCTGTAATGATGCGTTCTCAGTATGCTTACAAGTTCAGGGAAATAGTTAGGGGACGCAATTTCCATCATCTTTACTTCCTTACGAATTAAGCTTGATATGGGGCACTGAGAAAGAGTCAAACAAGAAAACAATTAATAAAATCTTAGAATTCCTTAAATTGGACAGGAAGTCAGGAACCACAAACTCAACGGAATTATTTCAAATTGGGAGGTCTTAATTAATTGATTCATATATGGATTGTTATTTGCTATTTGCTACTGATGAGATTTTTCCAGATTTTGTATGGATAACCGAAAATGAACAATGTGCTTAATTATGCATGAGAAGGATAGTAATTAAATTCAACTTGAATGAATAAATGCCCAGAAAAAACTGGTGAAGAAGTTCATGCTGAAAACAAATTAAAAAGCCAATTAGTAAACTAGTGTGAAATTATTTATTTGGACAGTGTGGAGAGACTGACATGTTGGAGAAAACAAAACACAAACACCTGGGAGGAAGATAAGGAGAATGGGAAAATAGGCTACCTTGAATGAAGAGAATTAGAGGAGTGGGTGAAGAAAAGAGATTAGTATTCTCAACTTGCTAGATGGGATGAACAAAGTTGGCAAGGTTTTATATAGAGGCACCGTACACGCTTCACACCCGGGTCCATAGAAACACGTGTGAAAATGTATCCAATTTTTTTTTCTGTGTCAGTTGGTACCTTTTGAATGCGGCTGATCCCTGTCTTCACTCGCTTCGTTTGGTCAAACTATGGGTTCTTGGGTGACCTTGCTCTATTTCGAACATTTTAGGCTTACCAGGCCATATCATTTTGAGAATTTGAGATTTATACTAAATTTTGTTGGACCAATGAATTGAGATTGTCACGTCAATATGTATAGCTTGCAAACCAGTAATCCCACGAAAGAAAATGAAAGTAGCAAACAAATCCATCCTTAATTTATGGATAATTAAAAAATTTAACCACAAATTTACATTTTGTTTCAGTGTGCGTGGAGAGAAAATGAAATAATAGAAAATGAATGAAAAATAAAAAAGGAATAAATTTATGTTATTTGAATGGGAGAAATTACACAAAGTATAAAATTTTATTCTCTTGTTTTAGTTGTTTAGTTAAATAAAAAAATTAGAAAAAGAAAAAATATATTCATGTTAAATGAGTTTTATACCTTTAAGGTCAATAAAGTAAAGTAATTATTTTATCTATTTATTTAATTAAATAACCAAAAATAATCAATTATCTTATTAATATAATTGATTATTATGTTACACCACATTTTAAAATTTCTCCATTTTCGCCAATAATCAATTACATTATTTTGGTTTTGATAAAATTAGCCTTTAGGGTTAAAGATAAGAACACTAAAAATAATAAGTTTTTTCAAAGAGAAAATCATTTATTAAGTTAACCAAACACTTTCAATTTAATCAGTTAACTATTTAACTTTCGGTCAATTTATTTATCATTTTAAAGTTATTAGCTAATTTTATCAAACACTTTCAATTCAATCAGTTAACTGCTTAACTTTCAACCAATTTATTTATTAGTTTTACCAAATACACTCTAATTATCTTTTTTTTTTCCTATTTCTTGCTTTCTTGTCTAGATTATATCAAAGGCGTAATTTTTTTAACTTCAATGGGTTGGTCAAGTGGAACTTAGCAGGGTCTCGCGTCGCAGGTTCGAACCCCCATTTGTCTCCTTGGGATCAGGTAAATGTAAGTATCCTTTAACTGGAGCGTCATCCCCTCACCCTAATTTTTTCATTACAAAAAAAAATGTAATTTTTTTACTCTAGTTTTCTCTCAAATTCGGTCTAAACTCTCATGTAATTTTGTAATCTCGGCGGAAAAAAAAGATTAAATTTCACTCTCATGAAGGATTATTTTCCGTTATGTGGCCGATACACAAATAAAAAAAATCCATAAACAATGTCAGCACATGAGATGGAAGTACATATCAAGTTTCATTTTCAATGAAGTAATTGAAAGGTAAACATTTTACATTATTTATCATTGTTAGATAAAAGGGTTTAATAGAATATTCTATATAGACTCCGAATGATGCATTGTTACATCATTCAATAAATATAACACATTGCATGTTATTAAACTTAATAAATGATATGGTAATATATCATTTGACGTCTCTATATAAAAAAAATTAAACTGACAATGCATATTCACCAAGTTCGTGAATCAACCGGTATTGGACTATTCTAACTTGACCAGTTGTCTCAAGTTTGAGTGTTGCTAGTTATGCAATCGTGTTACATACTCTGATGGAAAATTTTGCCACCCATAACGGTCATACTTGGCTTGAGCAAAATTGCCATTTTAAAGGTATAATGTGTGTGGGAGGGATAAGAGGTGTTAGGGAGAAATTAATGGAAGAAAAGAAGGAGGAAGTGATAGACTTTATAAATATTAAACATTCTTAAACACATAAGGGATAAAATGTTCCTACAATTAACCCTTCTCTCCCCTCTTTTCCCTTTAACTCTTATTAATTTCCAAACAAATCCTAAAGATATACTAGCTTAGTGATCTTATACCAAAAAAATTATATTATTATCATATATATCATCTAGAAGGTATAATTATATTATAAGAATTATTATGTTTACTTTAAATTTATACAGAACCATAATTTTCAACATATATATATTCATTTAAAAAATTAATTTAATTTAATATCCTTATAACACTACCCTCATGTGTGTGTATGTATGTATGGGTGGGGATCAACTTACTCCAGGAGTAACTTTGGCAAAGTTACTCCGCTTAATATCTACTTGTGAAATGTGAATTTAACAAATCTATCCGTTGAATAATGTGATATTAATATGATTATTATGCATACCAAATTTTAGATCAATTGTCATAGGTATGTAATCTTGTAGTAAACATTTACTTATATTTTAAAAAGTATATTATACGTTAAACTGAAGTGATTTGATGAAATATCAAATAATTTTAAAATTTTATGAAATTTTATAGCTTGATCTAGTTGATGAAAACTTTTAATATGACGGTTGAATTGATGAAATTCAATGTTTACAAGAAGTTATTAAGCGAAGTAACTTTACCAAGAGTTACTCTTGGAGTAAGTTGATCCCACCCTGTATGTATATATATAATGGATAATCTGGCTCAATTATCACACCATCATTCTTGTTTTTCTTTTTATTTTTTAGAAAAGTACTTATATTTTCTGTAAGAATCAATCATGTTCGGGTGGAGTACAATCTCCATTCTTATTTATGTTAGTAGGACAAGGATAAACTAAATATTATGAGAGTAAATATATAGTTGGAACCAAAACACGTGCTAGTTTTTTATTTTTGTAAAAGAGCAATATGGAGAAAAGGGCCACCAAATCCTCTCTCCTTCTTATGCTACCTATAACGATAACAATAAGGATTTACATATATGAGTTTTATCTAACTATAATTTGTGATCCCAGAGTTAAACCCAATAGAGTTACCTGGTCAAAGACGACAAAAAAAAAAATAAGGATGTGTATATATAGTAAATAGTAATGATATTTTTAATTTAAATAAAGTTTAAAAAATTAAATAAAAATTTAAATTTCTTTCAAAGAAGAAAATATGTAAATTAATTTAAAAAGAATATAAAAACATAAATTAAAATTATTTAAAATTACAAAAAAAATGTATAATTAGCTAAAAAATTAAATTTATATATAATAATTTACAAAATTAAGAACAACATGTGTTAATATTCAGATAAAAATAATTAAGCGACTGAATTAATCACTTTAAACATACTGTAATTAAATATATAATAATGTTAAACCCTCAATTCTATGTGAAATAACACTAACACACTTATATATATTTTTTCACTGACAATTCAATGAATTTTCTCGTCAATTATTTTGAATTTTTTATGTAGTATAAACTCCGACAAATACGCTAATCACAAACATCACAATATGATAAAATGAAACAAGTTGAAGGTGGAGATGACCGTTGACCCGTAGTTCTTGCCTGTGCCACTGCAAAAACCCAAAAACCGAAATAAATAATATATATAACCGATCAAGTGTAGATGGCTTCTCTGGCTGTTCTGTTCCCTCTCCCAGAAAACTGGAAATGCAGATGCTGCCCCTTCCTCTGTCCTGCATAAAAATAAAATCCTGCATTTCGCGCGTCAACAGTTTAGTTGTTTTATTTTTTAAAACATCAACATATTAATGCTATATATTAACATATATTAACACACAATGCTAAGCCATGGTCTTTCAGAAGAGCCGATTGTATGTACACTAGTTTATATCACTTTCAAAGACGAATTGCAGAGCATCATGAATGAGCCTTTTCTGCTATTAATCAACAGTTCAGCTGATAAGCTTAAAAAGTTTTCTTATTAACCATATCTATTCTTTATTATTAATTAAGGATAAGGACTGTTGTTTGGGGTTTAGTATTTTTTTACTCAACTTCCTAAAGGTGTTTAAGAAGAAGTTTGTTAATGTCATACAAAATGAAGAACTCTTATTAAAAAAAATATTTGTTATATAAAAAATATAAAATATAATAAATGATTTACTTTTAAATAAAATTGTATACTTTTATATCTTTAAGATCGATCCTAAAGACCTTTTCACTTCTTTCTTAGATTTATTGTGTTTTGAAGATAACTAATGCTTGTTTATTTGTATTTTTATTTTATTTCCTCTTTTTTGAAATTAAAAAAAATAGAAATACTGAAAATAAATAAAAAATCTGTTTTTAGCATTTCTAGTCTTTCTTTTTTTAAATTTCAAAAAATAAAAAAAATAGAAATTAAAACAGAAAATGAAAATGTAAATCAAACATACCCTAAAATGTCCCTTTTTCACGTTGCATGATGCATCCTTACTTGTACCTGTTTCTCAACAAGAACCTTTCTGTTTTTCGTCTAACTATTTTTTTAAATATTATACTAATTAATTATTAAATATAAATAATTTGTAGATACAACTTTAATTACTTTCTTATTAATCTTCATCCTCACTAATTTTATTTTGGGTCGCAATTTGGTACCCTCCCGTTAGAGAGGGTTTTGGTACCTTCTTGTCATTTTTTTTATTGAATAGACCTAAATTACGTAAGAACAAGTCGTGTACTTTGTCCTAAATTATTTCGAAGACATAAAATAGATTTTAAATGAGACACATGTGTATTGCAAATGAGAATGTGAAAAAATGGGGGAATACAATAAAAAATACATGATAATAGTTATAGAGGGTCAAAAAGTCTTTTCAAAAATTAAAAATACAAATTCTAATAGTTAAATATTGTTCTATAAGTATAAAAATACTAAGATCATTTAAGAAAGTTGAGAGAAATTGATTAAATGATTAAAGAAGGTACCAAAACCCTCTCTCACGAGAGGGTACCCTAGAATTTCCCTTTTATTTTTTATCCTTAATTATTTTTTATCCTTTTTTAATTGTACATCTTGTGTTGTGTCAGGACACTGATTAATGAATTACACGCTCCATTTTTTTTATATGGATGACTTCCTTTGTTTCTTTTTAAAAATAATTTTATTTTTATTTATCATTAATTTTAAAAGTTTAAGACTTCATTAATTACATTTTTTTTAATTATACCCTTGTATTTATCTAAAAATGATAAATAAGAATAACACTGAAAATTAAGTTAATTAATAAAATAGATAAAGGATGTAATAGAAAATCAATATAATTTTCATAAAAACAAGAACATCAATTTTTTTTCTGAGTTCTTATGTCTAAGCAAAATTGTAATATATAAAACGTAGAGCCGACAAAATAGGCATGTCCGGTCATGACGGTCCGCTCGAACCCGCATTTTTATAGGGCTTGAGCACTAAAATTTAAGTTCAAATTTTTCCTGGTTTTTTTAGCCCGGGAAAATAAGCCCGCAATATACCAGGCTCGAGCCTGGTAGCCCAGATGGGCTTTGACTACCCGTTTACATACAAAATAGTATGTTGTTTTATTTGTGAAAAGTAGCTAAGCTTGCCTAAACTTTTAGCGAAAAAGTGCCAAAATACCACTAAAAGCTCGTAAAGAAAAAAAAACTCACTGTGATCATTTTAAGTAATAACCAGCCTGTTTTGGTGGAACTTCTGTAGAAGTACTTTCAGGTGAAAAAAATAGCATGAATCAAAGAGGTCAAATGCATTTAACTTCTCCATAAGTTAAAATTAGTCTTTATAGACCACCTACTCCAAAAGTTCTCCCATTTAACTTCTCCAAAAGTAACTAATTTTAACTTATGGAGAATTTGAATGCATTTGACCTCTTTGAATTATGTTATTTTTTCCACCTAGAAGTACTTCTGCAGGAGTTCCACCCAGAAATGTAGAACTTCGAAGATTTCCACGCTTCAAGCTTAGATCATCTGAAATAATAAAAGTGGTTGTTGATTATTTTAAGTTTTATAATAATTTAATTATATCTTCCATTGATTTTCTAAAACTGAGAAATAATTAAAAAGTATGTTGAAACTCTTGAAATTTTTTAATATGAGAATTAAACTGAAAATTAATTATCAATTAAAACTTTGGGGGGGATTGAAAGCCAATTTAGTGGGACTTATCATCCATGAGTAATGAAAAATCTCACAGATGAAAGACCACCATGTATAATCACTATCAGAAAAATTAGAAATAAAAGACACTTTTTCCGTCTCTGAGCAGGTTAGAGACGGAATTAGAGTGGTCACTAATTTGCTGGTCGCAGATTTGTTAGAGACGGGTTTTTTCAGTCCGTCTCTTTCTAGAGACGGATGTATTCCGTCGCTAATATTTCATAAATTCGTCTCTAACATCATTCTTAAAGTGAAAATGATTCCGTCTTTAACAGAGACCGATAATTTCCATCTCTGAATAATTTAATTTTCGTCTCTATCCAGAAACGGAATTTATTGCCAGTCTCCAATGAGTAAACGCAGTTCCGTCTTTACGGTTAAAATTTCCGTCTCTAAGGCTGAGAAATTAATATAAAATACACCGTCTCTAAATTTCGTCTCAAATATTTTTTAAAATAACCATCATCATTGTAGAAAAGAAAAATCACGAACCAAACTATGATGTTTATTCATCATGATGTAAACAAAAAATCAAAAGAATAAATCATGCAATTATACGCTTAATGACCAACATTTATTGACATTCGATCTGAATAGCAAAAATAATAGCCAATTAAAAATACCAACACTTAATGACCAGCATTGGTACTATCCATATCTGTCTGTACATAGAATTATTTAACAATATATATGAAAGAACAATAGTAAGTCCAAAATCAGATACTTTAGGACAAAAATTTTCATCTGAATATATTTTCTGGTTTGATGTCACAATGTATTATCCGATCTCTGCACTGCTTATGAAAGTATGCAATCCCTTGTGCAGGAGCTGTGGCTATTTCAAAACAAGTTGACCAATCTAGCAATCTATCCCGCCCTTGATATGAAGGGAAGACCCATTTATCCAAAGATCCATTCTTCATGAACTCATAAACCAGAAGCCTGTCAAACGAACATTTGCTTAAGCCAATTAAACCATTTGAAAATTTAGGATTAATTATGAGCTAAATGTTATCCCAATTAAGCAATATCCACTTAGTAACTATTGCAGGAAAAACCTCTAAAACCAGTGCCAAAAAAAGAATCAACCAATACATGAAAGAATCGGTCTAGATACGAGTGTCAAAATTTAATTTTATTAGTTTTTTTTTTTAAAAAATAGTACTCCCTCCGTTCCTATTTATTAGTTACATTTTAGAAGTTTTTTTTGCGTTTCTTTTCACAAGTCACCTTACAATTCCAAGAAATCATTTATTACCTTTTCCCTTATCAACTCCAATGTCTTTCTAACCATCAAATGATAGTGAAGTTAGTTAGAGATATTAAATAAGGATAAAACTAGAAATTTAAACTATTTTTTAAAACTCCAATAAAATTAACTAGTTTTAACATTTTTATCTTTGTGTGATTTGGTCATATGTTTAGTTTTACATGACTGGATTTTAGCCGAGTTTTTTTAGCCCGGTCCGCAAAAGTCCGTTACTTGCTCTATATCAGGTCGAGTCAGGCCGGGTAGCTCGTTTTGCCAACTCTCAAAACGGAATAGATGAAGTAATAAATGAATCACTACAACAAAACTCACTTTTAGCGGCAATTATTTTGCTCTTCAGTGGCAATACAAATTGTCACTAAAATTCTTACTGTCAATTAACCGATGGCTAGTGTATCCAGTGTCGGTAAAAGTTTTACTAACATTTATAAGGAGTGTTGGTAAAAACCCCAATAAAGGCCGAGAAAATTATAAGACTTTTGTGGCAATTCTAGTGACCAGTAAAATTGGTCTACATTATAAGAAATTAGTGGAGTAGTTTTAATTCCATAGTTATATCGTAGTTAATCCCTACTTGTGACAAAGATAGTAGCTTCAACGTTTAAGTTAGTGTGAAGAATTAAATAGAGTTTGACTTTAAAAAGTGACACACTTAAAAGTTGCAGAATTTTTCAAGATTTGGTACATTATAAGCTTATAGCATCTCTCCTTAATATATGTACGATTTTTTTAACCTGTGCAATATTGCACATGATAATAAATCAAAAGTGGAAATGTTTTATTGTGAATTATAACCATTAACATTATCAATGCATTGAGTGTTGTGATAGTTGTAATTCCCAAGAAAACATTTCCACTTTTATTTTATTATCTTGTGCAATATTGCACATGTTAGAAAAATCGATATATGTATGCTTAGGTCTTAAGAAAACAAAAAATATTAATTGCAGAATAATTCTAAATCCCACTAGTTGATCCTCCTAATTACTAAGCAAGGTAAATATTAAATGTTTTTATATTTTTAATATATTAAATATAATTAATTTTTTCATTTAATACTTACTTTATGTTGTAGTAAAAGAATAAGTAGGAGTGAAAGTGAGGGGATTTAACATTACTCTTAATTGTATTTCGTAATCCGTAACATTATCTCCATTCCTAAATTTGTTCACTTTTTTAGGATGTAAATTGTTCTTATTTATCTGTTTACTTACAAGTTTAGTATAATATTAATTTCATTTTTTTCTCATTATACTCTTATGGTAATTTTTATATAATAATAAATGAATCACTATTAAAATTCAATGAGTAAAATGTGACAAATAAATAATAGTAGTGTTGGGGTTGAAACTCAAAATTTTACTAAGTTATAAAAGATCATTATTTTCGAATGCAAAGACATATGAAGATAGGTTCGAAAGAATTATTATTGATCAAGATTCAAGCTAACTTAGTAAAATTCGAAGAGTTTATATTATTTCAAATTCGAAGATAGAGATGTTGATCTCTGAATATGCATTGAAATATAAAGTAGTCATTATATTAGATATGTATTCAAATTCGAAATGCTTTTTATTCACGTGTGAATGCAATTCGAATTACATGAGAAATTCGAATGAAATACATAAAGAAAAATACAGCATTTAGAAATAAAGAAGATAAATTATTTCAAGTCTGATCATGTTTCAAGATGTGATTCGAAGTTCAAATGGAGATCGAAGACTAGTTCAAGAAAAGAAAGACGTTTCAGATAACTTAGAAGAATTTATGAAGTCAAGAAGCCTAAAAAGGAATTCGAAGACCTATCAGATTTTGAAAGACAATTCGAAGACTCGTCAGATTTCAAATGGAGCAGTTATCAGAAGTTACCATCCGGAGACAAATGTCAAGATCTCAAGCAAGCAGTTATTGGAAATTACCATCCAGAGACAAATGTCAAGATCTCAAGTCGTCAATTATTTGACGAATAGAAGACCGTTGCTCCCTTTTATACGTGTCACACCTAGAAATTTGACACCTCAGATAGGCTTGTAATTGTGTCAAAATCTTATTAAGTATTCGCTAGAATAGGAATCTATAAATAGGCAGAATTCTGATATAATAGAGGTTGAATTTCATTTTACTGAAACTCTCTGAAAACACCCAACCTCTAAATTCAAAAACGACTAAGAGGTTACTAAGGGGATTGTCCAGTATGTGTATCCATACCAACCTTTCATTAATGCAATTTACATTTCTGCAATTTTCTTTGCTTTGATTGTTTTCTGCATTTAACTTTCTGCAACTTTTTCTTTTCTTTTGTTTAAATTATGCATTTAAGTTTCTGCAATTTACATTCAGTTCTTTATTGCTTTTACTTTAATTTCTTTTCAAGTTCAAATCTTTGTTTTCACTCTTCTTTTCTCTGTAAAATTATGTTTGAATCCGCATTTTACTTGTTCGAATTCACTCCTGTGAAAGAACTAAGTCATTCAAATTTTTGTTACTTCTTGAATGCAATTTCTGAGTAAATCCAGTTCTTAAAAGAACCTTTAGAGGATTCAGATTCTAGTCCTGAATTGTACTTTCAGAATCAATAAAGTTTTCAAACTTAATTGAAATTTTCACAACAAAAAAGTGGTATCGTTCATTCTATTTCCAACTATTTAATAAGATAAAAAAAAAAATAGACAATATAAACAACTAAAAGCTATAATAGGAAGTTTAAACATAATTTTCATGAAAATACTGGCCTTAAGTACGATCGATAAGAACATTCAAAATGAAAACATTTTATCAAAAGCAAAGTATTTAATATATCATAAACATAAAATGGTGCAATAAATACTTTTTTTTATAAAATATTTTCATTTCTTACATGTTTATCCTCGACTTTAAAAGGAAAATATCTTTACTCCCTTCATTCTATTTTATATGTCATAATTTTGAGAAGATTATTGTTCCTTTTTATTTATCACTTTGAAAATTCAACAATAATTTTTTTTTCATTTATAACTTTATATTTATTTCAAAACAAAAGAGAATAATGATAGAAAATAAATAAATAATTAATTAATAATAAATGAAAGGCATAATAACAAATTAGATAAGAAATAATTAAAGTTAGTTAATTTTATTACATAGATTTAAAAATAATTAAAGATAATTAATTTTATTATATATTTTTTTAAAAAAGTAGTACTCCCTCCGTTCCTATTTATAAGTTACATTTTAGAAGTTTTTTTTTTTTTGTGTTTCTTTTCACAAGTCACCTTACAATTCCAAGAAAGCATTTATTACCTTTTCCCTTATCAACTCCAATGTCTTTCTAACTATCAAATGATAGTGAAGTTAGTTAGTGATATTAAATAAGGGTGAAACTAGAAATCACTATGCCAAAAAAGGCCAATAAGGGCGCTCCCGTACCACATAAAAGGGCGCTTCCGTGCGCACTAATAGAAACTACTCTTATATGGTCGTTGAGAGATGGGCGTTTCTGGAAACGCCCTGACGGAAGATAGTTTAGGGCGCTTAAAAAATATGGAAGCGCCCTCAGGAAGCGCCCTCAACGTTATGGCCAAAAAGTGCATCCTAGAGGGAGCTCCAAGCAAGCGCCCTAATTTTTATGAACAAGGGCGCTCCATGTGAGCGCCCTAAGCATACTGTTCGGGCTAATTAAAAAATTTTGAATTTCAGATAGCGAAAAGAAAGGGGGAAACAAAATAAAAATGGTAAAAATTTAAAAGAACATTTCCCTCTGCTTGATGGTCCTTTTGTTACCACTGAGATCTCTCCCACCACTACCGGTATAGAGGAACCACTCGCCATGGTCCTCATCATCAATGTAACCACCATAAAGGGCCACATACTGAGCACCATAAACCTTGTTTGTGGTAACACGAGTTACCAGATCTTGCCATCTTGGCCACTCGAATGGTAATGGCTAGCTGCGAATTGATTTGCGGACTGCTCTACATCTTAGCAGGAATTTCCCTACGGTATTTACCTTGGTCGATCTATTTTTCAAAGCATTTCAAACAGAAATTGTGACCACAAGGCATCTGAAAAATTGAAATGGAAAGAAACAAAAAAACAAAAATCAACTTAAAATGTTGAAAAGAACACTTAATCAGCACAAATAGGTAAAATAAAATGAACTACTGATCGTGACAGGTCTCTCACGTAACTGCATACAGAAGGAACAGGGGCGGACTGAATGGCACGGACGGCGGAGACGAGGTCACCGGCGGAGGGAGCAAGGGCGGTGACATGGTCAGTTTCCGGTGTCACGGGGAAGCTTCTTGTTGGATTGCGCCATTTCGTGGTATTTGGGTGGTTCTGTTTGGGAGAAGAGAAACAATAATAACAAGGAGGGCGCGGGAGGGGAAATTTTAAACATAATTGGTTTTTTAATTAGCAAGGAGGGCGCTCACAGGGAGCGCCCTATTAAAAAACACGGAAGCGCCCTCAATTCCACAATTTAAAAAAAAAATATGGTAGCAAAGAGGGCGCTCACATGGAGCGCCCTATTAAAAAACACGGAAGCGCCCTCAGGAGCGCCCTCAATTCCAGATTTAAAAAAAAAATTATGGTGACAAAAAGGGAGGTTAAAAACACGGAAGCGCCCTCAGGAGCGTCCTCAATTCCAGAATTTTAAAAAAATTATGGGGACAAAGAGGACACTCACAGGGAGCGCCCTATTAAAAAACACAGAAGCGTCCTCAATTCCATAATTAAAAAAAAAATTATGGTGGCAAAGAGGGCGCTCCTTATAAAAAAAGAATGGAGGGCGCTCCCTAAGAGCACCCTCAAGACCAGTGTATTATAAAAAAAAAATTAAACCTTGATAACGGGGGCGCGTTGATGGAGCGCCCTAACTTTTACCTGTAAGGGCGCTCCCACCCAAATTTTCAGCGCCCTTATTTTAAAACGATCATTTTAGGCGCTAACCAACACGGGAGCGCCCTTAAGTTGGTGCTCTTATATCATAAATTTGGCATAGTGAATTTAAACTACTTTTTAAAATCCCAAAAAAATTAACTAGTTTTAACATTTTTATGTTTGTGTGATTTGGTCATATGTGCCTTATAAATAGGAACATGTGGAATATAACAATCCAATTTTACCATTGTATAATACTCTCTTTGGTCCTAATTATAAAATAATTCAAAACAGATCGCATATATTGAGAAAACATGTTACAAGTAATTAGCACATTGATTTTTGTGTGGTTTGTCTTATAAACAAGACCATCAAAATATTTCTAATATTATCTTATAAATTAGACCATAGAGAATATCGTTAACTAATTACAACATCATTTGATAGTTGGAAGAATATTAAGGTTTTAATAAAGGTAAATAAGAAAAGATAAATTCTAAGGTACCCTTCAGCGATAGAGGGTTTTGGTACCTTCTTTGACTATTCAATTAATTTTTCATAACTTTCTTAAATGATCTTAATATTTTTACAGTTGTGGACATGTTAATTTTAACTATTAGAACTTGTTTTTTTAATTTTTGAAAATACTTTTTGACCCCCTATAACTATTATCGTGTATTTTTTATTGTGTTCCCTCATTTTTCACATTCTCATTTACAATATATGTGTTTTTCATTCAAAATCCATTTTATGTCTTCGAAATGATTTAACATGGAATACACGACTCGTTCCTATATAGCTTTGACTTTTATGCTTCCCTTCAATAAAAAAATAAACAAGAAGGTACCAAAACCCTCTCTCGTGGGAGGGTAGTGGATTGCGACCCATAAGAAAAACAATAATAATTTTTTCATTGAAATTGTAAAAAGCCTTATAAAAAAATTATCAAAACCTTCTGAACAGTGCCTTATAAAAAATGCTTATAAGGGATATTAATTCCATTTCTTAATTTCTATGCCTAAACAAAATTGTGAAAAATAAATAATTTGCGAGGAATATTTTTTCTTGTTTTAATGGACTCATAAACAAAAATAAAATTCTCACATAAAGTTATGAGTCCTGTTATTCGGTTAAAAAATCAATATATGAGAGTTTTTTACTAGAAATCATATTATTGATGGTATTTCTAACATTAAATTAAATATTTTACATCCCACACGTATTTTAATGTTATCGGTTAAAAAAAATCAATATATGAAAGTGTTTAATAGAAATCATATTATTGATTGTATTTCTAACATTAAATACTTTACACCCAATAAACTTTTTTTATATTTAATTCATTGATAAGTGTTATTAGAATTCCTCTTTAGCTATTTACTACTCCTCCAAGTTCAAATGAATAGTCCATAAGTTTTGACACAAGGATTAAAAAATGTAACTAATATGCTTAATTTTATAAAAAGTAATATTATTTAATTTTTTTATTGTACCTTTGTATTCTATCCATTCATTTGTCCCCAATTTTATAAAAAGTAATAATATTTAATTTTTTTATTGTACCCTTTGTATTCTATCCATTCATTTTTTGTTTTCATTTTTTGTTTTTTATTTTCTGAAATTTTACAAAGGAAAAACTGGAAATGCTGGAAACAAAAATTTGCTATTTCCAGCATTTTCAATTTTTTCTTTATAAAATTTTAGAAAACAGGAAATAAAATGAAAACATGAAATGAAAACCGGAAATAAAAATGTAAACCAAACATGCCCCAAAGTTTCCACTTTCCACGAGCATTACATTACCACTACCAGACCAGACTAAACCGACAGACTGTACGCGCTTGTCCAATTGAATTTTATGCATTGAACAGATGCCAACGTCTTACACATGATCGATGCTTTGTTTACGGGTAACCATGGACAAAATGTCAAAACACATTCAGTATATTGGGTGATTAATATCATGTGATAAGTGTGTTATTGCTTTGGCGTCAACCTTAATGACACTGCTTAACGTCAAAAAAGAAAAAAAGAAAAACTTAATGACACCGCTTCATAATTCATTTCAACTTTTGGCGATTGCACTAGCTAGTGATTGCGTTTCTAGCAATTGATTAGGGTGTGTTTGGTATACACCAACAAACATGGATCTAGCAGAAACAATTTTCATAATATCATTTATCTTAATCCACGTTTAAAACGTAGTTTTAATTAAATTTATTTTTCATCACCATCACCATCACCATCACCATCACCGCAAATGTAAAAACACATTTTTCAAAAAGGTTGTTTCTACAAAGACACCCTCTTACTTTTACTTTTAATAAATATGCAATGGAATGCCGCAAAACTTGGCCGATTAATTTATAAGGGCAACCAAACACACTATAAATATTAAAAATAAAGATAATTATGTTTTAAAATTATTTGTTTAAAAAAATAAACTAATTCAATTACATACTCATTACTCTATCCATCTTTAATTATTTACAAGACCCTTTTTATATTAAAAAAACTTTAATATATTAATATTAAAATTAAATTATAGTTAATATTTCTCATATTAATCAAAATCTATAAAATATAAAAATTCAATATTTATGAAGGATAAAATCATACAAATATGGTAAAAAAAGCTTTTAAAACTTCAATCTGTAGAAAATTCTTATAAAAAAAGATTAAATAAATTTCTGAAAAGGGGTTTTATAAAAAGTATTGGGCGGGGGGATTTAAAGCTTTTTAGACATTGCATTTTGCTTTCTTCTTTCTTCATTACCCTCCCTCCTTCCTCTCCTTTAATCAAACATGTGGAAATTGAGGTTATTTTAAATTTTAATTCCATATTACAGTTTGACCATATTGAAATGCTTACTATTAGAACATTTTGGCATTACAGTAACATTGTATTTAGAGGATGCAAGCGTTAGCGAACCTTCCCTCATAATTGATGGCTCTGCGCGATGAAGTATCAATATTTTATTTAGAACAATGATGTAAACATACAAATATTTTATACTTTGTTTTACAATCGAAATCCATAAAAGATTACACTGACACTATTTTATGTAAATCGTAGTGCTTTAGCCCAACTGTTTTGACAGAGTGGCAACATTAGATATTGAATTATAGACCTAATTAAGCTTCTGTGGCGGAAACTTTTCTGTGGCATCTAAAGGAATATCTAGTCCGTATGAATACCTGAAAACAAATGAGATTATTCCTTTTTTTTTTCTTCTCTTCCTTTTCTGGGTAAACAAATGAGTACTCAAATGTTGAGTAATTAATTTCATATTTAGTTTCCTTTTGTCTGTACTTAACAGCAAATCTTTAATCAGATCTTGTTTCAATTACAAAATACCTCAAGAAGAAAGGAATGAGCCCACACAAATGCAAGTAGGACTGGATTTTAACAATTTCGAGCAATGAAATACTTGTTATTCAATGAAAATTAATTAATATATGTACTCGATCGGAGAATCTTTCCACATCTTAAGAAATTTTAGTTATTTCCTCAGAAGTGTAGGAATATCTAGCTACATACATATTTTAGGCGATTCTCACTTATGGACAAGGAGAAGAAAAATCTAATGATAATATTTGGAAATTGGGACGGATAATTGGGATGAACCTGCAGCTAACAATATTGAAACAGTGCTTATGATGGATATCACGTAGAAAGCACTTTGGTTTAATTTTCCGTAATATATATATATATATATTCTTGCTCCATCATGAATTATATTTACTCTTTTTTTAAACAAAAGTATATTTCAATTGGCTATATTTGAATCAATGGAAAAAATAAAATGATACGAAAGGGAATGATATTAATTTATACTGTTATTTAAATAATTTAAAATATAATTATGAAAAAAAATAAGTTGATCGATGAAATGCATTTATATTTAATACGGAATGAGATATAATTAATTATTATTTGGTATTTTTTTTTATCATCACGGCTACTTCCCATCAAATATTGGAATAATTTTACTCCATTCCATCATAAATATCTAAACAAGAGTATAATAAATTTATTCCATCTCATATATTAAATATCAAATACCTTTTAAATTCATTTTAACTTTTGCTTAGCCAAAAACAAATATTAAATATCAAATAATCTAAATATAAACCTTAAAATCCCTATCTGTCACTATCAGAGACAACAATTAAATGAAGAAATAATTCTAATTCGATTTTTTTTATAACATAAGAAAGCTAATGCCCATCGACAGTATCTGAACCCAGGAGGAATAAATAAACACAGCCAACCTAAACACATTACATAAGATAAGTCATTAAATATTTAAACATTGTTTAGTTGTACTCATATACTGTAATGTGGGAAATCTTTTTAAACACATCATAAGCTATGCAACTCTGACCAAAAAGAAAAGAAAATAAAAACATATATATCTCAACTCTCAAACAGAAAAGCCAAGGAAGTATCCAATTCATTACAAAAACAGAACATCAGTAGTACTAACTACTAAGACAAGAATATTACACAATACTCTGTAATTTATTTAGTTTGCAAAGAAAGATAATTAATAAATAAAGAAGGCATTTTAGCTTTATCAAATCATTCACAAGAACTAATTGTGACTAGGCTCCGAATAGGATTGCCCCTGGTAATAGGGGATACCTATGGTTTACACAAAAAAAAAATCATTCACAAGAACTTTTATATTCTGTTTCAAAACTACGACAATAGTCAAATATATATTTGTACGTCGTAGATAGCTATGATAGAACTAGAGGCGGTTCAGCTCGTCCTAATCTGTCAATTTTAACGAGATGAGTCAATGTTGGAGACTCTCTCAACCCATTGGTCCGTTTAGCTCGGCCCATATTGACCCGTTTTAAAATGGGCTGAAGGAGTATTTGGGTCGGGTCATTAAAAATTGATTTAAATTAATTTGAAAATTAAAACTTCAGGTTGAAAAAAAAAACTAATAACAATTTTTTTAATTGGGTAAAAATGTAAAATTGAGCTAGGGCAATAGCAACACCTTTCCCGTCAGTTTTTTTACACCTAAAATCCTATATTAAGATAGAGTTAGCGAGTGACTCCTTTGAAGTTTGAACGCGGCGCCTCCCTCCTCTGTTCTTCTTTTCCGTTTCGTTCTTCCTTCGGTCTGGCAGTCCCAAATATTTATGGCCCATGTTCCTGTGAATAATAAGTTACGTGGATCAACTTGTAAATCACATTCCATTTACCCAGTTCTACTATCACATGACAATAATATATTGAGTATATATATTTTTTCTCTCTAAATGTGATGCTTTTTATATTAGTCCCTCTTTAATTTGTGTCAACTTTTGATCCTAATTCTTTTAAAAATGACAATTTTGTGTCCCTGCAATTAACTAATTTCATATAATTTATGTTAGCGAGAAAGAGGAAAGGAAGTTTTGTTAGATTAATGTGGTTTCATCCAACAACTTAAGTTTTGGGAATAGTTGATTCATGACATTGTATCGGTGTCTCTATTACCTAGTGTTCAAGAGTTTGATCCTTCCTGCCCATATCATTCCAATAAAAAAAGATTAGTTTCAACACAAGGTACGTGTGTTTGTGCATTGTCCATGTTTCAAGCCCAGTGGACTCTTGCATGAGGGGGCGTGTTAGAATAAAACTATTCATATGACTTCATCTAACAGTTTAAGTTTTTGGGATATTTGCTTTATAACAAAATTGATCAATCTTGTTTGAGAGTGAGCCAAAGAAATGGCCAGAGTAACTATGTAAAAAAAGGGGCAAATGGTATTCTAAAATGAGTGTGGACAACAGTGTTGTGGAGATGGCCATGAAGTAAAAGAGATGAGGAGTATAAATCATGTTAACATACATGGGACCCACCCTACTTCACGACTAGTGATTAATTAATATATATCTAACTTTTTCTACAACACATTTTCTCGGCTTTTTAACCAATATAATATTAAAAAAAATACTATTTACCAAAAACAATTATAAAAAAACATTTTACTCTTGTAGGGTTGTTTCTGCTCGCTTGGATCTGAGGTGGAGGAACTTTCATTTTTTTTTTTGTGGAATTCAACTAGTGGCGCTAAGAGTGTTAGCTCCTCTAGTTAATACAGTGTGAGTAAGCGATTAAGTACAACGGGTGCAGGTGAGTGTGTGCAAGTGCGTGAGTGAACAGTGTGCCCCATGAAGTGTGGGAGTGACTATTGATTGAGTGAGGTGTTGAGTGTAGGTGTAGCAAAGTGGCATGTGTGAGTGGGTGACTGAGAGAGTGCAGAAACGCGTGAGAGAGAGGGAGGCATGCACGCGTCTCGGAAACGTAACCTGGTAATGGGGCGGTTTCCTTTAGCGCCACGTGTGTGAGAGGGCGTATGACGCTGGTTACTTTAGCACCATGCGTGTAAGCATTTAGTGTATGGCGCAGACTAAGACAACGCCACATGTTGTCTCCTAACGTATCGTCTTGTCACTAGCTGCAGAGATTATGCATGGGGAATACGTGCGGACTATATTCTTCTGCATGGGCAATATGCGAACGACAGAGATTCTTCTGCATGCAAGTGAATATATTCTCATGAGTGAATGTTGTATACTTTCAGCTGAGTTTCAATAGAAAATGGTAAACCTAATAATGTAGCTTTTCCTATATATAGCTACGCACAACATTAGTTTGAGCAGTGTTATTTCTTAACTTTTACCTTCTTCTATTTGCTTTCAACATACAATTTTCCTTTTAAAATTCTCATAATGGCTTTAGAGAGAATTATTCATCCTGGTCCAATAGATAAGTCTTTATTGCACCTTCAAGAAACACATGTTTCGGAGCGTATATGGAACAGTGAACCGGACAAAGTTCTATATGTTAGACGAGTGGGTGATACACAAATGCGCCATGTGGAGATTCCGGTTCAAATTTCCCACTTCTTAGGCAAGCCAGTTTCTTTTGGTGTTGCTCAACTTGAATTTTTTCAAGTTGAGCATACATTGATATCTGCTTTGGTAGAATGTTGAAGACCTGAGACACACATTTCATATGCCTCAAGGAGAGTGCACTATAACACTACAAGACATTGTTGTACAAATGGGGTTACGTATTGAAGGCGAAGCAGTTACCGGTGTGACATTCACTAACTGGCAGCCTCTTGTGTAACATTTATTGGGGGTGGCACCTGAGGAGGCGAAACATTTATATTGGATATTAATAACTTTATTCACAAATAATGTATAAGAACATTTATATTCAATATTAATAACTTTATTCACAAATAATGGAAAAAAGGGACACTACATCACAAAATCACACATGACGATTAGACAATTAAAATCATTTTTATTTTGATTTATGTATTGAATAGATAAAATAACAATACCAACATAAGTTCAAAATGTGCTTAATGTCATAACAGAAAGATCTCATCGTATCAAAAATATTCTTTTTCAATAAGATTATAGCAATTTATCTTCGTTAGTAACATATTACATTAAAGAGCTTATATGATGATGATGAGGAGGAGGAGGAGGAGGAGAAGGGTTATTTCATATTTATAGTTGTTACTTATTAATGCACATCATATACTAGCTATTACAATTTACAATTAAGACCCACTAAAATAATTTACCATATTTAAATGTTACTTAATAACATCCTCAAACAAACATGATCACCTACAACATTTCACCTTCTATCGTGTCCTTTCACTTCCTTCCACTTTGTGTGTATATATAAACAACATTCATATTCAAAACCTCACATTGAGGGAAAAAAATTATCCAGTCAAATCATGTTGACTATCACTATGTATCTTAACAATTATGCAGATGTCTTTATCATAAAAACATATTTCTAAAAAATACATATCACCGACATATTTTAAAAAAATATTTCCAAAAAAAAAATAGAGGGATCAAATGAAAAATTGGGATATTTTGAGAAAAAAAACATATTTTAGCGTATAACTTATTATAATTATCAATTATAAGTAAAGCACGGGGGATATTTCTAGTTAATATTATTTTTAACTCCAAATAGAAAATAAATGAGGTCTGTTCAATCGCACTCTGGAAAAAAAAAAAATCTCACTTTAGGAGATGATGTCTAAATGGAAAGAAAAACAAGTACTAGCACTATCTTGTCTTGTTTAAATTATTTTAGGAGATGACGTGTCTTCATTTCCAAGGGTATGGCATTTTGCTATCAGTCAAATATCTCTTTCCAATAATGTATTGTATTCATTATTATTCACCCACTTAGAAGAAAGAGGATTTTTTCCCGTGTGGATCACCTCAACTACAATAATGAATATCCATCCATCTCGCAATAAATTCTTTTTATTAGTACTACTACTAGTACAAGTGGACATTTATTAAAGTGAGGGCTAATTAATTACAACACCTATAACTGCAGAACTACATGAATTGCAAGAGTCCCCCTCGAAGATTTCCAGCCAGCTCCTTCACGTTGAGGTTGAATTCATCATCCATCTGCATTTGCAACGTACAGTATAAACAAATTATGTAAATCCATTCCAAATTTATCATAGATATATAATGCAACAAATCAAAATGGACAATTCCTTCACACACATTATTTTGACTCTGATGATTACTCCTACCCTTTCATTTCATTCATTTCGATGAAAAACATACATATTAATAAAACTTTTCTTTTAAAGTGGATTGATAAAAAATAATGTAGGGAGAAGTAAAAATGACAATTACGCATTTGATTTCAAGTTAAATAAAAATAATTTAAAAATTAATGACTGGAATTTCTAGTATTTTAACTTAGGGTTAAATATATTTTTGTCTTTATCTCTTATTTAATTTTTTATTAGTTTTGGTCTTCATTTTTTTAAAATCACATACTTTTAGTACTTATTATTAATTATACTATGTTAAGTCACTTTCATGGCTCCACTACAATATTTTGGGTAAAAATTCACAGGAAATTTTTTGTGATTTTTCTTTCTGAAAAATTCATCTGTAATAAATTTGTAAAAAAAAAAAAACTACAAATTTTTTACATACAAAGCTGCTATAAAATTTCTTTGTTTTGTTGTAGAAAAATTTATAGTAATTTTTTTTGTAAATTTTATATTCTGAACAAATTTTCCTTTGAGTTTTGAATCTTGAAAAAGCTTTGAAGGAAAATTCATAGAAAAATTTATAAAAAATATTGTCACGTAATCACTTAGCTTAATGTAACTAATAACGAGGACTTAAATATTTTGATTTTAAAAAATAGAGAAAAAATAAATGATGGATTAAAATTAAATTAAATAAAAACACATTTAACCTTTTAAGTTATGTACAAAGGGGTTCATAATGAAGTACTCCCTCCGGACCTGAATATAAGAAAAAAAACACTCACATATGGTGGACTAAAATATAAGCAAATCTTAACTAATTTTTACCCTATTTAATGAAATAAACCCAAAATGCCTTTTATTTAATTCAGATTTTACTTTCCAACCACTCTATTTAATGAATCATGTATTAATAGAAAGAGAGTATGTACACTTTGAAACAATTTTCAATAAAATTGAATGTAGTACATTTAGGCAATGCAAGTACTTTTTATAGTGTGTTTGGTAAAACTAGCTTAAAAGCTAGCTGAAAGGTTAA
This sequence comes from Sesbania bispinosa, assembly GCA_026901365.1. Classification (NCBI taxonomy): domain Eukaryota; kingdom Viridiplantae; phylum Streptophyta; class Magnoliopsida; order Fabales; family Fabaceae; genus Sesbania; species Sesbania bispinosa. Next base: position 1,478,893 of record QLOH01000167.1, read on the forward strand.
AGCTAGCTGAAAGCTGAAAAACTATTGAATGTGTTTGGTAAACTAGCTGAAAATGGTAAAAATGACATATAAGGACATCATTAATTATTAAATAATGATAAATTGGGGTGGTTGAGGGTTAAACTTCTACTTAACTTTCAACTAGTAGCTGAAAATTGGAGCTTTTTTTAAAAAAAGCTACCTCCTCAAGTACATTCTCAGGAAAAGCTAGTAGCTACCCAAAAAAGTGTCTTACCAAATACAGCTGAAATGATTTCAGCTTCTAATTTCACTTTCAGCTAGCTGAAATGACTTACCAAACACACTCTTAATATCAAGAAAATTGAGTAAACTAGCAAATTGGTCCATGACTTTTTTAGGGTCATACAGTTTAGTCCTTAAGAAATAAAAAAACCCCAATATAGTCCCTCACTTCTTGTTTTTTTCTTTCACTATAGTTCAACTGTGTGTTTCCAGTTAATTTTTTTATGATGTGACACGTTTTGTGACACCATGCCATCGAGGCACAAAAATAAAGTCATTGGAGTTAAGACCTTCCAATGAAAAAGGGGAGAAGAGAGAAAAAGGAAAAATAGGAAAGCACATAAGGTTGGAGTTTAAGCATTTCAAGTTATAAACTTGACAAAACCACGTCATTTTTGTGTCATAGTGGACACTATAGTAACAAACAGTGAAACAGAGTGTCACTAAACGTGATATGTCGTAAAAAAAATTAATAAAAAACACACATTTGGACTATAGTGAAAGAAAAAACAAGAAGTTATGGACCTTATTGGGATTTTTTTTATTTCTTAGAACTAAACTGCATGAACTTAAAAAAGTAATCAACCTATTTGCTAGTTTATTTCCAAGAAAATTTAATAAGTTTAATTAATTTTTTTTTAATAGGGATGAATTTATATGTTGTACCTCGGCTATGATGGTTATGTCGAGTTTGGAGGTCCCGAAAAGCAAGGCACTGCTATTGATCACTGATAGATGAAGGTTCTGTATCTCTTTGAATATGTTCATCAACACTCCCTTGTGTTTGTCACAGTGGATTCGGATGAGGACGTTTTTATCCGACACCCTTGCTTCAACTTCTGGCAGTGATCGATTTGTTTTTGAGGGGTCATCATAGGAGTTTCCGTTGCCATAATTTGATGAGGTGTCTGAGAGTGAGACATCTTCGTCTACAGAGGACTTGGATTTCTCAACATATACCACCGAATCAGCGCTTTTCCTTTTAGCCTTCTCTTCCAGTACCTTCACTTGCTCTTGGAGCTCTTTCACGTGCTTTATTGCGTCCCCCAAAACAGAGGCCTTGTCCATCTGCACCCAAATGACCAATGTCTATTAGTACCCCTTAACTAATTAATGGGCAGTGGATGTGTATATATATTTATATATAAAAAAAATTGAACCTTTTTTAGGCCTGGAATAAGGGCTGAAAGAGCTATGAACTGCTGGCTAATCTTTTGTCTCCTCTTTCTCTCAGCAATAATGTGATCTTGAGCATGGTGAGGAGATCTGGTCTTCTCTCCCTCCTGAACATTGCGTCTAGGTTCCTTCTTTTGATTTTCCTTTGAGGGCAGAGATCTCCCATGATTCACAACCTTCCCTTTTGGCTTTAAGCTCGAATCCATGCTCAATATTGGTGCTGGTGCTGGATTCTCATTGTTAAACGAAAGAATGTAGCTGCCAGTGTTAGGAGAATTTGAAGGCCCGGTCTTGAGTGTCTTGGAAGGCCTCTCCCTCTGGAAGCTGTTAACATCCCCTGAGGAGGAATTGCTCATGGTGCTGGAGTTTTCGGTTTTGAAGGTGGAAGTAGTGGAAGTGGCGTACGAGCGGTAGCTATCAGTAGAGAAAGATCGTTGCAAGTTCTGTTCTTGTGGCGCAGGGAAACTTCCTTCGGTCTCGGATTGATTGATGAAATTGTAATCCTCTGCTTCCTGGGAAAAACATATAGCAAGAGTTTATTCACAAAAACCTTCAAGCTAGTGTGCAAACTAAAGAGTAGTCATACTGGAAAATATCTTTAATTTAATTACCAAATCACACAACCAACTTGTCCATGACTCCTCCGTTGATATCATTTTGTTACCAGCAATCTATGATCCTGAAAGAAAAGAAAAATCAGGCATATAGTTTGTAATTAACACAAACACAATTAATTCAGAACCCAAAATGAAAATGACATCATTAACGACAGTGGAATTACCGAATAGACTGAGTAACTGAGAGAAGTGGCCTCACCTCGTCTCGTCTATCCTTTATAAAGACTAACAGCTACTTCAAGAATAATATTCTTAGTGGCTCAAATTTGATCTTGATTTTATTAATTAAACAACATCCACGGTTATATTTTATATTTTTCTTAGCAAACTGAGTACTGCACCGTAACACCACTGTCCTACTCTATTACATGTGCAAACTTGGTTGTTATATATAATTGTTATTTGTTAACATCGATAAGTGAGTGAAGGAGGGAGCGTAAGAAAGGTTATAAAAGCTAAAGTGGCAATTTACTGTAATTTTATTGGACAAGTGAATGATGGCTACAACATACCTCCGTTGGATTATAGACAGCTTTTAGGATAGAATCGACCAAAAAGGTTTAAATAATTTACTAGAACTTTTTAAGTTTAATCATGCTTCAAGGAGAAACCCAATTCTTGAACTTTTTATTAATTTTTTTTTACAAAACAGTCACTCTCTTTTAATATTTTTCCCAAAATTATAATTTCCTCTATTGTCACGTAATACCTTTTACTATCACTTTTGCTGCCTTGCACCGTACTCCGCCACTGCCATTGTTATCGCCACTTAACACCCTTAATCACCGATCAACCCTTAACTATTGTCGCCACCCAAATTATCCGTTGTCACTAACACCACTTGACATCATTAATAGTCACCCTTCCCACCACTGCTATTTGATACCATTCATGCATCATTGTCAGTATTGTTCAACACCCTCTACCACCCTATATGTAATTGAACACTTATAATAATGTTATATTATATAGTTAACAAACATAACACACAATATATTATTTGTTACGTTACATTTTATTTTGTTCACCTGTCAAACACTACTTTAAAATGTGTTCGATTTGTCACTTCAGTTAGTTAAAAGCTTGTCAAACTATTTCAGCCTTATTTGGTAAAGTAGCGTTTTTTGAAATGTTGTTCTAGATAAATTTTTCCAAATTTTAGTTGTTTGCTAAAATGGCTTTTAACTTTCTTATCATTAAAAATTTTCATAATTACAAAATTTCAAAATTTTGTCCAGTAATTAATTCCAGGTAGCGTTTCCAAATTTCCATTCTAATAATCTATATGATTTTTCTAGATTTTTATTCTTAAAAATTCTTATAATTACCAACCTTCAAATTCTGATGTAGTAATTAATGATGGTTTAATCTATTATTTTAATTTTTATAGCTATTAGCTAATTTTATCAAATATGTTTAATTCAATCAAAGAGTTGTGATTCATTTGATAAGGTAGGTTGAGATAATTGTGGGAAGAACTTTTGGATTCGATCATCACAAAACACACTATTAAAAAGGGGTGAGGAGTCTTAATTGTGACTAAACCTTGAATAGGATTACCCCTAATAATAGGCGATACATATGATTAACACTAAAACAATATTTTTAACTCAATTAATTAACTTATTAACTTTCAATTTTCATCTTTCAACTGTTAGCTAATTTTCAACTTTTAGTGAGTATTTTATCTTTCAGTTTTCAACTTATTCATTAGTTTTATCAAACATAATTTTATTCCATAATAAATTTTAGCATAATGGTAGCGTAGTGGTAGTATTTTTTTTTAAAAAAACTCTCTCTTCGCCTAAATTTGTTTCCTAATCTTATCTTAAAAACAAAGAGAGTGCCAAATGAAATCTAACATTTAATTAACATGATCTCAATACTTAATTCATAGCAAGTGGCATAAAGAGACCTTTTTCCTGTGCAGAATGTTATTTAATAAGAAAAACCTATCATAAGCTGTTCAACTGCTATGATATTCATAAAATACAACCCCTAGCTCGAATCTTTAGGTGTCTTGCAGGCAGTTTTTATTTTAAAAAAATAAATCATTTTTAACGAGGCAGGCTACATACTCCATAATTTGTTATTTATTTTGCTGCCAGTGACTCAAGTCATTTATGTTAGGATGGTTATATTATCACAGTTTTTTAATTTCTATATTTATTTAGTTGAAACAAATAATTATGTTTTTCTTCTGTCTAAGCAGATAGAACCGAAACATGTTATCAGCCAAAACGAGAGTGTGAATGTGTGATCTCTCTTGTAAAAGAAAACATTTTTTCCAATAATATTAGAGCATTTATTTTTCTTAGTTTACAGTTGAGTATAATTAATTCTAAAATTTATGATTAATATGAGTGGTACATGTATTATGAAACATGTTAGACGTAAGTGATTTAAAATCAATTCTGTGAAACCATGATTTTGCATCTTTGAAACGTCAAACCAAATGGAGGTTAATTCTTTCATTAAAATAGAGATACCTAATTGTTTAATTATCCCTTAATTTGGTTGAACAAATATATCTCTTGAGAAATCTGAGGACAAGATATAAATCCTCTTACTGAGTACTTTTTAAGGGTTGTGATTGATTTTATTACATGTACAAGTGGATAAATATTAAAAGGAAAAAAAGTAGAATCACATGAAGAAGAAAGTGTTCGAGCTACACTATTGAAAGCATAAAGTACATTACAATAGCTTAACACATGAATAGTAAATGGCAGAAACATAAAATGTAATACAGGGAAAAGAAAAGTTAGTCTGCAGTTCCTACTTGCTCTCTAAAATGAGGTTGCCTTGATCTCTAGGTGAACGCTATGGCTTATGAATGCTTGAGTTTTCAGTTTGCGGACCCGGTCCCTTTCATCTTTATCCTATTTATATGCTATCCTCATAACTGTTGTTGGAACTGCATGTAACTGCTTGTGGGCACCCCAGGTTGATTCATCACAAAACTCCCATGTTCTCACGTCGTCTCAAGTGTTGAAGGATAAAACCAACTCATAACTGCTCTCTGACGTGGATGGAGGCCAATTGTTGATGACTGGCTTCGAGTGTGACCTCCTTGGATGCTTCCTTTTGAACTCTTTGATGATTATCTTCGAGCTTTAGTGATTCGTATGGCAATACTCACTTGGCTTCGAATTTGATATCATCAATGCTTCTAGCCTCTTCTCGAGTCCCTGATGTCTTTTACCAGACGTAGCATAATTTTCTTACTTTATACTACAGATATATATATATATATATATATATATATATATGATGAGGGATTAAATTACACCTTTGTAAGTTACATCAAATATTACACCATTGAGTTACTTTTTATTAGGTCATTGTACGTATTAAGTAATCCACCGTTGGATTGAAAATTACTATCATATAGATCATATATATATAATTCTATATTAATCCAAAATTATTTGATATGAAAAAATGGATCATTTAATTATCAATTTACTAGTGTTCAAATTTAATGAAATTTTACCCAAATAATTAATATGATGAATAAATATAATACAACGATTGTTATAATGAAAAAAATAAAACTATCAAATTTTGAATTAAGAAGGCATTAAGGTAGTATGATTTTAGCATAAATTTGGTGTGAAATTATAAAGCATCCATCAATGACAACAAATGCTTAAATCAAAATTAATAAATAAATAAAAATGTTTAGAGTGCCACTGCGAACCATCGATCCCATCCCGGTGTAGATTGTCACGTGGTGTAGTGGTGGCGTAAAGGGTTAATCACACAGAGTATTATTTATTTGGTTAAAATATGTTTTTGGTCCCTATAAATGTTTCGAGTTTAGTAAATGTTTGTTTGGTCCATACAAATGCAAACATTTTCAAATGCATTCATGCTTTTAAGTGTTGACATGGCTAACAGAGCTCTATCTAAGCATGTTGATGTATCTATGAGATGCTGATGTGTAAATAGTTTTCCAAATTAAGCTCCTCATGTGCAATTCATATTACCCTCTCCTTCATCCCCAAGATATTCCCCCAATATGAGCATCCTCCACCCCTAAAAGTGACGCAAGAAAGGAAATGGTTGAAGAATATATAGTGCGCGTTTTGCTCCGAAGAAGGTAATTTAGGGACTCTATCGTGCCTTCCTGGCTGACCCTGCCGCCAGTGACGAACACAAAACGAGAATTGCCAACGGCTTTTTCTCATTCTTCATGGTCGTCGGCAACGTCCTTGGCTACGCTGCAGGGTCCTACAACGACCTTCACGGTGACCAAGGCTTGTGACGTGTTTTAAATCAATCTCAAGAGCTATTTCTTCTTCTCAATCTTTCTCCTTCTCGTCCTCTCCTTCATCGTTCTCATTTACATACATAAAAGACCCTAAGGTCATTAAGCATTTGGATAGCGAGGAGAAGCAGGTGACTTGCTTTGGGGAGTTGTTTGGTGTGGATATCGATGCTCATGTTGGTCATTGCTATCAACACTGATTGGATGGGTCGTCAGGTCTACGGTGGTGACACTGGAGGCAAGGCTTATGACACATGTGTGCACGTTGGTTCGTTGGGTCTCATGCTGAATGTTGTGGTTCTTGCTTTGATGTCTTTGGTTGTTGAGCCTTTGGGGCGTATGGTTAGGGGAGTTAAAAAGCTAATTGGAAAAAAATTTACACATAAGCATAAATGATAGACACATCAGCATGTTTAGTTGGAACTCTGTTAGTCACCAAGTGTTTAATAGAGATGTTTTAATGATATGGATGCATTTGAAAAGGTTTACATTTGTACGAAAAAAAATATTCCAGTACTAAAAACAAAATTTAGGATATTTACGGGAATTAAAAATATATTTTACATGTGACTCAACTTTTTTCAAAGTACCAGCACTTTTTAATCCGATATTCTATTTTGTTTCATTTTTAAGATACAATAAATTTAAAATAGAACCTACATGTCTCATCACTTGTGTGTCTATCAAATGCTATCGGCAAAAAAAAAAAAAGTTCAATTATCACCACCGCTAATCAATAGAGACTAGAGATCGAGGTAAGTTTTTTTTTTCTCTCTCTTTGTTTTTTAAAATAATATCGAGGCTTCCACCCAAACAAACGAGAGATTAATTTCTTAAAAAAGACGAGGACGTTTTCTAACTATATTTTCTATACATGTAAGTGTATATTACAGTTTTTGTTGTGAAGATTTTTTATTTTATTTATTTTATTGATTGATATGACTTTTTCTTTTTCATTTGATGTATTATGCGATATTTTCATTTACCTGTTATTTAATGGTTTGGAACAGTTTTATTTGCTTGGCTTATTTTTATTTTTGGTCTTTCTTAGGCTTATGATTAGACTGGAAATAAGTTTTCATAAAAGTTTAATATATATATATATATATATATATATATTCTCAGTAGAGTTTTTTCGGTCAACTCCTCTGTCGAAAAGGTCTTCGTTTTGGGATCCACCTTACTCTGCCAAAATTGTGAACTCAGAGCTAATGGCCCCCTAGGTGCTTATTTAATCTTCTTTTTTTCAACTGCCTTCTAATCCATGTCTACCAATTAATTATGACATGTCTCCCACTCCAAGCTTTCCCTTAGTAACTGTTTATCAGGGAAGGTATGCCTCTTATTGGGCCTACTCGGTCGGCCCAAATATCAGGGGAGTACAATATATAATTTTTAAATTTTATTATAATGTTCATCCAAAAAAAAATTATTATAATGTGATAAGATGATATTATATATATATCAGCAAAATTTGTGTTGCATGTTAATGTGTAGTTATTAAACCCTATGTTATAAAAATAAAATAATTTTAAACATTTATATATTTAATTAGGATTATGGAAATTCAGGTATCACGTCTTTCCTAGGTGATTACGATCCGATTAATCCATTTCATTTACTTTTGGAACAAGATAATTAATAACTATAAAAAGAAAGAGTCATATATAGCTTTTGATGTGTTCGGATTTCGGAGCATTCAATCAATCGAATACTAGAATCGCAGGGTATTTTATGAAATAAGGTTCTTTTTTTTTTACTTTATGAACTAAGGTTGAATGAAGAGATTTTTTATGTGATGTCCGACGATATTTTAAACAGTTGTAGTATAAATAAAAAAAATGAGGAGAATATTGACAAAACATAAGGACAACATAATTTTTTTTTCCTTTAAAAATGTCTTCACAAATTGAAATCTCTCACATCCACTCATACTTCCTCGATCGTCAGTCGTATATATATGCCACGAAAATATTCTCGTTCTTGCCACAAAACCTAGTTTTTGGCTGCTTCTTTTAAAGTAAATTGCATAAAGACAGGAACGGATACTCTCTTTGTAATCATTGATTCACCGAGGATGGACATATGTAGTACTTTCGCATACATTCATTCACATAAGGTGAGAAAAATATTGAGAGTGTGAACAGCTATTCTAAATACACAATCCAAGGAGATAAACATGATACCGGAGGGAGCTTGTACGATTGGCTTATCAATGTTTGTTTGGTTTGTAGATGAAAATAATAAAAAATCATTTGGTCTCACATGTTTGATAAATGATGGATCATTTATTTTTTATCAATTTATTAAATTAAATTCTACATGACCATAAATAGACATTGATTAAGTATGTGCTTGTTTTATTTCAAACGTATATGTGGCAAATATTATTGAAAATCAACGTGGATCTAGCTAGTGTGAACCTGCAGACACACCGTAAATGCTTCAAAGACAAACGTGGGAGAATTCAGATGCATGCGGTGGATCATGAAGATCTCTACTATGTTGGGCTCTGGGGTTGATCCACAGTATAAATTAAATATAGCAGCAGGCACCAAAGTAGATCTGTTAGAGCTAGATCTACTACCAGAGTAGCACAATGATCAGAAGATATGTAAAGGGTAGAAAAAAGTGACACCAAATATTTACGTGGAAAACCCTCTAATACCGAGGGAAAAACCACGGGACAAACTCCGAAAAATATTCCACTATATTTAAGGATAATTACAATATCCTTTCCACACTCTCCCACACAAGAGATACAAATATAGTGTTTCCCAGTGAGACCCACTCCTATTCAAATACTACAATTTGTAGTACCAAGGAGTACTAGAGATGATACCCAAAAATATACCCGGTGTAATTTTCCCACACACTCACTTTTGGGATTTACTCACACTCTCTATTTTTCTCTCTCTCACTTGTATTGCTACTTCTCAGGTTTTGAGCTTGTTGCATTGGTTTGCTAAAATCATCTCTATTTATAGAGAATCCTTGTCGTGTATGTGCAACTTTGTGCACTGTATGTATTCCGTCTCCAACTATTCATTTTGCTGCTGCCCAAACAATTCACATGCGCATTAGCTTTCCATCCAACATGTGATAAGCTTTGTGTGGTTCCATTATGCTTGCCGATAAACTTTGCAAGCTTCACATTTTTGTTTCACTTTTCATTTGGCTTATATGAATGGCTTGCTGCATTATTTTTGTCCCTAAGTGGTTGGACACTACATACTATACTCGTCCCAAGAAAATATGTGGGGCAGGGAAACATGTCACTCCTTGAAATTAAAATGCAGCAAAAACTACAGTTTTCGATCCAGTCATATTTTTAATGTTAAAAATAATTGTATTCTAAAATCCAAACTTAAGTTTAAAATATTTTTAATATTAAACTAAACCCACGTTTCGTTCTTTCATTTCAATCGGATTAGTGTCTGTCTGGTTTAAATTTTGAACCATTCAGAAATAATTCTACAGAATTGATTTTAAATCATTTCCGTTATAAAACGTGCACCATCCATCTCAACCATTCATTTCATTCTAAAATCAATTCTACTCAACTGTAAACCAAACCATCGATTCTGAGTTTCATTCGATCAGTGTTTTATGTATATACTTACACCGATGCAGACATCAACCATCATCATCACCCCTACAACTAGAACGGGACCACTCGATCGGATCGTTCATGTCATGACATGGATCTCAATGTAGCCACGCGTAAGTTTTTTACAAGATCGTTTATGGTCAAGTTGTAGCCTGTGCCCATCTGCAAAATCGACATTCGTCAGAAATATTTATGAAATTTATTTTATAGAAAGGAATTTTTTTTCTTTTTCTTTTTCTTTTTCTTTACCTGAGCAACAATGGTTATGTCAAGGATAGCGTCCCCAAAGCGTAGGACACTGCTATTGACAACAAAGAGATGAAGGTTTTGAACCTCGGCAAGTATTTTGAGTAAAAGACCCTTTTGGTTTTGGCAGTGGATGCGAAGGAGCACGTCCTTCTCTGACACTCTTGCTTCCACATGGGGGAGCGGTGGTTCATCCCCATTACCACCATCATCGGATGAATGATCGTCGCAGCTGATGAGCGTTGGTTTATTGATCATCACCACAGACGCTACCTCTCTGTTCTTGCTCTGCTCTTCCAGTAACCTCAAACGCTCTTGGAGCTCTTTCACGTACTTGATAGCGTCTCCTAGAACTGAAGCCTTGTCCATCTGTAACCGTAGTTAGTTATAGATTCACAATTTAATTAATCACTGGATATATAATCAAGTCAAGTTAGTTAATTAAATGGCTAATTAGTTTAATTCTAATCCTGCTCGCTAGCTAGCTACCTTCTTTAAGCCGGGAATAAGAGCTGCAAGAGCAATTAAGCTCTGGCTGAGCTTCTCTCTTCGCTTTCTCTCGGCTATGATGTGGTCTTGAGTGTGAGCAGGAGATCTCTTGGTCCCTTGTTGGTCTTGTGGATTAATTATACTTTCAAAGTTTTGGTCTTGTGATGAGTCCTTTTGGGTTTGAGGCACATTTGGCGGAGGTGAGACTGAAACGACCTCGTTATGTTTTGGGTTAAGCTCAAAGTTAAGCCCATAAAAGTTTGAGTTGTCAAAGGAGAGAAGATGGGAGGTGGGGGAGTCAGAGGGGGATGGAGAAGGGGAAAGATGTTGGGTTTTGTGGTGCTTGCGAGGTCTGGTTTCATCTGTGGAAGTGTAGGCAGGAGGATAAGAAGTGTAGCTCTCGGAAGACAAAGGTTGGTGAAGGGCACTTGCGATGTCAAGAGAAAGTAACTCTTCATCACCAAGCAAGTTGGGGTGGCATTGTTGAAGCAAATTGCAATCATCCTCCTCCATTTCCTGCAACAGCTGGAACGTACAAAAGTTAAAAAAGGCAAACCAAATTCACTTGTAACTTGTAAGTGGATTCAAGATTCAAACATCGTGTCTTACCAAATCAGATAACCAGCTGGGTGATGATGCCTCCCTTTGTGTGTTTAATTGCTCCATATAGAATTAAACGCCTTTGGTTTCACAATTCAGAGCACTCCTTTAATTCGCAAACCAACACACTAGCTTCCCCTCTTTATTTATAGCATATTGTCTATTCCTTGCTTTCTAGTACCTACCGGGCGACTCCATCTCCATTATTAAAATATTAGAGAAGTCATGGCTTCGTCCGTATTTTTTTTAAAGTATATTGTCGTTTAGTTAAACGGAGTTTTAACCTAAAATCTCACGTTAAATCATTTAAGTCTTCTACTATTAGGTCAACCCTTAATTTTTAGCTAAGAGATTGAGAAATAATTGGTCTACATTAGAGTTATCAAGGTGGGTTAAGCTCAGTGATTCCTTATCAATTATTACATTTTTATTTATTTTTCTTTTTTTATATTTTTCATTATATATGATCACATATTTTTTTTCATGATTGATAATCATCCTCAAATAAAGTAGAATCATTGTGAGCGAGAAAATTTTCACTCCCAATATTTAACATATAATTGCATGCCTCTCATGTTTCACTCTATATATATGATATAAAATTATTATTTCTCTAATTAAAATCAAATAAAAAAGAGATGTAATGAAAAATAATAATAGTGAGTTGTAAAAAAAGTTTGCTATTATAATAATTTATTTCTACAGAAATTTACAAAGATTAGAAATCAAATGTTTGTGGTTGGTAGAAGTAGAAGTGAACTGTAATTTTAGGTGGATTTTATTACTTGTGAGGTCAAATGTTTAAATTCAAGGGGAGTTGTCATTCTTGTAAAAATTTTACGAACAAAGACAGAAAAATGCACGTGGGAAAATATACAGTGTACATCATGAACAAATGAAGGTTGTCACTGCACAATTTACAACATTTTTTTTTAAATTTGGAAATATTTTATAAGCGCCCATAAATAATTAAATATTTAGGGTCCGTTTGGTTTACAGTTTAGTAGATTGATTCTATAAATGAATGATTGAGATGGATGATGCACGCTTTATGAAGTACGTTGGACGAAAGTGATTTAAAATCAATTCTGTAGAATTGATTTTGAATGACTCAAAAGTTAAACGAAACGGGCTATTATTTTTTATTTAATAATGTAACATGATCTTATTAATACTTGTGTGATTTCGAAATAATTGTAGTTTTAATATGATGCATAAATGTTTAAAAAGTTATTATATATCCTTCATTTTTAGAAACATAAATTCATTTAATTATATTATTCTCTGTTTTCAATTTTTTCTTATTTCACTTAATAAATATATAAAATAAATATAAAATTATAAAAAATTAATATTTTCTAAATTTTATAAAATAATAAATAACGTAAAATTAACTAAATTCAAGTATGATGAATATTTTAAAATAAATCTAATAAAATTAAAATTGAACACATTTTACTCGTTGACTTTAGTCATCTCACTTTTAGCTTTAGATAATTCTTTCCTTCAAATTCCCAATTGTTGTGACTAACATGTGACTAGATGCGTTGCATTGTTAACATTGAAAATAAACCACATAATTTTTTGATGGATCAAGCAGATAATGATCCTTATACACAGTTACTTGGGCGTCACAATAGTATGTGTTGCATTTTTAATAAATTTATATTTCTTGATAAAAAATTATATTATTTGAGTTTAGTTCTCAAATACTAAATATTTTAATCTAAAAAATATAATCGATATTTATAACTCTTAAAAATAAATTGATTTTTTTTTTATATTTTTAAAGACTGATATAAATACCACCCCAAAGGTCCTTTTAGAGGTTTGTTGTAGGTTTTTACTTACTCCAACCGATTGGGACTTGGGAGGGAGTGTGGGGATATCAGTATATGAAATTATGAATCATGTGATATATATATTGATCTCAATAATTGTGGCAGCAGTCTGGTCGGCTATGGGCCCATTATTTATACTATGTAGTAGTGTATAGTGCCATTTTGTGCTTTCCCATTTGAATTGAAATCTTTTGACCCAAAAAAAAAAAAAATGAAATCTGGAAACACAACTGAGAGGATGAGCACTGAATGGTCAAAACTCGAAATGCAAAACAAACCATGTATATCCTGCCGTGTGGATGTTTATTTATGGCTATCGGTTCCCCACCGTATGATTTTTCTTATATTTGTCTCCATTTTGACTCATTGCTCCATCTAACATATTATTATCAAATAAAAATGAATCTTTCAATTCCTCGATGTGGATTGTATTTCACAAAGTCAAGTATGCAATTCGTTTAAAGGCTATTACAAATTAAAAATTTATTATATATTTTATATTTTTTTACCAATTAATTTTTTTCGTTGATAATCATCAACTATATAGTTTATTTTATAAGTCGTATAATCCATTTCACAATATCTCAGTCCATTTTGTAGAGTTTTTGGTTATATAATATTTTTTTTATACTATTAGATTCGGTTGTAACTATGAGTCCGGCTATTTAAAATTATTTTTTAAAAGAATCACTTAATTTTATAAAAAAAATCACTTATATAAATTTTTAAGATATTTGTCTAAACGTTTTTTAAGAAGTAGAAACAGAAAATAATCAGTTTTCTACTTTTTTAAGAAATAATTCAGAGTTGATTTTTGAAAAAAAATAGTTAAACTAGAAGAGAGATAAAACTTTTTAATAATGTGAAAGCATTTATTTCACAATGTAAAAACATTTATTGTAACAATTAAAGTGTTTTTTTATGATTATAACCAAATAAAAATTATCTTTAATTATACAAGAATCTCTAAAATAAAATTAATTTTTTTAAATTTAAAAAATACTTTTTTTAAACACAAACAACCTGACTCATATATCTCTTTCAACCGTTAATTGAAAACTTCCGTCAAAAAACAATTAATGGAAAACTACAAGAATCGCGCATGTCATCCATCAAATTTGAACACGCCTTTTAAAAAAATATAAAATAATAATTGATTAAATGAATCATGACTATCAACCTTTTAACTTATTTTTTACTCAAAGAAAAAAGTAAAATTTATTTTGTTTCTCAATAGAGTAGAAAAACCTTTTAACATCACCCTTTTTCATTGCATTCATAGTATAAAAATCTTCAAAACACACATTAGAAAAAAAATCACTTCAGTAAGAAAGGAAGACTTACTTTGAGACATACGATTGCTACAACTATATGCAGATAATCCTATCCGGATGCGGTTTGCGGGTTTCAACGGATTAAGCTAAAAAATTTAAAAGTTATTCAGATTTTTAAAATAAAAATTTAAATCTTATATTTTTATGGGGTTTTTTTTTGGGTAATCTCTATATCTTTTTACATGCTATCTGAACTTTTGTTGATATAACCATTGAATTATAACTATTTATAATTTATTATTTTAATTATTTAATTCAAAGCTCATAAATTTTTAAGTGTAATAAATTAATAATAAAATGATTTTTATTTTTATATATTTTAAATGAATATATGACATCAATATATCTCAAACATATTGAATCATTTTAGATTAACCTAAAATTTTATAAATATAATTCATATGAAAGTATATTTTAATTCAATAATAAATTACTAAACACAACTATCAGTTAAAAAATATTAAACAATATATGAATTAGTGTAATTTATTTTATTGTAATTTGATCTCTTTTCAAGATAAATTAATAGTCGAAAAAGTACAAAACAATAAGCTCCTAAAGTATAATGACAAAAGTTAGATTTAACAAGATTTAATTAAATATAGCCACATCCTTTAAAAAAAAATCAATATAGCCACATGATTTATATGCGACCCATATTTTATACAATATTTTTAATTTTTAATTTTTAATTCAGTGAACTTCGCTTTCAGTCTTCTACGTCTGCCTTATAGATAAGATTTTATATTAGTTTTTACATTACCCTGCATTGCGATATATGTCTGAACGTGATGTGTTTTGATGCGTGTTTATTTTATTCAAAAACACGTTAATAGGCTTATGATTGAGCAAGAACCCACTCTTTCTAATTTGGACCAATAATCTCCTGATAAAAAGATGTCAATTTTTTGTATCACGTTCAAAATTAAACGATAAAATTCATCACAATGAAAAGGTTCACCATGATGCTAGCAACGCGTAATCCTTCATCGTCAGCACTTGAAATTGTGGAGACAAAACTTTTCTAAAACTTTCTATATTATTTGGTTTTAGTAAATAACTTGCAAAATTGCACTACGACCTTTTCATCACTTTCATATTTTTTGGGGTGTAATTACGTACTTTCTCCTATTCCTATATATTAAATTATTTTTTCTAAATAATTCAGTCCGAAGCTAAATTCCTGAACCATATATATAATATACAGCTGGTAAAATAAACTAACCTGCAAAAACACGACTCGGACCTTTATTTAAAAAGTCTGAATAACTCGAATATTTTAGCTCAATCTAATAAAGGTATGTAACTTGCAAAACATGTTTGAGCTTTTATTTTAAAAATCTAAACAACGTATTCCCCGACTTTTCAATCAGATCGTAAAAACTCGTTACCTGTCTCGAATTACCAACTCTACATATGGTATATTGATAATTGTTTTTTAAAGTTGGGTTGAATTGTGAGCACCCAAATCTATTATCTGAGCAACCCGAATCATATCTAGACCTTATTAAATCAAGATGGGCCAATGACCAAATCCAAACCATATTAGTTGAGTTGTGTCGAGTTGATCATGTCAAAAAGATCCATGTGTAATTTTACATGAGTGTCAACTTTAAGGGTTGTTGATCTGTTTAACAGATGGCATGATATCTGTTGGGAATAGTCACAAAATTATACCCTTTTTTTATGTATTAATCAAGATAGTTGTATTTCCAGTAAACTTTTTTGTGAGATTTAATCTGGTTATCATCTTAATATGAGGCTTTAATTTTCATATTAATAAAATTTTCAAGTGAACTATTATTTTTATGATAAATCAAAAAGAAAAATTAAGCTTTAATACTATCAATTAAGAACCTTGATTTTATCAAGGAATGCTTTTAATAAATTAAAAAGTTATAAAGATAAAATCAAACTTAATTAATATATCAGAATATTTTTGTTTGTTGTGACCTGTGAGTTGTGAGTGATGCATATTCAATAACAAAAAAATAAAGAGACGTTAATGTTCCAGAAATATAAAATACAAACAGGTACTCAAAATCTTAATAACAAAATCCAACGGGCTGAGAGAACTAGCCATGATTCGGAGCCAACCGGGTGAGCTAAAGACTGCTCCAGACCGGGACAACGCTCGCTGCTGCTGAGTGATGCGAGTCAATGCTCGCTTCTGCTGAGTGAAAAATGAATGCAGCAGAATGTCCCCCTCCAAGATTTGAACGCAGGATCTAACAGCTGCTGAGAAAGAGTGCAACCACTGCACCATTGCTCACCTTTGATAAATATGTGCGTGAATATATACTTCTACTGAATCTACATTGTTTCATCAAATCTCCTCTTGAATTTTATATAATAAAATATTTTAAAATGTATTTATAATATAAAATGTGTATTTAATTTATAATATATATTAATATTAATACATGAATATTTTTTATATTATTTAATTAAAAATATATAAACATTTATACATATATTTAATTATTAATAAAATCATAAATCATAATTTTTATTAATTTTATTAGTAATTATATTTTAAAAACATTGATTTTATAGTAAATATTTTTTATAAATCCTAAATTTTTAATATAAAATATACAAATTTTAGTATATACCGGTTCAACCAGTAACTCATTGGTTCGACCCGTGACCCATTGACCCGATACCTTGGCCGAGTCAACCACCAGTCCGGTTTTTATAACATTGAGTGGAGGATACTTGTGGTTAAACAAAAAAAAATTAATAATAAAATTAAAATAAAATAAATAATTAAGTTATATAAGTCTTTCTCGTTGCTCTCAAGGTATTGTTAAGGTTAATGACAATCTAACGACAGAATATCAGCATCAACGGACTAAACAAAAACCTAAAGTATAATGGATATGCAAATCTATTATCTTAAATTCTTTTTATTTAACTCCTTAAATGAAGATTTTGTTCAATAAAAAAAACGAATGAATAAAATTTAACTCCTTCTTAAATCTTAAAGATTGTCATGTCTCCTTGTAAACATAAGATACAATTAATAAATCTAAAATATAATTATTTATTGCAGTTTGGTTTTTAAAATAATTTTAAAATTTAAAATTAGGTATATGATTTGCTGGAGCCAAAATAGTTATGAATATTTAAAAGAAGTAGGTATTAAATAAGTGGTTCATCCTTTTAATTATTGGAGCACTTTTATTATTTTTGATGCAATTTCCAGCCATCATTGTTTACGCAGCCATCATTGTTTACGCAGATCTCGAACAGGGTATAATAATATTGAACAGAAACGACAAGCGAGGGTCAGAACTGAGCTATTGATGAGGAATTGAGCATTACTGTGTAATAACAAGAAATAGGTTTCAAAATGCAAATGCCAGTAAATAAAGCGGAGTAAACTAACAAATTGGTTCCTAATTTTTTTAGAATCATGCAGTTTAGTTTTTAAGAAATAGAAAACCCCAATATAGTCCCTATTTTTTTTATTTTTCTTTCACTATAGTCCAACCGTGTGTTTCTCGTTAATTTTTTTACTACGTGTCACATTTAATGATACTATGTCTCACTGTTTGTCACTATAGTGTCCACTATACCACAAAAACGATGTGGTTTTGTCAAATTTATAGCTTTAAATGTTTCAACTTCAACCGTTGTGTGCTTCCCTATTTTTCCCTTTTCTCTCTTCTTCACCTTTTTCATTGGAAGATCTCAACTCCAATGACGTTATTTTTGTGCCCCGATGTCAAATAATATGATATAGTGTCACGAAATGTGACATATCATAAAAAAATTAACGGTAAACACACAGTTGGACTATAGTGAAAGAAAAAGCAAGAAGTCAGACTATATTGGGGTCTTTTATTTCTTAGGGACTAAACTGCATGACCTTAAAATAATCAGGGAACAATTTCCTAGTTTACTCAAATAAAGTGGTACTGTGGGAGAGCATAGTTCAAACGTAACCAACACAATTAATTCAACAGCTACGCGATTAGCTTGATAATGTGTTTGGTTGTTTGGATTTTAAATTAATCAAACTCAAATTTATGGTTTAAGATTTGAAAAATGAATTTATCACATTTTAACGTTAAATCAAATATGCTTTAAGCCTTTATTTGGTTGTCAAAATGGGTAAGGGATTAGAGAACTAGGAGAGAGATGTGTCACTTCTAGAGCTGTCAATTCGGCTACCTGGCTCGACCCGACCCGCCTTGATGCGGGTAGCGGACTGGGTTAAAAAGCCCGGAAGTTTTTCGATCTTCTAAAATAGGTATCCGAGCCCTATTTTTTATGGGTTTTTTGCGATAGCCCGATTTTTTTGTGGGTTTTTGCGCCCTTTTTTGCGGGTAACGGATTTTATCGGGTTGGGGTAAAAAGCCCGAGAGTAATTCGGGCTTCTAAAATAGATATCCGAGCCCTATATTTTTACGGGCCGGCCTGGTCGGGCTAGCCTATTTTACCGACTCTAGCCACTTTGCTCGTTTGGAGTAACTAGCAATGAAATAGCAAAAAAATGTTAGAAATTAGTGGCATCCACACGAAAACCATCTCTCTACAATTTACACGAGAGATGGGAAAGAATGGAAGCAAGCAGTAGACCTCCACTACTTCTAGTCTCTGTTACTACTCATTCTCCAGCACCCCCACATTGGTTCGTTGATGATTATAAGATTCTTCAAGGTTGATAGTGTGCAATGAATGATCCTATGCAAATAAAATTGATATTCCGAGACACGTGGAATCACGCTGTGCTTAAGGATTCATTCGGAAATGCGACGATCCCCAAGATACAACAGACCATTTTTGAAAATTCTGATGTATCAGAAATACAATAAATAAAGATTGTTTAATCCAGAAATAATCTTAGAGACAAAGAAGAGAATGAGGGTGGAAGCTCTTTTCAATTTGGTCAAGAAAAAAAATATAATAAATAAGGTTGTACCAGAATGATAAGGATTTGACTAAGTTAAAGTTTATCCCATAAAATATAATAAAACTAATATTAATTTTATAAATTAAAATTAAAATCATTTCATTATTTTTTTCACCTAGGCAATGTGAGACTTACCTATTTTAAAAAATTTTGAAATATACACACAATATCCAAGAGATAGATATATGGGTAAAGTTCCTTTGTTGATCCCTCCACGCTTGACCACCAGTGGCAATGTGAATGATGGAACAAGGGTGCACGTGGCCTTGAATTCAAACATCAACTCAAGCTAGTGTCTGGGCGTTTGATGAACGCGGTTGGGGCTAGTCATCTGGTTGTTGATAACTGTGTCTTGGATGACGGAGCGACGGAGAGGAGGTTGTGTGGCAGTGGCAGATGAGCTATGATGCATGTAAAGAGAATTAAGTAAATGTATTTCATTAATCTCAAAACCTCAATTTGTTTCATCCGAATATGACTATATATATATATATACAATGATAATGATAATTTAAATTTAAATTTAAAAATAAAATTTGTTACAATTTATTGTTACAAGTCAATCCTAGAATACGATTCCAATAATATGATTCCAATAGCATGAGGGTGGCCGGGAAAATGAGGGGCCGAGACTTGGAAAGAACTATACGTGCAGGGAGTGAAGCAACTATTATAGATCTGCAATTTCAAAATCAATTCTAAACATGAGAAAAAAAAATCATAAAAATAGATTTTTGAATATAAAAAATAAATTATTAGTAGAATACGTGTGCATAAGTAATCGATAAAATAATAATTAACTCAATATCTCTCTTATCACTTATATTAAACTAAACAACTAATTTGTCTATTTCTCTTCTATTTCATTTCTATTTCTCTTTTCTCTATTTATTTAAACCACCAAACAAAATATAAGTGTCCGTTTGATTTACAATTGAGTCTAGAATTAATGATCATTACAAAAAATCAAGCCGACGCTGAAAGACATCACCGTTAAATTTTATTGTTTCTTTTTTTTTATGTAGCGTCAGCTTGATCGACGCTAATGGTAAGATAATATTTTTAAAATTTTTTAGGTAGCATCGGCCTGGCCGACGGTAATGGTAAGATAAACTTTTTTTAATTTTTTATTTAGCGTCGGCCAGGCTAACGCTAAAGGCCAACGCTTAAGGGAAAAAAATAATTTTTTTATTTAGTGTCGGCTTTCGTAAAGTTAATTAGTGTTGGCATGACCGATGCTAATTTGTTGTAACTTTTTCACTATGTATAAACGTAATGTCAATGCTCCTTCTTGGTATCATGCAGGTTGTGGGTTCAATACTCACAATTGATAAGTCTGGGAAGAAAAGCTTTTTTTTAAAAAAATTATTAGTGTCGGCCTGGCTGACGTTATGTTGTGACGGCCATGTAACTAGTGTTGGTCGTAAAACTTTGTCGCCACTGCATTAATGACAAGGCTTTTAGCGACGGCTGGTGGGCCGTCGTTAATTATGAAATATCGATGGTTTTTCCCCTGTAGCGACGACTTTTGATTGTCGCTAAAAACCGATTTTCTTGTAGTGGATTGAAAAGAAGTGATGCATATTTTACGAAATACGTTAGATAAAAGTGATTTAAAATTAGATATGTGAAATTAATTCTACACTACCTAGTAGGGGTGTTCGCGGATTGGATTGGATTGATTTTGAGGGAAAAATCATCCAATCCAATAATTTCGGTTTTCTTATTTAAGCATCCAATCGGTTTTGATTTTTTTCCAAATCCAATCCAATTTTAATCGGTTTGGATTGGATTGGATTTCGGTTTTTCAAATAAACTAAAAAATGAAGTTATGAAAGCAAAATTATTATAAAAACATGCAATTATCTTATCTTATTCTATAACATACAAATTACTTAATAGCTTCCAATCCCATTATTGAATGTTATTTGTTAAATATAGTTGCACAATAATAAATTTTTTACATCATCAAAAAAAATATCAATAATGATAATATATCAATATGTTCATAAAACTTTGGATCGGTTTGGATTGGATTGGTTCTCATAGGCAGATCCGAAATCCAATCCAATCCAATTAAAAATTTCAGTTTTTTGCGGTTTGCGGTTTATTGGATCGGTTATTACGGTTCCAATTAGATTGGATTGGATTTGAACACCCCTGCTACCTAATAACCAAACAATTATAAAACCTAATAAACACGTTTGTGCTTGAAAAAATGCAACATGACAAAAAACCCGTGTATAGATCATCTTATGCGGTTCTGCCTTTCCCACAGGTTTAGCTATACGGATTAGCTAGGAAACATATACGAATTAACTACGAAATGTTTTTCGTAGCTATTCGGTAGCTATTCGTCAACTATACTTGGCTGGAGAGGATCCAAATCCCAAAAGACCCGTATCAACTTAAATTTTGTCTATTATAATTTATGATTATGATTAGAAACCATTTCATCAGTGTTTTATGAGGTATTTTTTTAGTTAGCTATAAACTTTTCTTAAAAAATTATTTAAGGTAGGTTTTTTAAAAAAAAAACTCACCTTTTTAGCTACAATCAAAAATTTATTACAAGTTTATCCCTCGACAACCCTTTATTAATCATTATTTAATAATGAATATATGGTGTTCTTATATGTCATTTTATCATTTTCAGCTAGTTTTACCAAACACTTTCAATCAAATTGGTTAATTTTTCATCTTTCAACTAAATTTTAGCTTTCATCTAACTTTTCAATTTTTAAATAACTGTTCAACTAGTTTTATCAAACACACTCGTAATATAATATCTCGAAAATATACGGACTTTATTGAGATATTAAATTCATACAACATAAAAAATACAATAACTCATATAACACATTTTTTCTTTCTATATATTTTCATTAAATCACTCCTCACATTCCATATTTTTTTTTCCCTCTATTTATTATCATGTTATACATGTACAAACTACATTTCTGCCCCATGTTCAAGCTTCTGAAACATCAATACACCGAAGGAAGCGGGTACACGGTACACATAGCACACATGACGTGACATGCGTGCTTGTCGTGTAGCTCAAAAGGATTTGAGCACTAGGCGTCCTCACCCAGAAAAATAGCAGGCTTTATTCACAATTTGAATGGGCTATCACGTGTTGGTAAATACTTTATGAACAATGGGAATGTGGGCTATGTATGTAGCTTTACCCTCAACAGTCAACAGTATTTCCCTGTCCTTAGCATATTCTTGGATTCTTGGATAGTGGATACCATGATGCCATTGTGTTCTCATTGAATCACTTTGAATAAATTTTTTTAACAAATATTAATTTACTCGGAAAAATTAAAATAATTAATCTTGTAATGATTTTTAGTCATCTAAATATTAATTTCTCACATAATATAAGATGAAAAACTCATTCAAGCTCAACCATCGTTTCTTGCGCGGAGATGAAGAAAGGGGCTTCTTCCTTTTTTTTTATCCAAGAGATGAAGAGAGGTAACAAAACAAACAACGTAACTAGCCCTACGGAGTGCGTCCATCCCGTCTAATTAAGGTAGGTTTAATATCTATTACATAAGTAAAAATAATTCATTAAAATATAAATAAATCTTAATTAACTTCATCCTATTTAATAAGATAATCCTAAAATACCCTTTATTTAATTTAGATTTTATTTTTCAATCATTCTATTTAATAAATCAGTGTCAAGTGAGAGAAAATATGTCTCCTTGAAATAAATTTTAATAAAATTGAATTTAGGCTAATTTTAGACAATATAATTTATTTTTAAATAATAAAAAAATTGAATATAATTAACTAAATTTTTTAATCAGAGTAAATTTTTTTTACTTATATTCTATTCAAGTCTAGAGGGATATATATACTAATTGAAAAACACGTGCAAAAGTGTGAAAACAAATTACGCCTAGTTAGTTTTCAATTTATTATTTTTTTTCTGGTAAATTTGTGGGTGGGAACTTAACCTTTTTTAAATGTATTTACATATTGAATTTCATTTTCTTCAACAGTTCAATCTGTTTCTTTCCCTTTTTCTATTGAAAAATAAAATAACACAAACATATGCCTTCAATCAAAAAGCAAAAATTTTGGGACTAATTATATTGCAGCCATTAAGTGCTCGTTTGGTTATCCGTTTCAAACTGCAAAACGGCTTTTGACCAGTCAAACTGAGGTTAAGACATATTGGAAAAGTGTTTGGGTACAATTGTGATGAATAGTAAACGAATTTTGTACCCTCTTTAATGTGGTTTGCTGCAATTGATTTGCATATTGATTCTCCAAAAATGCGTTTGCTAAATTTACCTATGAACCCCTATAATGATAGGTTAACGGTAATTTTAGTAATTTTCGTAAATCCATCCTAGTAATTTTATCTCCAAAAGTGATTTACTTTATCTCATGCAAACAAAATCAATTTGTGCCAACCCACTTTTAGAATTAGGTATCCAAACAAAATTCAATTCTCTTAAAATCAATTCTACTAAAATCAATTCCTACAAACTGTAAACGAAACGGGCCCTAAATAATTCTTGAATTTGAATCTAAAAAAGTATATTTTTTTATTTAGATAATTTACATATATACCATTTAATTTCATGATTTATATTATGCACTTCACTTAATAGTAATATTATAAATTTGACTACCTTTATATAATATGTATGTAAAGTTTTAACCCTACTCTCTCTATTATAAATTAATATTTATATAATGAAAACTATTTTATTTCATCATTACTAAGACTTACACGTATGCAAAAGAGAAATAATGTTTTAATAACAATTACGCTCATTATTAAACTCGGACTAGAACGATCGGTCCGGTCAAAACTAACGACCATTTTGCTATCGAACAGTCATGGACCGATCAAACCCGATAAAAACCGGTCTCGTACGAGTCAATAGCAAAGCAACGAGTGAGTAATCCTTACTTTAAAAAAAACGCTACAACAATCACATGCAAAAATCGAACCTCGCATGCGCTTGCTGAGGAAAGGGGCACTCATAACCGAGCCACACACCTTGTTTAGTATTAATGTATTATAGTGCTAACTTTATATATACAATTTTTTAAAATTGTGAAATGTTGTACAAGATAATAAATAAAGAATAAAAATATTTTATTGGAAAATGTAACATTATATATTACTGATGCATTGAATACCGTGATAATTATAATTTCTAATAAAAAATTTTCACTTTTAATTTATTAACCTGTTTAACATTGCACAAGTTAGAAAAATTGTTATATATTTCAACACTTAGTCACATTGTTATATTTTTAATCTTTTGAATTTAATATATCATTCTTTAATTAAAAATATTAAAATATTAAGTTAATAATTTTTAAAATAAAAATGTAATATATATTACATTATATTAACAACTACATTTTGTGTATCAAAATAAAATTTAAAATTATCTATATGCTTAAAAAATATATATATCTTTATATGTAATTTCTTAATATAAATTTATAGATTTTTATGTATATCAATTTAACTGGTTCAATCAATAGCTCATTGGTTCGACCAATAACCAATTAACCCACCAAGTCAATGTCCCTTTTGAGTTATATAACACTAATTACGCTAGTCTTTCAAGGGCCATGAGTAAGTTGATATAAAATACTAGAGTGATTAGCTAGCCCGTGATAATTTTAGCTTAACTCTAAACGTAACAAATTAATAAGCCAAGTCTATTTGACACATTAAAGTCAAATAATCCTGGCCCAACCGATTCCAATTTTCACATTTTCAAGTTGGGCTTGGTTTTCGACCAAAAAAATATTGGGCCACAGCCTAGATCAAAAGGTTTTTCAGCCTTAGTATTTCACAACTTGACCAAAAAACGGCTTAGTACTTCACAAATACTAACAACTAGGGCAAAAAAAAAAAAAACTAATGGAAGGACAACTTGTGAAGGGGCCACATATAGACATTAATATAGATGGTGGAAACAACAAGTCAGTGGTGGCATCATAGTTCCGCAATGATTTATTTATGCTATCCACGTATTTACGACAAAAAAAAAAGGGGTTAGAACAGCAATCTTTGAATATAAAAAAGAAAAAGAAAAGAAACTCCATTAAATAAGTTGAATAAGAAGTGTGCTCCAGCCTCCATATCTATCACGAAGGAAACCAAACACAAAAGCTCTGCCTTAAATATTTTAAAACAATAGCCTGCTAAGCAGATATGGCTGTTTAATAGAAAAGAAACTCCATTATATGAGTTGAAAAGGCCCTGCTTTAATAGAAATAACAGCAGATATGGCTCCACACAACAGTTTTATTAAAGATACGCGAATGAACTATAACAATGACGGGCTTAAAAATTGGAATGGAATCAAATAAAATTGTTGTGAGCAAAATTCAGATATTCTAGGTATGTTGGGTTGGCAATACTGATGTGTTTGGTTTGCACTGGATCCACGTTTTAAACATGATCCCGACAGAAACTACTTTCTGTAACATTTGCTTAGATTCACATTTAACACGTGGTTTTGGAGTAAATCAAATACACACGTAATTAGTAAAGAGCCTAAGAAATTGTTGTTCTGCATTTCCATGTAAGAAGATTATAGTGAAAACACGAAAGGAAAAAACCACATCTCTAGTCAAATTGTTCAATAAACCAAAGAACAGGGATATATTTTTCATTGATTTTATATAATCTATGAAAAATGAGAGATAGTTTGCATTACAAATTGAAAATGAATTTTAGAGACAAATTATTCTTAGCTTAATGAGATTTGATAAATAAAAAACTCAGGATGAATAAATAATTAATATCTAGAAGATGACTTTTCACGTTTTTAATGAGACAAATTTTGTTTTCTTTAACAGAGAAAGATGATTACAATATGCATTTGCTGAATTTATTGTATATCTACCAAAGTGAAATCCAATTACACAACTTAAATCTTGATAAATTTACTTAAGATCTTAAATAAAACACAATTGTATCAACTAAAAATATAATATTTAGAGAGATTTTTTAATATATCTCGTCAAGTATTATGTAGGAGCCCCATTCCAACTATATATCTAACTATACGGCGATGATCAATTTAGCATTTTCAGGCAAATTGATCAGTTAAAGTTATATAAAGAGAGGTTTTTTACTTGATCATGACAAAATCTTGATGGATAGGACTATTGTCTTTTATTCTTATGAAATGCCATATTCTTTCCTAACTTATGCTTAAAGTGACAAAGGTGAAATTTCATCTAACTTTAAAAACCCAAATATTATTACATAAAAATCAAATAAGCCTACTTCTCACATGAAAAATTATATAAAGGCAACTTGCATGGCGACTGGCGAGAAACATGAAGTACAACCCCTAATTTTCCATTAAGTCCAAGTGTGTGAAAAAAATATTAACGCACTGTTAAATTTAACTTCAATAATAATAATAATAATTTACTTTATGTGTGAGTAATTTAGGATATTATTATTACAATACAAATTGTTAGTAAAAAGGTGTAGAGACAAGAACTTTGAAAACATATATGAATTAAGATATTATAATTACTTCTTGAATGTATTAGGGAAAATAATATTTCACATTCAAAATGGGATGTTGGAGGTATATATATATATATAAAGAGAAAAAGGAAATGAAGATAGTGTGAGTGATATGATGAGAAATGAAGGGAGAGATAGAAAAAGAAAAAAGAAAATGTGGAAAGAGATATAAAAAAATAAAAAAAAATCATAATTCTTACTTAATTAGTGGGGAAAGTGTTCCATTTTAACATTGAGCTTTTCACAAAAGGGTCGCAATTTGGTACACTCCAGTCAGAGAGGGTTTTAGTATCTTTTTGTTATTTTTTTATTGAATTGAGATATAAAGGCCAAAATTACATAGGAACAAGTCGTGTACTATATTCTAAATTATTTCGAAGACATAAAATATATTTTAAATGAGAAACGTGTGTATTGCAAATGAGAATGTGAAAAATTGAGGAATACAATAAAAAATACATGATAATGGTTATAGGGGATCAAAAGTTTTTTCAAAAATTAAAAATACAAATTCTAATAATTAAATATTGTTCTGTACCGGTAAAAATATTAAGATTATTTAAGACAATTGAGAGAAATTGATTAAATGATAAAAAAAAATATCAAAATCCTCTCTCACTAGAGGGTACAGTAGAATTTCCCTTCACAAAAGAGTGCTACACGCACGGTATGATAGTATGCAAAATTTCTTCCCCCCCTGACCGAGAAAAAGAAAATCTAAAGCATTGAACTGAATAGAAAATTAAGAGTCCAAATCTAATAATTTTAATATTTGTGGTGGTAAGCCAAAGAAGAAATGACAAGAAATATTGAACATGAATCACCTTATCATTGTCATTAAAAATGTAACTAAAAAGGGAGAGATATTGATTCCAATAATAATTGAAGCGATACATATCTAATAATTACACATAATTAGGGATTTATTTCATACGAAAATGTTAAAAGCGTTCTTAATAATTTCTTGAGTAATGATTAATTTAACAAAAAAATCTTAGGCTTAATTGCACTTTTGATCTTTCTACTATCATCAATCCGCGATTTTGGTCCTCCTATTTTTTTTTCGCGATTTTGGTCTCCATATTATTCCAAATTTGCGATTTAGTTCAAAATTTTGGTCTCCCTATACCTCCCAAGTATGTGTTAGAGGGACAAAAATCACCAATTTGGAATAATAGGGGACCAAAATCGCGAAAAAAAAAGTAGAAGGACCAAAATCACGGATTAATGATAGTAGGGGACCAAAAGTGCAATTAAGCCAAAATCTTATTTTACCATTAAATATAAATTTACTTAGCTATGTGAATTATTAATGTATATATCTCATTTTAATTATATTTTTAATACAAGTGAGATGTTAATACCCTTAAGAGAAAAAAATGAATAGGTTTATGACGAGAGCGAATGATGAAATTTCTTATCAAACACATGATGCAAAATCTATCTATAATATCGTCAATTAGGAATGTAGGAGGGTCTTTGTCTAGCTAACTTAAAAGCAAAATATGATGGCAAATGGTTGCCAACGTTATCTCCACATGTCAAATGATGAGTGGGTGTTGAGATATTCTCATCAATCCTAAATGTGCTAGCTAGTTGAGTTGACTACTACTACTCTTCCTTCCTTCCAATTCTACATCAACCTCTCATAGGCACCACACGGAACCACACATACAAATTAATAGATAGATATTAACCCACAAACACAATTGTTAGTGAAATTGCAAAGCATAGGCATTCAATGAAGAACGCTTATTCTGAATCTGCTTCCCTTTTCTTATTCTGAACAACCCAACCCAACCCTTAATTTGAATTAGTGTGAATGGAGCTCTCCCTAACTCTGACCACAAACCCTTCAACAACCGCACTTGCACACTGCTCCTCCAAGCTATGTGAATTTCAGTTTCAGCCGAGGAAGAAGAGGCTCTCCTTCTTTGACACCCCTCGACTTTCACTGCGCTGTGTTAAGGCTTCGGCTGAGCGAACCGGTGACACTATCGATGACCGGGACACTCAGACCGGGTTCACCACACCGGCCATGGAGGTCACCACATTCAATCGCACTTTCAACGATGCTGACTTTCCCGTCTGGGAAAAGATTGGTGCTGTTGTCAGGCTCAGCTATGGCATCGGTAAGAATAAGATGACATCACATGACAATAAATAATCTTTTAAAATCAAACTTTTCATTGAAGCTTCCCTTTTTAATTGAAACAAAGAAAGAATTGCTTTCTTGTTCAATCAATAAAGGAAGTGAAAGTGTCTGCTTTAGAAATGAAAGCCTTTTGCTATACAGCCAAATGGAAAAGGGGAAAATTATGATTCCTTTTAAATCAAATCAATGTTTTTCCCAAATGGGAAAATGGAAAATTTAGATTTTTTTTATTGTGAGTTGCAGTTTGCTTTTCCCAGCACAGCTTTTATGAATTGCTTGTTTCAGGGATTTATGGTGCCATGGGTGTTGCGGGGAGTTTTATATGCTCGATCACCGGAATTGATTCTTTAGGGGGTTTTCATCTATCATTAGATGCCATTCTGGAAGGGCTTGGATATGCAGCTCCTCCAATTATGGCTCTTCTGTTTATACTTGATGTAAGTTGATTCATTTATACCATGATGATAAGACTGTTTTCTTTTATTTGTGTTTCAACTTGTTTGAATTTCGGTATTTAAATGCGTCGCTTCTTTACCATGTGGTGTATTTGCTGGGAAAATTTGTAATGAAGGGGAAACTTGTGAGTTTCTCTTGGTTAGTGGCTTTCTTTTGTTACTTGAATTGAGCCTTCACCGACATCAACATGCCTTTTTGTAAAACTTTTCAATAATTGAATTGACATGGTTATTAATAGGATGAAGTTGTGAAGCTATCACCCTATGCTCGTGCCATTAGAGATGTAGAGGATGAAGAACTCTGGAGTTTTTTCTATGGGATGTCCCCTTGGCAGGTAATTTGATAAACTCACTTACTTTGGCATACTGAATTTTCTTCAATCTAGTGCAACCAAGAAGAATGATTTAATCGATTTTCCTTTACAGTTTATACTGATGGTTGCAGCAAGTTCAGTGGGAGAGGAGCTCTTCTACAGGGCTGCTGTTCAGGTGTGTTCAGGAGCTTCTGTGCCTGGTTTTGATTGTATCTGCCAAGAAATGTCTGAGCAGTAGTTTGGGATAAGGTTAAAATTAGGAACAATGAAACATATAGTTTGAGTTTGAGCTATCTATGATGAATAATTTTGAAATGATGTTGGTTAATTTAAGATGAATTAGATGTCTACTGTCTAACCTGAAAGAACATGATAGCTGATAAAAATATCCTGCACAGTTCACCTAGTTTAGGCGGTTTCTATTTTTTATGAATAGTTTTAAGTTCTATGAAAAGTTAGCTACATTGATCGATCAAATCTCACACCATATGACCAACCTACTTCTTTGAAGAATCTAATATTGGAAGTTATTGCTTTTATTGCTTTGATTACCTTAATGATTATTTAGAAGGGAGAAACTTTACTCCCCCCCCCCCCCCCCCCTCCCCATGTTATCTTTATTACTTAAGCTGTGTTTGGTGTAAACTTGTTCAGACGATGAATTACAAGTTTCATGATGAAGTCAATTTCATTATGTAAATAAAAGAAGAAAAATGCGGGCTTAATAATCTTCTTTACTACATCTGAGCATAATAATTTATTATTGCGATCCTACAGGGGGCATTGGCTGATATATTTTTACGAGGCAGTAATCTGATAACAGATGCTCAAGGAATGGCATCTTTGGTATTGTTTACCATTTTTTTAGTTGTTATTTCTTTATTTCTTATGTTATAAACAAAAATTCAAAGATGAAAGTCTTGTTCCAATGACTAACTTGCGATTTATATGGTAAAATGCAGACAGGGGTACTGCCTCCATTTGTTCCATTTGCTCAGGCATTTGCAGCTGTACTTACAGCTGTCCTCACTGGTTCTCTCTATTATGTGGCTGCCTCTCCTAAAGGTTACTTTTGTTATTGCCCTGTTAACATTTTCCCTTTTCTGTAACTTATGTTTCCCTACTTTGTTCTCAGACTGATTAATGATCGCCTATCCTAAGGGTTCTCTCTCTTTTCTTTCTTTCAGATCCAACTTATGTTGTTGCTCCTGTTTTACAATCTCGCTCTGGTCGTCAAGATTTGAAAAAACTATTTGAAGGTTCAATTCATTTCTCCTATACTTGAATGCTAGAATGATGTCATATCTTTCTTAACTGTAGACATTCTAGGGAAGTGAGTTATGATTCTTCATCGACAGAGTTACTATATTATTCATATGATTAAAGTTGCATGTTTGTGGTGTTCATTCTTGGTTTCTTGAACATAATTTTTCATCTTTATATGAACAAAAAAATTAGGGCTAATTTTGAGTTATCAATTCAATAATGGTGGGGGATTTTGATAAGATCATGTGAATACTGAATATGTATTTGAACATCATCAACTGCCATTTGGTTCAGAAAATGATGGAACAAACCAATAAAATTTTACCACAATATCTATCATTGTCATTGATTATTAGGTTGTGAATGTGGTTAAAAATGGTTCAGAAATGAAAAGCCTTGCTTGTATGATATCTTAATGTCATCCACTCTATCTATTTTTTGCAGCCTGGTATGAGAAACGGCAAATGAAAAAAATCTATTCCCCACTTCTGGAAGGACTGTTGGCCCTCTACCTAGGTTTCGAGTGGATCCAAGTAATCTCCATTTAACTTCATGTTTTATTTTATGTTATTTTTAAAAAAATAAGATTTTAAAGGATGGAACTAATTTGTGTTTTTGTTTGGAATGCCTACGTGACAGACAAATAATATTCTTGCCCCCATTATCACACATGGCATATACTCCACTGTTATATTGGGTCATGGCCTTTGGAAGATACACGACCACCGACGTAGACTACGTCAAAGAATCCAACAGCTCAAATTAGAAGAAAAAAAATCCGAGTAGATTTTGAATGCCCTCCATGACTGATTTTGGTAAAGAAATTTGTATATGTAATAGAGTTGTTAATTATGTAAAGAGAAGATGTGTATATTTGTGTGTTAGTTGAGGTCTCGTACATACAGAATATGCAGGTTGATTACAAAATTTTCCAATCTAAAGTTATTACTTCTAATAAAATGGATAATCCAAAAGTTGGGTTGATTTGATGATATCATTATCATATTATTCTGTTCCATTTACAATCTTAGCCCAATTTCAGGTTGATTATTGATTTTAAAGATTTAACTTGTACCGGACTATCCGACCCAAAAAAAAAACTTGTACCGGACTACCGTTGTTTTCAAGTGAGCATGCAATGTAATGTATGTAAGTGTTTATCTATCTTTTTTCGGTGAAGATTATAATCCATTAAGTCTGATAGGAGCCACACGGCATATAGAACGACAAATGAACAGAGTGATATTATAATGTTAAACAAATAAATTTACATTACAAAACATGTTGCTCGTAAATTAGTTCAACCAAAATACTGAGATAACTAAAAAACAGCTCCTAAGTTGTATCACTGAAGTTGTTTGCTGAGTGAATCGTTTTCCTTTACTTCTCTTTTTGGTTCCTTTGTTCAGTTCTTACGGCCAAAGCTACAATAAGTTCGGGTCCAGTTAAAGAAACTTGTGGCGCAAAAATTGAAAAAAGTGAAAGGAAAATAAAGAAAGGACGTTGATTACAAAAATAGGTACTTTTTAACAGAGAAATATAATATGGCTAATAATAAACTAGTTCGTCCATCATAGCCAACCTAGAAATTTCAGATACGACACGGAACAAAATACATTGTGACATAACATAAATTACTACGATAAATAAAATTAGTCTTCCAGTTTGGAGATGATGCCTGCGAACACCCGATATCCTTGGCACATATCTGTAAAAAGACAGTACTCATTCTTGGCATGGTAAGTTGCCATTAGACCTGGACATAACGTGAAATGCAATGAGTAAGTACTGCTATTATTTCAAAATTCAGTATGCATAGTTTATTCTTAGGCAGATCATACCATAGCCAGCAGTTTGAACATCAAAACCTTCATCCTATGACAAAGAAAAAGGGTCAAGTCAGAAATGTTTAGTAATACAAAACTTTTCATGGAACAATGAGAATATATTTTCACCTTAAGTTCCCGAATGAGAGGCAAACTCCCAGTAATCGAGTAAGGCTTTACATGCCCAACTACTTCCTCAGTTGATTTGCATAAAACATGGAAACCTCTAGAATTAAGATCACAAGCAACTCCAGACGATGCCTCATCAAAAGTTAGAGTAAGGCTGTAAATAAGAGCAAAGAAACCATAAATAGTTACAGAATCTATAAAGAAAAGAACGATCCAATCAAGAGATCAAAAGAAAATAACAAGTGGTTAAATATTCTGAAGTTTAAAAAAAAATTGAAAATTTAGAGTTGAACTCTAAAGCTGAGCAGATTTCTTTGTTAGTTAAGGGAGGATAGACAAGACAAGTCCCACCTTCCTCTTAAGTTTTCATCAAGTAGAACATATTTTGAAACTGGACCCCGTGATTCTAGCTTCTGTATATTGTCATTAATGTCGTCCACATATTCTTGCAGCTTCTCCATTACATCCTTTACACTGAACAAAGTATTAGAGCATTGGATGTGAAAATTCATAAATTAATTGAAATATCTCACTCTCGTATGTTTGCTCCTCACTGTACTATTTTGCAGTTGCAATAAAAAGTGAACCGAAAGCTTCCAAAAGACTAAAATTTGGCCATACTGTAAGATGCATAGCTTACTTGTAGAATGGGGTTAACCTGCAACAAACAAACAAGGGAAAATATCTGTAAGACACACCATTCCTATACCTGGAGTAATTCTAATTTCTAAGGACTACAAGGAGGAGGATCAACCTGACATCTCCTGAAATAGTACATTCCCCTGGAATTTGGTTGATTCCACCTCCAGGATCTGCAGTAGAGAACATAATTATGATAACATATTTCTTTTTTATTAAAAGGATGCAGGAAAATAGTTACTTGGGCCCCAAAACTTACAACTCCATTGGGTTGGTTTCATGGTTGAAGGGGTTGCAAACCCATAAATCTGTTCCTTAGGATGAGGTGGGAAATCTTTGTAAAATCGCAACTGGATTTCCTTCATAGCATCCATGGCTAGCTCAAGCGGATTTATAGCCTACAAGTAACCAAAGATAAGATAAGCTTACAACAAGTGTGCCTTTATTATTATAACCTGGATGTCACATTATTTTTCCCGGACTCTAGAAACTCTCAAAAGAATCAGAACAGAGAACTTTGTCACAGACTCACAGACTCACAATTATGTTATGTTTTCACAACATTATATGAAAAATCAGAATATGAATCAAGACAATAACGAAAGAGCACACCTTATGAGCCAATCCACTGTGAAAGAGCTTCCCTGTGACATGAAGTTTCCAAGGTATCATACCACCAGTGCCCACACAAGGTTGTTTATCTGCCGTGTCGATCCAAAACCTGAGCAAATATATTATAATTGGAATTGAAATTGCTACTAAAATGAAGTTCTGTTAGCTGTAGAGTGTAGAGTTAACACATGCAGAGAGAACTTGAAAGCTATTTACATGAATACAAGATATAACAGTTACTTACAGTGGGCCTTCTTTCAGCTTGTTGAGGAGGCCATCTTTGACAAGTGCATCCACACCAACCCCAGTAATAGCAGAATTCTCTTCATTGGCTATAAAAACAGCAACAACAGTTGATTTCAATTTTGGCTTGGTTTGGCCAAGCTTCCTCATGAGTTCAGTGACAAGGGCCACATGCCCCAAACAATCAGTAGTTCCGCGACCCCTGAGTTTATCCCCATCAATGCTCAACGTGAACGGATCAAAATCCTGCATTAACAGCAAAATCGATGCATAGATACATGCAAGGGAAATGTAAATGTGAACGTGAAAGGTAAGAGGTAAAAAGCATAGACATAGATAGATACCCAATCGTTAGGGTTTGCAGTGACGACATCCATGTGGCAGCCGACGAACGAGACAATCTTGCCGGGTACAGTTCCAGGGTACTCGACGATAAGATTGCCTCTGCCGGGGAAATAGGTGACGTGGTTGAGGATCAAGGGGCCGCCGCCGGTGGTGGTGCTGAAGGGTGAGAGGACGTCGAGGAGGTGTCTGATAACTCTGTCCTCTTCAGGAATAAGCTCCGGCGGATTGTTCTGGAGGTGTTTGGATTCCCCAATCAGTTTGGACAGAAGGGGCACGAACGAATCCCTCTCCAGATCTCCGAGTGTTTCGAACAAATTCGTCGCCGCAGCCATGGAAATTCGAATCGAAACCCTTCCTCTTCTTCTCTTCGTCTTCTTCTCTACTGGTACCTGTCAGCGGACGTTAGCTCGAGGCTTGGCTTCACGCTATAACCAAGGGTGTTATTCAGTTATTCTCGGCTAAAAAAATTATTTATTTTTAAAAATAGAAAAGGAAAAAAAAAAAATGTCGTAAATGATTTGAAAGAATCGTGGATAAGATGTTTTCCTTGAAATCGACAATACTTAAAAATATTTTTTAGTTTATAATAAATATGAGAATATTAGTGGTAGTTTATTTTGATAAAACATTTCCTTTTATCATTTTCTGTTTCTTAATTTAATTATTAAAATTTGTTTAATTTTGATAATAAAAATATCATTTTATTTTTTAATTTTTAATTTTTATAAAGTAAATAATAAAAATAATTTATATTGATTTTTCTATTTCATCTATAAAATTCTGAAATTTAAAATAAAATGAAAAAATCCGGTTGAGATTATTAATTATAATTAAAATTAAAAAAAAATAAGAAATAAAAACAGACAAGGTCAGGAACGGGACTTCTCAAAAATATTTCTAGATATTTTGATTTTTTTCCAAATATTTCTAGATGCCTTGTAATTTTTACAGGCTTTTTTGAACAAAAAATGATTTTTTTTGGCCCATACACAAAAAAGGGTTTTCCCCTTTTCGGAAATTCTTGCAGGTGTTTTCTTTGTTCATGGAAACTCTTTAACGGTTGAGTTTAAGTTCACTATCCTTTTTCCGAAAAAAAAAAAGAGGTTCACTCTGTCCTGGGCTGTACGGGAGGCCCACATTGAATCAGGTTAGACTGAATTTAGCTTGGGTTAATATAATGACAGTACATTCCAGCCCATATATTTTATATGGTTTGACAAAAAAAAAAATATAGTTTATATGGTTATTCATCAACAGGAAAAGATCTATTGAAAAAAAAATTTTACCAAATGATTTGACATACTTCTGACAGTAGTTAAATGAATTTTTTGTTAAAACATAAATATTAATTTTTTTTATCTAAAAACATGTAGGATTTGAGGATAACACCCCAATTTAAGACAGAGTAAATATCTGAGTTCCGAAAATACTTACAGTTAAACCTGTTACTTACGAAACTTTGTATTACTCTACTGAATCAACTCTTAATTGAGGTTATAAATATTAATTTTTACTAATATGGTTGAAATTTTCCTATCCTCTATCAAGTAAGGTATTCATGAAAATTGTTTCATAATTATAAATTTTTTAAAATTTAAACAAATAGGTATTAATTTTTCCATAAGAATATACGTGTGTGTTTGGAATAATTGCTCAATTGATTATAACCTTTTTTTTAAAAAAATATAAACAGTACTTACTTTACAACATTATTTCTAAATATTTTAACTTCCAATTCTACGAATGATTTTAATAAAATTAAATTTTATAATTTATAATAGACTTTTCATAATTCTTATTTTTTAACTTAAAGATTGTGTTTGTCAAATATACATGTGTCGGTAGAAATTGGTGGATAAAGATAAATTTGAGTTTACTGACATTAGTAAGTAAGAAATGGTGGAAATAAGGAAAAGGAACGGGATTGAAAAAATTGAAAAAGACCAAGTGGGAAATGTCATATTCTAAATCTGTGTGGGGGAAGTGTCACTGTTAAGAACAGTCAATTGTTTAGAAGAAAGGGAAGGGAAAAGAGACAGGGTTACATGCAGATGAGGATAAGAGAAAGGCAATGATTACTGATTAGTGAGTGACCTTGGTATCCGTGCCACGCACTGACCACGACTATACCTCAATCCCACTTCCCACACACTCTCACTTTTAACGACCACTCCACCCAGCCCCATCCCCATCCCATCTTCTATTGTGCTTTTTCTACTATTTTAACTCCTACCTTGTAAACGAAAACATATGTTTTGGGAGAGAATATATACTTTTCGTATAATTAAAATGTAATTAAATTGTTAATTCTTCTTTCTATAAATCTGTCGAGAATGCATGATTCTGTTGAAGAGACTGTTTAAATTCATATTCTGCATGCATTTTTTCTTATTTATAAGAGAATTCAAATAAAAATATATATATTAAAAAATAGTTTGTCTAACATATGCATGTAACCTTGTACAGGATAATAAATCAAAAGTAAAAATATTTTATTGAAAATTATAATTATTGACAATAGATTGAACGTTGTGATTGTTGTAATTTCCAATAAAACTTTTTTACTTTTGATTTATTATCATGTGCAAGATTGCAAGGTTAGAAAAACCATTAAAAAAAGTAACTAATGCATTGATTTTCAAGAATTTATTCTACAAGATTACAAATTTATTCCTATTTAAGTTGGGAAATGCTAATGAGTGTCGGCCTAAAGGCACTTGTTAAGGAACTAAAAAGAGAAGATTTTCATTGGGTGTGTGACATTTAATCTCACCGATGGAATTAGTACTGTGATTTCCAATAAAAACCTTCCATTTTTTATTCCTTAACCAGTGTCTTAGGGCACTCATTAGTAGGACCCTTTAAATTAAACTCCATTATCATTATTGTGGTAATTGTGTTACCTTATAACCTTTAATGGTTAACAAGGGTAAATATGAGAAAAAAATATATATTTGTGTACTTTATCTTATAATTAGGGATGTGAATAGGCCGGACTGAGCTAGGCTTTCCAAGGCCTGAGCCTAACCTGCACCTTAAATCCATAGTCTGAGTCTGACCTGTTACCTGATATGGGATTTATTTTATGGCTTGAGCCTGGCCTATTTAAAGTCAGACTTGGCCTGAAAGTCTACTTAAAAGTCTGTTTTATAGTAAGATACTTGAATATAGCATAAGCACGCACGTATTTGAATAAACTTATAAGCTCATTTTTTTATGGAAAAGAACATACTTATATATTTACACGAGTTAATACGTATATAATTATATGGCAATATAATAAAAATCTTTATAATAATAATAATATATAAAATATTAGTATTTCATTTATATTGAGTTAAATATGTCAGCCAGATAGGCTCAAAAAGGCTTTTTCGATAGCCTGAAGCCTGGCCTGTTTTGCTATATAGGCTTTTGAAAAAACCTTGGCCTGATCTATTTAATAAATTGGCATGGCCTGACCTGGTGTAGGCTATGTTGTAGGCCCGTGACGAGGAGTCGGTTCCCACCCCTACTTATAAATAAGACCATGAAAAAGTTTCAAATGTTATCTTATAAATAAAATCGGAGGGATTATTATTCAACTCTTTGAGATAAGAATAAGAATAATAATTAAGTCATCGTGTGAATATATAGTAATATTATTACGATTTTTTTAATTTATGTAATATTACACATGATAATAAACCAAAACTGGAAAGATTTTTTTGAAAAATATAACATTTAATATTATCAATGGATTAAATGTTGTGATAGTTATAATTTTTAATAAAAAAAAATTTATATTTAATTTATTATCTCGTGCAATATTACACATATTAAAAAAATCGATATTATTATTATTATTATTATTATTATTATTATTATTATTATAATATGTCGTGTTCATTCTTTATGATCAGAACCATTAAATATGATAATCCTATATATCTATACTTAGGTTTATTCCCTAAAAAGCATTCATGGTCTGGCTGTATATTGTTTGCCTGCCTGCCCCCATGTGGATGTAATGCAAAGGTGCACACACACGGAGAGGTAATTAAGTTTAAGTACTGGACACTGAATTCATGGTTGTGAGATTTCTGAACATCTATATCAGCCACAGAAGAGAGAGGAATAGCAGTGTTCAGAACCTGAGTAAATAATGAGAGAGAAGTAGAATTTACGGTATTTTGAATAAAAAAAGCTATAGGTAGAGGCTTCAAGTTCAAGAAGAGGGGACCAAGAGGATGAGTAATGTGTTTGAGCTAATTTTCGGTATTTCTGTAATATTTACTCTAGTTTTGATAATCATCCTAATTTATATGGTCAATATTTTTACATTAATTTAAAAGAATTTTAAAATGGAAAAAATAATTATATAAAAATAAGTGTCAATATTATAGTGGTAGAAGTAGATAGAACAGGAGTATTAACAAAATTTCCATGAATCGAAATAGTCATTCATGGAGAGAGACAGAGAGTCCATAAATATATATGTGCTCCTCTTAGCTGGCTGTCCTGTCCTCCTGTGCTTTTCGTGGGGTCCGTGAGTGCCTGAGTGGGTAACGTTAATTAGACGACATGGACATGCTCTCTAATAATCAGTTACTACCATTAACACATATGCATGGTTTATCTTAAATTTAAATTAGAAATATGGATGCTTACCAAAAAAAATTAGAAATATGGATTGAGTCGATATAGTGAAGTAGCATAAGCTCGAATCCATATTTATAACACACGTGTATATTTATATCTCATTTTTCCATAGCCATATAAAATAAAAGGTTTTAAAATCTTTTTATTTTAAATTAATAGAAGTATATATTAACTATTTTTTTAACATATGCAATCTTATACAGGTTAATAAATAAAAAATATAAATATTTTATTAAAAATTACAACTATCACAACATTTAATACATTAATAATATAAAAGATTACATTTTTCAATAAAATTTTAC
Organism: Sesbania bispinosa; assembly: GCA_026901365.1. Taxonomy (NCBI): domain Eukaryota; kingdom Viridiplantae; phylum Streptophyta; class Magnoliopsida; order Fabales; family Fabaceae; genus Sesbania; species Sesbania bispinosa. Next base: position 1,518,713 of record QLOH01000167.1, read on the forward strand.
ACAAAATAAAAAAACCGATTCGAGTATGTTATAATTGTGAATTTGAAAGTGTGCAACAACTCCTAAACCATTTTACCCCTTCTATTGTTTGAAATAACTTAAATAACAAAGTAAATGGTTTTTTTATGAGAGAAAAGAAAGTAATATATGTGAAGGAGGTAGTTTTAGTTTTAAGTTTTGAAAATTTTAAAAATAAAATCAATTTACACATTTAATTTTAGTTCCTAATTTTAATTAAAAAAGTTTTTGGTTAAAAATTAAATAAGATATATTTATTTGTAAAGGATTAAAGTGTAATAATAAAAAATTTAACTACCACAAAAAGTTTTTTGTTAAAAATTATATAAATAAGATATATTTATTTGTTAACTACACACGTCTTATTTAAATGGTGAGTTGAATATTTATTTAAAATGATGATAATAATAATTACAACTAAAAAATATTCACTTTTTAAAATTAAAAGACACAACTTAAAGTTTAAATTAGTAATGCATGGTTGTTACACATTACACCAATGTCACCCCTATTTTACACCACTCATTCATCTCTTTCTATTAAATTACATTATTTATCACATCTATGATTTCTCATTTTCTCTTCCTATTTCTCATGAGTGGATACACTCCAAAATAATGTAGATCAATCATTTTTTGGATGAACCAAGGGTATCTCAACAGATAAAAAATTAATCCCTTTTGAGGCGTAGAAATTATTAAAGTGAACTTTGTTTCTCTCAACAAAGTATTTTTCATACACACCACTAAGAATCATATTAAATAATTTTTAGTTTTGATTCAATCATTTTTAAAATCAATTCTATTAAATTTAATTCGAGGGATAGAGATAAATATATTTTTTCAGTGTCGGTTTGATTTTTACTTGATAATAGTAATAATCAATTCTATTAATATTAATTTTAAATTTACCTGATTCATAAATAGTGTTTCATTCATTTGTCACTAATTTTATAATTATATTAAAATCAATTATATGCTATTGTAAATCAATCAGTTACTAATTACTTTTATTATACTACTATGTTATAATTATTACTATAATATATATAATCTCTCGAAGAGCAAATTAAAGATCATTTTTCGCCGGAGAAGTGAATACATTATTGTTATTCTTATTGTTTTTAACAAAGATACAGTATCTGTATATCAAAAAAAGGTTTAATTACACTTTTGGTCCTTCTAGTTTTGATTTTGTGCAGTTTTGATCCCTTAGTTTTTTTTAGCAAATTAAGTCCCCATACTTTTAAAATTAAGTAAATTTGGTCCCCCCGTCAATTGTCTTATACTTAAAACCCTCAAAATCTCTTTTTCAATCTAAATATTTGGGAGTATATGATGAATTTGAGATATGAAATAATTTAAAATGTTCAAAAGTAAAAAATTGAATAGAAAATTGATAAATTTCGAAGGATTTTGTATGATATGAAATTAGGGTTTAAAGAGGACAAAAATTTGGGATTTTTTCGATATTAGGTTAAATTTGATATTTTGATTGGTGAGTTTTCATAGTAAGAAGATTTAAAATCAATTAAATTTATGAATATATTGAATAGAAATTAAAGTGAGAATTTGAGGATTCTAGGTACGTAAAAGACAATTGAGGAAATGACCAAATTTACTTAATTTTAAAAGTATGAGAACTTAATTTATTGAAAAAATACTTGAGGGACTAAAATTGCACAAAGTCCAAATTAAAGAGATCAAAAGTACAATTAAGCCTAAAAAAAGAGTTCCAATGATAAAGGGTTTACTTAAACCCTGGTTGAATACTAAAGAGTGGCTTCCCTTTAATGTTCAGGCATATTTTTGTTTTATTTGCTAGATTACTAAACTGATTCGTGTGCTTAAACATTGACCGAACATTAAGCAGTGTTCTTTTCTTTTGGGTACTATGGAGCAGTTCTTTAAATCGTACAAAAACTAGCAGCAGCTACCACTTGGCCACATCGAGATCATCAGTGTCACCCCCTCCTCCCAAACAAATAATTGAGATAACAAGGTGACAAGCTTCTGTCGAAAGGCATTTGCAATATCTACATGTATTTGTGAACCCACACATGTGATGTGGTGGAATTTTAATGCTTTATATCATTATAATGATTTTTTATAAAATATAAAATGACTTTTTTTTTATGAAATAGATATTTTTTTTTTCAAAATTATATATATAACTAATACTTCATCAAATTGCTATATTTTTCTACCTCAGCTAGTCCTATTTATAAGAAACTTAGGACTAAACCATCAAGATGAAGTAAAGTTGTAAAACTAGTCATAATTTTAAATTTTACTACCTCTGTTCCTATATATAAGAAACAAAAATGAAAAAAAAAATTAGTCCTATATATAAGAAATATATATATACTACTATATATTTTTAGTTGTATTAATTGCTATATTTATATACCTTTAATTTATTGTGAATAGTTAAAGAGGTACTCACTCATTCACTCATTTAATACTAAGAGTAATTTTGAAAAAAAATTATGGCACTATTAATTACCACTAATAGATTCCAATGCATTTCCTTAGTGTTGATAATTTAGTTCAATACTAGTATGTTTCTTATATATAGGACCGTATGTAGTATTTCAGAAATACTTTTAATATTAAATAAATAAAATGATGGTAAAATTACTCCTAATTAAAATCACTATTAGAGTATTAACTCATGTTCCAATAGTTGGTTATTAAAAATATTCCTCATGTTCCTATTTATAAGGCGCTGTTGACTAAATCACAAAGACTAGCTAGTAAAAGTGTTAAAACTAATTAATTTTATTGAGATTTTAAAAAATACTTTAACTTTTTAATTTTACCCTTTCATTGATTAATTCCACTATCATTTGATAGTTGGAAATACATTAAAATTAATAAGGGTAAATAAGAAAAATAGTAATAAAAACATTTTTTATAATTTAAAATAATAAACAATAAATTAAGAGTATAAAAAAAACTTTTTAATTAATATAATTTAAAACAGTAATATATTTCTTATATTTATGTCCAAACAAAAGCATTTTTTATTTTTTATAAATAGTACTGCATTTTTTTATCTCATTAAATTTATACTTTTTCAAAAATTATTAAATGATATAAATGTACAAGTTTAATACATTATTATATGACTTAATCATATCCTTATAGATGTTTATTTGTGTGAGATATCTATTAAATTGAGATTTCCTTTTTAAATAAAGATCAATCAAATGATTGTAATTCAATTGTGACACAGACTAAAATTGAGATAAAAACTCAATTTTACAAAAATATTAAAAAAGGAAAAATATGGAGGAGCCGGTTTAACAGACTTATGTTGTGTACAACTACACATATACAAGTTTTAGCTTAGAATTAAATCACCCCTGAAGTGATATTTCGTAAAAAGAAAGTATAAAGTGTTGTTTACCACAAATAGTGTACCGTAATTGTACACTATTTATGATATTAAGGAAAAAAAAAAGAGAGAGATCCGGACAGTTTCAGCCTGTTACAAACAGTGGTACATGTCAGGGCTAAAAAAGAAATGCATAATTTTTATTTTAAGTAATAAACACTGTCTATTGAAATTTGTTTTTTTTTTTTAAATTAGTCATATAAAAATTGAGATATTATATTGTAATATCTTCGCGTACGTCCTTATTCCCAATAAATAAATATTTTATAATTTTCTCAATTGTAAAAATACTCATCCTCTCTCATTTTCCAAATTTCTCTCTTCACACATACCTTGGGGTAACATGGGAAAGTATATGTTGGCGTGTGGGGTCAGCCACAGACAAATCGAGCCAGGACATTCTTGTGAAATTGTGACTGATGTAGATCTGTGACGTTACGCGGTCTTATAAGAATTAATGAAAAGCAGTTAATCCATAATCTGCAAATGGGAATGTATGTAGTGATGCAATATGAAGAAAGAAAGCTGTGGAAAGAAATAAATATCATAATCTGCTCTGTTCGTTGCCATATATGGAAGTTTCATGAATGTGGCATGTTCAGAGTTATTAGTTATTACTGGAATGAAGGGGGTAGCAGCAGCAAGGGTTAATATCATATATATTCAGTGGTGTTACTGTTACCAACCAAATGTTATCATCCACGCAGGCTTCTTATACTAAGCAATCAATTGTGGGATTAATTAATTCTCCTCGAATGTTGTGTCCAAGATGACGCGTGTCAAATTGGATATATATAACTCGACTACAGTATATGATGACGAGTTAATTAGTGGTGATCGAGTTCTAAGGAATTGAAGTTGGCATAACATAACCTGCCGGGCTTTAATTTGTTTGTTGTTCCTAGGCTACAACAGTAATAAAACGACATCATCCAATTACCTAACAAAGATCATAGACTAGTCACGCAAAGTCGTCACATTCAATTTTGGGATATATATTTGGACCACATACATGAAGACACATTAAATTTGCAATAAAACCAGGAAGCTACTACATATGAATGTATATTTTCTACTATAGCCTTTTTCAACAAAGATTGCACGCCAATACTGCTGCTTAATAGCTAGCAAGAACACATGCACATGTACCACGGGTCCCTCTTAATTATAGTTGTAGCCCATGCACTGAGTCACATTTAATAATATCCCATATATTAATTAAGCTTGTTTTATTGAACAATCTAATCAAAGCATGTTATGAAATTAATTAAAGACTATCTATATCTTATTATATGGAGTATATTGTTATAATTAATATGTGTGTCTAGAGGGAGAGAGACAAAATGCAGAGTGCATACAGAGCAGGACAGGACAGTAACCAGAAAATTATATTAATAAAATGAAGGCAGCAAGAATGGATTTGAAGTTAGTACCACGCAACTGTCATGACATTTTGAGCTTGTTTTAAGGACATATATGCATGTATTTTATCTACTTTTTAGGAAAGGGGTGGCTAGCTATTTGGGCAATATAATTAAGCTAGCTTAGACTTAGCTATATATATATATATATATATATATATATATATATATATAGGGAGAAAGGAGATTAATTTCAACTTTTGATATCTTCAGAATCAGAAGGCTACCTAGCTAATCGAAGAAAAGGGTCTCACCCATGCATTCGGCGACGACTGAAGTTCTTTTGTACTGAATAATGGGAAAAAGAAATACCTCTTCTTTACGCATTCTTCTGCAAAGCTTGATTAAGCCGAGATTTTGCAGTGATGACAAAGTAGTACGAAATAAATACATAGACACAATTTCTATATAGAATAGAAAAGTATGCTAATTAGTAAATATATCAGAAACACACACCCCTGTCCCTGCTCTGCTCCTCTTTTCTTTAGAATCGCCCAATATATATTAATGATCAAAAAGTTAATTTTGAGTAGCAGCAGAGCGTGTAGACATGTTCTCGTCCCAGATCTGTCCAACAGCCCAACATGTAGTGAGACCTCAAGCAATCCTTTATTTTCGGGCCTTTTTAAATACACGAGGTGAAAGAAATGAGCCTTAAAAGTTAAAATTCATTTAGCAAGGATTGAACCATCAACCATTGAAAAAGAAAATCAATTTCTAAACCAATGAACTAGGTCTAATTATAATAATTTTTTAATTTTTTATATAAAGAATGTTACTAACCATCAAGGGCCTAAAGCAAAGGTTTAAGTAGCCTTGTCTTTGGGCCGACCTGTCCCGTCCTCTCTCTCTTACAAATTACAATCATTTTCATCCTTCATATCATAATAAATTCTCACATCACCATCGTTTATATGCAAATCTGTAGACCAGTGCATTTCTAACCGCTGTTAAAGAGGCCACTTCGAATATATATTCACTAGTTACTTGGTAATTCTCATTAGTGGCATAAATTACATACTCCCTCGTTCGATTCTATTTATAAGACTTATTTTTTATTTAGACACACATATTTAGAAAAACATGTTAGAGTATATTTGATAAAACAAATAAAATAGCTACTAACTTATTTGGTTAGCTTATAACCTAGTTACACACTTCTAGCTTATTTTTTAGGAGCTTTTATCTTATAAGCAATAAGGTACCTACTTTAACTGGTTTATAACTTTTAACTTGTAGCCTATTTATTTTTCTTCCATTTTTATTCATCATGTTTTAATACATTCCACTGTTTGTCTTTATTTTACGTTTTTTATGTCATTTTATATTTATTATCCAATTTATCAGCTAATTTCACCAAATACTTTTAATTTAATTCAATAATCTAGCTAGCTTATAAGCTTGAAACTTATCAACTCAGCTAATTTTACCAAACATACTCTTAATGCATTGATTTTTAAAAATCCCTATACTTACCAAATTTACCCCTATTTAAAATTAAACTTCATTTAATTCCTCACATTGACCAATTCTTAAAAACTATAAAAGTTCATTAATTATAAAGGATAAATATTAAAAAAATTAATAAATACTTCCAAAACCTTGTAAAGAGTATTATAAAAATAAAAAATTCTCAAAATAGTCTTATAAAAAGAGTTGAAGGGAGTAATACCAGTGAAAAATTATTCATACACACCCCATAGTGCCTAGAGAGAAATGGAAAGGAAAGGGAGAATAATAATATACATGATAGAAAGAGAGATAAAAAATGAGAGGTGTAAAATTTTTAGAGAAGATAATGAAGTGTGTATTACTCTTTATAGATCCCCTTGTCCATAAATTTGATATTAGATATTTATGTCTTTTTTTCTATATTGATGTATGGGATCACATTATTTTGGATAGGGTCAATTACACCCCTCTCCTGAGCAAATCTTGAATTACATTTATCTCCCTCTTATTTTAAAACTTAAACTATCCTCCCCAAAAAGATGAAAATGTGTGACAATTTAGTCCATTTTAACGTAAACAAGCTCCATATAGATTTTTTTTCCCGATTTATGATTTTCAACATCATTAACATGTATTTTTTTTGTTTAATTAGCGTGTAATTTTGAATCTCTACTATGAATTATAAGATATTAAAAGGTAAAATAATTGTTTTTGGCAAAATTTTAAAGTTAATAATTGGAATTTAAATTTTCTTTTCAACTTTTAAACTCCTCAAAATAAATAAAAAAATATTTAAAATGAATTATCAGGGACATGAAAAGTTGTAGAAAAAAGAAAAAATTCGTTAAAAAACTTATTCATATTCATCATCACTAAAAGGTTCATTTACATTAAAATTGATCTTATTATAATATATATTGATCTCTCAAGAGAAGTAAGTGTAGGTTTTATAATCAAAGTGAAGGAGAGTGTGATTTAAGTTTTTTCTTAAGCGATGAGTGTAATTTACTCTTTTGGATACTGTAATTTTACCTATGGATTAATTAAACGAAGATGAGGATTTATTAGAGCATAAGATTAAATTTATTTTTTTTATTTTATTTAAGGTGTGTCGTGAACTTGTAATCTTAACTCATTAAAATTTAATAATAAATATATTTGTACTTACTCACTTTAAATTTAAACTTGTTTATAAAAAAACCTTAAAAGATAAAAATTAGGACGTGTTTGATTTTAGATTTTAGTTTTAAACTTTTCAAAACTATTTTATAAAATAAATTAAAAAAAACTATTTTTTTTTACAAATGAGATTATTTATTTATAGCATTATCACCACCAAAACAAAAACTAAAAAAAATCCATTTTATACAACATCTCAAACCAGTTTCAAAATTTTAATTTTTAAAAATTAAAAAACAGTAACATTTTTAAAATTGTTTTTAACTAATAAAATTATCTGTCAAATAGATTTTTCAATTTTCTGTTTTAAAAATATTTTTGTTATTAAATACTATAAACAAACCGCCCTCATTCTAAAGATTTTTTTTTTCAAACTTTTAACGGGTTAATTTTTTTTATTATAAAATATATTTGAAGATTTATGTTAATACAAGATATATTTTTATTTTATAATGTGAATATTCAATTAAATCAACAAAACACAATGTTTACTTTACACATGCAGATTGACCTCTCCATATAATAAATTTGGTTAAACCTTAAATTTAAATTGTGTTAATGATTTTTAATTCAATTTATTAGAAAGCTCCTTTATAAAGACGCACACATGTATGCCTGCAATCCATCCCTGCACCTGAAAGCGACACCACGACACTGGAAGAGGGACTACACTTCCACCAACAAGATTAATTGCATCCAAGTTTGATTTAAAAAATTGATTAATTTTAATCATTTTCGTTCTAGAAGGGATCTATACCCTACCGGGAGATGAAGAATTGCAGACCAAAATTAATACAAGAAAATTGATTGACATACTAGTAACTAGCTAGTATATGGTTGAGTCTCCAAAGTCACACAGTTTTGATATGTAGTATGAATCTATATTTTTTTTGGGGATCTCACATTTTTTCCATTTATCTGCAGAAACTTTGATTACATTTATATTTCAACAATGTATAACCAAGTTATAAACAATTAAAATAAAATCAATTCTATTAAACATGCATTAATTATAATTTTAATCCATACAAAAAAAAAAATCAGTCATTAATTTTAAAATAAATTTGATTTAATTAACTGTGAATCAAACGAATACCACCTCTCTGTTATGTATCTTTGAGACCCTTAAAAGATAAAAGATTTCCCCATTTTTCTTATTTATAAAAGATTTCATTTTCTTATTATATATATGACACAATTTTATATAAAATTAAGAGGCATGCCACTAATGGGCATTTTCATCCGTTGGGATATCAAGTGTTAATCTCACATTGAATAAGAATAAGCAAGGAGAGCAATATATAAGTGACAAGATCCATAAACCTAATGCCTTAAGGTTTTGGGTTGGATGTGGTGTCTAGCTTACTTGTGTGGTTTCCTCATTGACCATGTGTTGAAGGTCTTCCTAGTGGTTTAGGGTCCCCTCACTTCCTAACAAGTGGTATTGGAGCCGATGGTGTGATCAAGTGACCGAGACCGGCTCGGACTAGAAATTGATGGTGGATCTATGTGGTGATCCTTGTGTCGAAAGTCTTTCTAGTGATATGTGGAGGCTAGGAACACAATTTTATATAAGATTAAGAGGCATGCCACTAGTGGGTATTTTCATCTGTTGGGATATCAAGTGTTAGTCCCACATTGGATAGAAATGGGCAAGGAGAACAATATATAAGTGGTAAGACCCATAAACCTAATGCCTTAATGTTTTGGGTTGGATGTAGTGTCTAGCTTTTATTCGTGTGGTTTGCTCATTGGCCTTATGTTGAAAGTCTCCCCGGTGGTTTAGGTTCCCCTCGTTTCCTAACAAGTGGTATCAGAGTCAATGGTACGATAGACCGAATTGGACGAAAAATTGATGATTGATCTACGTGGTGATCCTTGTGTCGAAAGTCTTCCAAGTGATATCTAATGTCACGGTTCTTTTCAATCGGGCTTTTTACTGACTTAATAGTTAATAGTGTCTATTTGATCAATGTTGCATTATTAATTATTATAGTCTATTTGATTGTTTTGAAATAAGTGATCAATGTTGCATTATAAGTTTTAGAACTCATACGTACGTTTCATGTGGAGAGCCAACACAAGATGTATATATATGTTGCAAACTCACGTCTACCGCCCAGAACGTGCGTTTAACCATAGATAACGTCAATCCAAACATATACTAAATCATATGATAAATTTTTCACAAAAAAAAAAAAAACAGTTGACGGCACACAGACAAAAAAACCAATTATACGTCTGTTTTTCTTAGCTCTATTACGGTTAAGGGTGGAAGTAGGCCAAGTCAAGCTAGGCTTTGTAGGGTCCAAGTCTGGCTTGCATTATATTTTTGTGGCCCAAGTCTGGCCTGTTACCTGTGATAGGCCAATTTTTTAGGTCTGGTATAGCCTGTTTCAAAGCCCGGTTTGGTCTATTAGCCTGTTTAAAAGCTTATTTCATATTATGACCTTTAAATAGGCCAATAAATCTATCTCTAAATAGGTAAGTGCGTTTAGAAACTAATTAATAGACTTACTTTAATTTTTTATAATGTAAATATGTCAGTAACATATACATTTAAATAAGACAATAAGTCTATCTGACTATCTCTAAATATGCCAACAGGAGAAATGAAATAATTATGTATTATTATACTATTTATTATATAATATATATTTATATGTTTATTAAAAATAATATTATTTATAAATAAGCTAGCTTGTCAAGCCTAATAGGCTTTTTTAAAAACATAAGTTTGACCTATTTAATTAAAGAGACTTTTTCAAAAGCCTAAACCTGATCTTTTTATTAAACGGGCCGAGCCAAACTATGTCTTAAGTGAGGTGGGCCATAGGCCCCTATAGAGCGGTCTGACCTATTTCCACCTTAATTACGGCTACGGATCTAATAAATTATGCACAATAATTTTGCTTGAAGCTGTTTGTATATCAAATTGTTTTTGTTTACATGTAACCAAAAAAAATTGTTTGTTTATAATTTTTAAAAATTAAAAAATGAAAAATTTGACAGACAATAAAAATAATTTTACAAAATGTTTTTTAGTTTTTTAAAATATTATAAATAAATCACTTCATATATAAAAAACAGTTTTTAAAAACAGTTAAAAAATAATTTTTATCAGAATCCTAATTACTTATTTTTTTTTATTTGTATCAGGAAAGTGGAATTGATTGTGTTGTGTTGTTCTTTAGTATGTATAAAACAGCCCTTATCATTAAAACTTTTATATATTTTCAAGCAATTTCATTTAGGTTTCAACTATTAATTTAATTTTAGCTATATATACCCACAAATTTTTCTCATGTTGACACCCATATGATTGGACTGAAATATTTTTTTCCTTCAAAATCAATTCAATTCAACCCATGAACACCCTAACAACTGTCATAGCCAAGAAAGGGTGTCAACTATCAAAGTATAATTATCCTTCATTAAATATTGTAGATTTATCTCACTATTTGTCATCAATGATATGGTGTGTGTGTTTTTCTGTACTTATACGAGGCTTTCTTTTTCAGAACTCTTATGTTAGTTATATTCTTCACACGTGAAATACATTTTCTCCCTTACAAAAGTTGGTGTGTCATGTGTGTTTGGTGTCATCTAATATAAATATAATTACCTAATGCCAAATGATTGAAATGAGGAGATAGAATCTAGCAACAAAATTTAAAATTATTTAATACTAACAATTATTCTATTTTATATAAAATTTATAATATTATCATATTTAAAAGATATTGTTTTTAAGATTCATAATTTTATTTGTAACAAATTATATACTTCTTAAAAATATTTCAATATTAAAATTTTATTTAATTTATTTCATCCAAAATTTCATCTTCAAGACATCAATATATTTAATTAATATTGTATACATATTTAAGTATGATTTATTTATCAATTTTACTTTTCTATAAATATAAGTGAAGTGTTTTATGCTATTAAAAACTTTTGTGCAACTTTTACAAAATATTATGATTTTCTTTTTTTTTTGATAAATGTACTGTATATTTTTGTTTTCTATTCTATGTCTAAGGAATGTCAATAGCATTTATTATTATGTAATATATTAAAAAGAATTTAATGTATATACACTCACAATGCAAACAAATTTTTACACTGTCATCCTATGATATGTCACTACTTTATTTAATGATTTTAAATGATGTGGCAACACATCATTGAATGACAATGTAATTTTTTTTACTGTATACTAATTAAACTCTATTAAAAATTGAACAACAATTATAATTTATGTGATATTCATTTTGTGACTATTATTGACGAATTAGAAATGAGTGATAGTGGTTGTCATTAATTTGGCAATAAATTTCATAAATCAATATATATATATATATATATATATACTTATTTAATGTAAAAATAGGGCTAAACAATCTTGAGAAAGAATTTTCAAACAAAAAGTCAAGAATATGAAAAAAAAAAAGATACAAATTTTAAAAAACTTACCATATGTATAATTAATCAATTCTTATTGTTTCTTTGCTTAAACAAAGTATGAAAGAAGAAAGAAATTAAACTCTTAACGAGACAAAATGCAAAATAAATATATATAATATCAGTTTTTCCTTTTCTGTTTACCGTTTAATCATTAACATAATTTTGTGTCAAAATGAAAATTTCTACATAATATAGTCTCACTTTGAATATAAATATGCAACATCAAAACAGTCATTCATTTCATTTCAAGCTGTAAATAAAATAAATTCAAATTAAAGGCAAGTATTTAAATTTAAATAAGAGATAGATATAGCTAGCTAGCTAGCTAGTTCAGAATTATATGTAAATGAAATGGTAATTATAACAGCGAGAGGGAATATATATAGGAGGGAAGTCTTAATTAATTTAATTAACATCAATACTTTAATATATCTTATAAACGAAAAAGAGAAGGCGAACTAATCAATTAAACTCCAAGATGTCATTATATAGAAATTCTGAATGCTATACGGGCGTAGAATAGATACAAATACCTGCAAAGTGTGTGTATTTGAATGGATCACATCTTGTTTCTTGTACTAATTAGCAATGCTATACGTATTCCATAATCATGAATAACTTGTTAGAATTCTAGCTAGTACCTCTTCCTACACTTTATTAGCCTCTATATTCCACAATCATAATTTATTTATTAGACTTCATCTCATAGAAATCGAAGTATAGAGGGTTGAAAAATTTTCCAGAACAAATACCACATGCTGGGTACAATTTCCCAAACATTATTATTAATGTGTTTAACTCTACTATATGAACTTGTAGAGGGACGAAAATTTGATGAATTTTCTAGCAATTAGCATTGATAATTATACACTGCAAGCAGGCACGCACAAACAAATATATCAACAAAAAACCACAAGAGATTAATAGTTAAGTAAATGAAAATGGCATGGTTGTAGTTTTGTTCAAACAAAGGGTGTGAACAGTGAATATTATATTACTTAGGCGAAGGGTAGAAAATAATCCCCACGGAAATGTATGCCCAGAGAGAGATATATGGACTTAGACAAACTCTAAAACAGAAAATGACACTTCACTGCAACTTTTCTCAGTGTCTTACTCAAAACCCTAATCTTGTTCCATTATTAATTACTAGCAATTTCTCCAAAAATAAATACCAACTTACATTTTTTTTTCTTTGAAAATTTACATGTGGTGCCTTTCCTTTCCTTTCTCCCCCAACTTGCTCCCCTCCATGTGCACCTTCAGTCACAAAAACAATCACATACACACTTGCTAAAATCAATCAACCAAGAAATGAGAAATTGAACACCCCCAATTAAACTCACAGGCCTAGCTAGCTAGCTAGCTCTAGCTAGCTATCAGCTTCAGCTATATATATATATATATATATATATATATATATATATATATATATATAAAAGCTGAAGCATAGTATTTCAAACATGAAGAAATTACAGTAATCTGTCTCAGTCTTCTCCACACACCATAGAGCTGCAAAAGAGAGTAAATAACAGTACTTGTTGGACTTAATTTGATTTTTGTGACACGCTAGCTAAGTACTATTTAGTGTAGGCTTGTGGCCAAGGCGGAGTTCTAGATCAAGCTCTTCAAGGTGGCCATTGTTATTTATGGAGGTAGAGGTTGTGGGTTGTGGTTGTTCCACTTTGGTAAAGTAAGGTGGTGGTGCTGCAGCTTGCAAATTAAAGGATTGCATCATCAAGTTGTTTGGTGAATAGGAGGATGAGATGGAGAGAAGAGTGGAGGGAGATTCTCCATTTGCATTGTTCAAGGAAGGACTAGTGAAGGCAGAAGAAGAAGCATTAGGGCTGGGCAAATGATAGAGGAGGCACAATCCTGCATTTGCAACAAGCTCTTGAGATGGGATATTTATGAATGAGGCAGTAGGAGGGTGAGGGTGAGGTTGGTGGAGGCGAGCACGGTCACGGCGGTGAACGTTCATGTGGCCACCTAGAGCTTGGGCTGACCTGAACTCCCTTCTGCAGAAGGTGCAGGTGTAGGACCTTGGAGGCCATGTTGTTCCCATTATGTTCCTTGTGTCTTCTGCAAAAGCTCTCACCTCCCATGACTCTTCCTCTTCTTCCTCTTGCTGCTGTTGCTCCCTAGGGTTCCACATCCAAGTCGGTGAGGAGGAGACACCAGTGGTAGTGGTGGTGGTGGAGTTAGGGTTTGTTTGGGGTTGATTTTGGTGGTGTTGGGATTGTGGTAATTTTTGGATCTGGGTCATGGACACAAGGCCAATCTCTGTAGCCATGGTACTGTCACTGACATTTAAGATAGATAGGTGATGGGGATGAAAATGAAAATGAAAATTGGTTAAATAGGGGATGTCATGGGTTATAATTAAGGAGAGGGGTCAAGACAAATCCCAACCTTTAAAACATCAAATCCAATGTCTCACCAATAATACTTTATACTTGAAGTAATTAAGCAATATATTGGAACATATAGTGAGATTGACATTATCCTAATAATAAATAGTAATAAATTAATATTAATTATTAGCCCACACAACTAGTTTTACTACCTTTGCTATTGACAATTTTTCCCCCTTTGGCTTCTACGCCATCTAAATATCTAAGGCACTCCCATTCTTTTTATTTCTTCATTAGCTGCTAACCGCCAAAAGTAGTAAGTTGCCATTGTAAGTGCTAATCCTTAAAATTGACAGAAGGGATTTAGAATATATATGAAAAGGAAATATTACAAACAAATAAAACTCCCACGGAAATGAGAATCCAAACAAAGTAGATTGTGTTTTTTAGTATTGGTAATGGTATATGCCAGTTGTTAGCATTAGGGCGGTACACGGTTAAGTTCGGTTAAATTGATACTACTTTTAGATCCAACTCGATTAATCATATTTGGTTGGGTTTGATCGATTTTACCATTTTTATATTATGGACCCAACCCAACCCAAACCGATCAATGTCGGATTGGGTTGAGTTAGGTGATCGGGTCACGATAATTAAAAAATTAAAAAAATTATAGAAATTTGTTATTTTTTATCATCATTTAGACTTCATAAATTATATAAACATGTAGTTCCATGATTTTGACACTTTGGCCATATAATTATATAAAAAAGTTTAAAAATTAAAATTAAAAAAAAATATGACATACACTTTTCACACATAATTTAATTCAAATATTTAGCACAACGCAGTAAAGAGATGTCCCAATAAGGATATTCCACAACCATATATAAAAGTCTCCATCTCACAAATTAACAAACTAATGTTCTATTATGACATCAATTTTTAATTAAATTTTATTTTACTATTACTAACTATATTCAAATAAGATAATTTTATTAATTATTAGTAATATAATCATTTTTTATATAGGAGGTCGGTTGGGTTGGGTACATCGCGCGAGTTGTACTTATTGGTCGGGTTCATACTTACCCAACCTAAACAGACCCGATGACCCAACCCAAATTGGTCGGGTTCATACTTACCCAACCTAAACAGACCCGATGACCCAACCCAACCCAATCCACCAAATAATAGTTGGGTTGGTCGGGTCGGCCGAACCCATGTGCAGCCCTAATTTTGTATCGATAAGTTAATGAACTTTTAAACGGTGATTTTCACTTAAATACATTATTGTTAATATATACTGTAATATAATATGATTATATATATATATATATAATATCACATTAATTAAAAAAATATATAAAAATTTTCTAATAATTGAAAAATATTAATTTATTACCTATTTTTTGTTTAAAATTTGAATTGTAAAATTACTAACTGTTTAAAATTTTATTACCTAGTTGTTCAAAATTGTTTAGTAGATTGCTTTTTAAATGACACAGTCCATCACCCTTCTTACACTGATGTTAACAAAATCCTTACAAGAATTTCTATTGAGTTAAAAATAAATGGTCAAAAGATATTTTTTTTAATTTTGTTTTATTCCGATAATATATTTTCAAAATCCGTATATACTTGACTTCAATTAAGAAGCTATGTGCTATGCGCTATGGCTTTTACTGAGTCACAAAACGCAGTAGTCATACTTGACGGCCTTTAAATATTAGGTTGTGTATACGGGGAGCATTAATTAATTTACTATTATGATTATGATCAGAGAATGCTAGGTAGCCCTGTAATGCTCTCTTCTGTTAGTTTCTTCTTGTCTATACGCTAAACCCACCCCTGCAGAGAACAGGAAAAAACTTATCACGCGCGAGCGTTTAAGGACTCAAAAGCATTAAATTAATTACGACCATTTTTGGACACTTTTCACCACCCTTTAAAGTGTGTATATATAGGACAATTAATGAAAGATATATGGCTCATATTACATGAAGAAACATTTAATTTCCGAAAGACATAGCTTTCTTCGCCTACGAACAAACCAAGAAAAAACCCGTCTTACGTTCTCGTATCATTGTTTGTGTCGTCCCATTAGTTCATGCCACCAAGTGCCCAGACATGGGAGCTAGCTCTTAGTTACAGTTAATTAACTTCACTACCAATACTCAATTTGTTAAGGTTATGTTGTAATTATATTAATTAATTTATTCCATATCCTTCTTATTGATGAAGTTAGAAGTAGAACTCTACTTATAATATATTAATGAAATTAAGGATTTCAAACAATGGTTCAATTTTCATTGTCTAGCTCTAGTCTAGTGAGTAACGAATTTGGAATGGAATGATAATAAATATGATTAAATTAAAATATGTCACCGTCATTATCGAATTATTAACCCTATCATTCTAACTAAAGTATATTCCCCATGACACTGGAGTCATTGATCCCCCGCTCTCGCTTGTTATAAACTTCGATGAGTCTCTAACATCACATCGTTAATTTAATAAAGACAATTATAAGGGTTATCCAGAAAGAAGACAGAAAGAAAGAAAGAGAAGAAAAGGTACAATTCTCGGAAAGTTGCATGACAATTTGTATGTCTATGTCAAATTAATTAACTAATTCTTCGTAAAGTATGTTTTCAAATTAGAAAAATATATATATATTTCCTTCAATATCCTATTTATATGACAATGTTTGAAACTTTTTCATGGTCCTAGCTATTTATAAGATAAAGTATATAAATCTATAAGCATTTATTGTTTTTTTTCATATTTACCCTTGACTATTAAAGATTTTGAAGTGACACAATTGTCATGGTAACGGAGTTTAATTTTAAATAGGAGTAAATTTGTAATCTTGTAGAATAATTTCTTGAAAATCGATATATTAATTACTTTTCTTAATATATATGTGTTTTGTCTTGAATTGTCTTATACTCCCTCTGTTTCTTTTTATCTGTCGTTTAAGGTTTTTGCACATAGATTAAGAAATTCAATAAGTGTGTCTTTTTAACTCCATTGTTTACAAATATACCATTTCTCTCTCCCTCATTAAAGCATTTAAAGTTCTCCACCATTTCTAGTCATATGCAATAAATATTTCACCATTTAATAAATTTAGAAGAGGGTAAAGATGGAAAATTAGAATTTATTATTTGCTTGGTATATGAAAATGACACTTATTTAGAAATAAATTTTATACTCTAAAATAACTATTAAAAAGAAACGAGAGGGAATATTAACAATGTATTAGTTAATTCCTAAAAATTTGTTTTCGTCCAATTTATTAGGAACTGAAAACATATTATTAAAAGTCACAATATCAATGCACTAAATGGCGTTCTCATAGGACATATATAGATTATTGATTACAATTGTTTGTCTAAAGCCATTTTTTTTAAATTACTCTAACCCAATATTTTAAAAATGGGACCGATCATTGAGCTAATAACTTGTGAAAATACTATTTCATGGTTTACTATTTGAATCAAGATATTGAATTAGTGATTTTATTTTAAGATTGTACGTTCCTATTTAATTGTATATTTTTAAAGAAAAAATTTATTTCTATTTAATTGTCCACTTACAAACTCAATACACTTTTCTCTCTTTTACCCTTATGTTAGTAAATGTTTCACTATTGAAAACTAATGAGAGCCCATAATAATAAGAGAGATAAAATGGTAAATTAGAAAGTTTAAAATTTATTTCCATGAAAATAAGAGTAATAATTGCATTCCTTAATATGTGTGTTTTTAGTCAAAATGGACAGTTAAATAGGATTGGGGGTGGTATAATATATCAAATAATAAACTAACACAAATTAAAACTATAACAAAAATTAAGCTAATAAATATCGATGGAGGTTGATTCAAATGGTACATGCTTAATTTCCCTTCAGCAAAGTATCAGATTCAAGTCTCGTAGATGGAAAAAATCCCCGCGAGGAGAGTTGAGCCCACCATGATGTGGATATTCCCGGCTCAAACATGATTACCTCCTGTGGTGGAGGATACATGTGGTTTAAACCAAAAAATAAGTTAATAAAAATATGTAATATTAACATATATTATTATATTTTATATATATAAAATGATAAAGGGAAATGCATTAAAGATCTTGAGTGTTGGGTGGACGGAAATTGGGTGTGGAAATTTAGGTTGAGAAGAAGTTTATTTGATTGGGAAAATCAACATCTTTAAGACATGTTTATGATGATAAATGTCGTTGTTTCAATTCCATTAATTTGTTCCTGACTTTTTATAGGTGGTCGTATGATCAATTTGGTCTCTTCTCTAACAAAACTGGCTCTCTGTCATTCAGCATATGCAAACATCATAAGACAGATTTTTATTTAGATCATTTTGGTGTAAAGTTGCCCCTTTGAAGATGTTAGGTCTTTTGCGCATACCGGGCTATAAAAGTGTATCTCATCTCCAATTTTCTTATCATTGGTCACATCTAATTTAGATATAGCTTTAATCCTGGTTAGGATTATTTGTCGTGTTACCGGCATATATGTGCACACTCCCACTTATGGCGGCATATAGGCTTATTACTAAGAAAAAAGAAAAGGCAAGTTTGGTTATCACTATGGTTAGTAGGTGTTTGGTCCATTTGGATAGGCAAAAACAATGTTATTTTTAAAACATATCTTAATATTGATTCAATAGTTGACTTGATTAAACTTAAATCTTAGTTGTATATTAGAGTGAAATTTATGGAAGTCTCTTTCTTTATATATAAGTTGTTGATTAATCTTCCTTTGTCTTATATTGACCAATGTCATTTTTGGTCCTTAGGTGTTGTACATAGGTTAGGGTACCCTTTATATCCCCATAACATAAATTTCTTTTTATTGTGGAAAAAAATATACTATATGTCTTGTAAAATAAAAAGAAAAAAACAAATTAAATCATAAAACTGACATGTGAACCATATATTTATAATATGTCAATAGATCTATAGTAGTCTAAAATTTATTTTTGATTATAATAAAAACAACTCATTTAATTTGATATTTTATCTTCAACTTTTCATCGATTTTGAACCAATTCCAATTAATTTTATAATCAACCGATATTTTGTACGAACCAAACACCGAACTAGTTCATCAATTTTTCAATCAAATCCATTTCAACTTTTAAAACTATGCATTATATAATTTTTTTTGGAAGGTTGGTCACAATATATATAAATTTAGAAGCGATATTATAAAGTGGTAAGAAAGTGAAATATGATTGAATATTTATGTAAAACTTGACCTAAAGTGCAATGTGTGCATGATGTCTGCTAATTGTTTGAGTAACAAATTTTTAATTTTTTATCTTTTGTATTATTCTCTTCCATAGTCATATTTAAAATCTCACATAAAGCAAGTATTTTTCTAATGTTTAGTCCTTCATTTTTTTATTAAATCAAATCCATTTTTAAAGGGTTGTGGTTCAGTTGGTAACGCAAACTGATATTGTGGAAAGAGCTCTCGAGCTCGATCCCCACTAAACACACTCTTCGGGAGGGGTGAGGAGCCTTAACTGTGGCTAAGCCCGAACAGGATTGCACATGGTAATAGGAGAATACATGTGGTTAACACAAAAATAAAAATCAAATCCATTTTTTATTTGGGAAATAATACTTATTTCCTTTATGTATTTTTCTTATTTCTTAAAACGCTTTTTAGTTTATGAAAACCGTATACCTCTTTTTCTTATGTACGCCCTACACAAAGTCCTACAAAATTTAGAAAACTAATGATGTAGTGTAGGTAATTCAAATTAAGAATGGGATGGTTGCGAGTTTTCAGTTTTTGGTTTTTAAACATTTTCAATTAAGTTTATACAACTCAAAACTAAAAACTGAAAACCACTTTTTGTGGTTTTCGAAATGTTTGTTTTGAAAACCACAAAAACAAGTTTTCAATTTTTGGTTTTGAATTGTAAAAACTTGATTGAAAATTTTTAAAAACTAAAAACTAAAAACTCACAACCACCTCGAACGCCCCGAAGTTAGTGTACCTTACCTCTATATATATATTTTAATTTAGTGGCTCAAAACGATATAAATTAACCAAACACGCGCTATAAATCAAACTCCATTTCCATGAGCGTTGTTTAATATAGTTTACTCAATAATCAATATGGAGTAGTAAAAACACATTTTTCTAATTTTTCTTTGTCTAAATTCTTTTAAATTATATGTATCCATATTATAGTTTTAGATATTTTTTTCTTTTTTTATATTGTGTCCAAATTTAATAATATTCCTATAATTGACGCAATGGTTACCCGTCAATCGTTACTTACAATTAGTTCACGATTTTTAAACTTGAATGGCCGGCTAAATCCAATTTAGGTGAACTATATTATGGGCATGTCCTGCGGAAAAGCAGGATGTGGAGTAAATCTTAGGAGAAGACACATTGGCCCAGATTAGATTTTGGAGATGAGCATGTGAGCTGGATGGACTAGATAATTTTTCCCACTTTTATGTTACGTTGATAAATGGAATGGTGATTAATTACTTCACTTTTGTAATAGAATTCTCATATAAATGCCACTTTCAAAAAAAAGATAATACTTTTTTCTATTAAATTTGATTTGTTTTCTAAGTAAGAAAACAAGTATATCTATGTCCTCCTACAAAATTTCATTTTGTTCTTTTCTTTTTTTTTTTTTGGTAGAGATTATGTTTTCTGTATCTACGAAATTATTTTTATTTAAAAAAAGAAATTGGTTGAGAAAATGGGCCTACATGACATTTAGCAGAAACATATATTGGGCTTGAGACATTTGAATCTGTAGACTGGACTCACTTTAGGCTTTTGGAGGTTGAGGTCATTAAAGGAATGTAAATACAATGACCTTTAGGCTTTTGGAGAGCCAATACAACTTTAAGTTCAGGCACGTGCATTACTACAGTGTGCAGAACACTGTCTTCTGTCCGTAAACTGTTTGAGTAAAGGCACTGTGGTCTGCGGAAGACATCGTACTATGTGTGATTTAATGATAAAATGTGATAAATTCACATTTTTAACATTAGAAATAGTTATCTTAAGTTTAACCAAATTTAACACGAAACCATAAACACACTTAACAAGATTTGACTAACGTGCATTTAGTATATAATGTTTTTCTTACCCGTCCCTTAATAACCACAATGAATTAGCATCCTTGTATGGAAACTCAGCCCAGTTAATAATCAACTTCTTACAATACACATATTCCACTATATATATATATATATATGCCATTACAATGTCACCTTCTCCTATTCATACAAAATCAAGCAATGCAACTGCAGGGTCTAACTAATATGTGGCTGTGTTTCAGGTGGTTTTGCCTTTGGACTGCAGAATACACTTTTTACAACATGGGACATTTTTGGGCTTTGGCAGGGAGGAAGGTAAAGAAAGCTTGGTGGTCAGTATGGTTTGCCGTAATTTGGTCATTATGTGTTCATATGAATGACATTATATTTAGTAACATGATGTGTGTGTGGATTCTGTTATTGAAATGATATATGTATGATCATGGACTTCGTTATGGGCTAGGTTGGAAAGTTTTTTGTTTTCTTTTTCTGAATGGGTCAATAACCCATTGATGTGTTTAAAGTCTATGTTGTGATTTGGGTATTCTAATTTTGGTGTGTATTTTGATTGGATACTCCTTATACCAATAGAAATATTATATTTTTTTATTGAGATTTTAAAAAATATTTAATTTTATTAACTAACTCCATTATCATTTAATAGCCCGAAAGATATTAAAATTAACAAAAATAAATAAAAAAATGTTAATAAATATTTTCTTAAAATTATAAAGTGATTTATAAAAGTAACTCTCAAAACTTCTAAAAAATACCTTATAAAAAGAATAACTTTTTTTAATTACTAATTTTTACTTTTAATAAAAAAGGATGTTTGTCTGGATTACTTCAAGGAATACCTCTAATTAAATGACAAGTTGAGATTTACATCTCACAGGGAAAGGTTGGCTCGGCTAAGGTGAGAGTTGACTTTGGAGGAGATTCCATCAAAAGGTAGCGTCTTTGCTGAACTTTTGAAGAAAAAAAATAAATTGGTGCAATTAGGAGCTTCCGACCCAACCACTCCCCGCCGCTGCCTCCGCCCCGCTCCCCCCCACTTGTTGAAGAAGTTGTCAATTACTACTTTTAGTTAATTTATTCCGTTCAATGTAAGTCAAACAATAGCTCAGATGTACGTTGGATATTGTTGTTTGTTTAAATATAATTAAAACATTTTGAAAACAATATAAAAGAATACGAATTAACATTTAATAATATGTATCCAGCTTTAAAAAAAAAGCAAAAATAGATTAACACCACATATTTTCATATGGTCATTTAATACTCATTTTTCTATCTCTTTTCTTGCTATAACATATCACATATCACATCTATCACTTCTTTATCTTTAATTTTTATCTCTCACTAAGTCTAGACGTCCATCCATGGGGTAGATCCCATGTGGTGGATATCTAACAACTATTACCCTTATAAAATTTAAGAATTCTTTTATTTTAAATTTTTTTAAAAATAAAAAAAAATCTCTTTATTATTGTTTAACTAATGTCTAGTTGCCCAATAAGAATGCTTTTGCGTTGTCTTACACACTTGTCTATAAGATTATATTAGATAAGTACTAGTTGATATGACTGAGCTCACTTAGACTTCCTTGTTTATCATATCATATTATATTAAGGGTATGTATTAATAAATATTATCTTACAAAGACATAGACTTCACCAAAACTCAGGTTCCTATGAGATGAACGCATGAGCTCGATCAGTTTAACATAATTGGTCAAAATAGACTTTATTAATTTGTTAAATTAAATAGGCATTAATTGCTTTCATCATCAAATGGTGTGTATATCTGCCAAAAGTCTTGATTCATCAATTTGTCAGATAAAAGTAAAAGGGTTTGTTGCCGGTAGATTAGTGACCTGATATATAATCACCTTTTTTTGGCGCTGTTATAAAAAGAGTAAATTTTCTTGGCGAAAAAAGGATGAGTAACTTTATCTTAATTAAACGTGTAATGCAAATATCACGTACGACCTTGACGAGCGCATAAAGAAATTCATTAAAGTCTATGAAAGTACTCCAATTTGCTTTGTTGGTTGTTATTCCTCTAAGCTCACTCAATTTGCTTCAATCTATATTTCAGAAGTTAGACCTTGTCATAGCTTATCCAATTTATTCATGCCTTTGTACTCAATCAATTTGTGTGAATTTGATTGCTGCCGCACAAACTAAAACAAGTCACAGTGATTGCCAATTAATTTATCAGTTTAGCTGATTTAGGAAACTGAAATGCAAGGAAACCACATGATATTGTTAAAATTGAAAAATTCCAAGAATGAGCTATGTTTGTTATTGTAATTTTTTTTTAAAAAAAAAATTGATTGAGAAATTGATGCTGTTTGTTTTTACTAACTAAAGTAATATTTTGGTCAAAATTAAACCTGACTCAAGGGTTAGAGATCCAAATAAAAGGCTCTTTTATATGTGGGGTAATATTGAACGGCAACTACTACTGTAAGTAGGGGTAATAGCTAGCTAACGGCCCATGTTTCGTTGAATGGGCCTCCGATAAGAAATTTGTCAGTACCCAACTGAATTGACTTAAAGCTTTGAGACCCACTCGAGAACTATAATACCAAACAAAGAATCTTTGAAAACAACTTCTCATCAGCAAAAAAGAGCAAGGCGATGCGATATATGAAAAGAACTCTCTATTAATTGACCAGATGTTTAATCTTATAGAAATTATATTCCTCATCAGATTTGGTTGGATCACGAGCTAATAAGAATTGAAGCGTGTGTGTCAATGGGCACACAAAAGATTCTATTTCTATCTGGTAAATTCATTTGTATTTGGGGAGCTAGCTAGCCTTCACACATGAATGAATTTGAAATTACCAATTAAGAGCATGTGAAGTTGTCCCACTGTGTCTCTTAGTTAGGAACTAGATCTCTTCTCTTACAACGATACTGTGTTCCCCCAGGAGGGTGATCCTTGACAAACGGCTAATTGCAGAACAGTGTCTTCTCAATCTTAACTATTCATAAAGAATGTGTTTGGTTTGCATTTTCATTTACGATTTTCATTTTCTAAAATTTTATATAGGAAAAATTAGAAACAGAAATTTTCTATTTCCAATATTTCTATTTTTTCAATATAAAATTTTAGAAAATAAAAAATAAAATAGAAACAGAAAATAAAAACACAAATCAATTAAACTTGCCCTTCCATATCAAGCTAAATTGAAGATTTCTAGTCTATCTTTGCACAAGTATTCAACTTGTATTGCATACCCCATAACCCACTCATTAATAAATCCACGTTTGAACTTCCTTGATCATAATTTATTTATTTTTATATCCTTTACACACATGAACACAATATTTTATATTATGTTCCTGTCATATATAATAAAAAATACCGCATAATAATTAATGGCCTGTGTTTCTTGAGCATAATTAACTAATTCGATTGATCGATTTAAATATAAAAATACTGATACATGTGCCAACTGAAAAACAATATTGTAAAGAACCCCGCAAGTTGAGAAGATAAAGAGCAGCCATGAATTATGATAATAAAACGACAATACGGTGTCATTATCACCACGTGGTCCACTTTAAATGTAGCTATGGTTTTCCTTTAACTTTCTGGGCTTAATGAATATTAATTTTTTAATAAATAAACCACGGGGAATCTATGCTTGTAACTGGACATGGATGCTTAGACAAAATAATTTTTTAAAGTGTAGCCCTTTCTTGGAACTAACAAGAAGCATTAGGTTAATAATTATACGTTGTTAACAAGTTGGCCATTACAAAGAAGAAGGCTAGCTTTTCTTTGAAATGATGGCCTAAAGTGGAGATCGAGTGCGTTTGAGTTTGACAATGGAAGGAATATAGGTTCTGTATGTGGAATTATTTCACAAGTTAGCGTGTTTGGTTTTCTTTGCCCTCACAATCTTACTTATTGCAGATGTCCTTGCCCTTTCGCTTTAGGATTAATCTTGTTTCAATTTGCCTTTCAACTTTAATTTTAGGTTATGAATCTACTTCACATTTTCAAAAGGCCATCTCTTGCGGAGCTCAGAGATATATACCTTTTTGTGCAAGTTAACTCTATAGAGAGTATCAAAGAGCAAAAACCAAATCCACCACTACAATGAATAATGCATGCCAGCATCTACATGTTTAATTTCCACCTATACCATTCTTTGGTCACTGAGAGGGCTATATGGATATTAATCATACAATATAATTTGCGCCGAGAAAGTGTTCTTGTGAAAATGTCAAGTCATTGTTTTGCAAGACTCAAGTCTGCAACTTTTATTTGTTATAGACTACTTTATAAGGCCTGGCCGTGCATATTTAAAATTCTTACCGGTTTGGCCTATTGGCATATATTAGAACCTTTGATCAGACCAATAGAAATATATTTTTGAATAAGCTAATATGTTTATAAACTAACATACTTTTAAATAATGTAAATATATTATTGGTATGGACTTTAAAATTAAACTGACAAATAGACCTATTTCTAAATAGGTCAATAAAAAAAATTAAAAAATTATATATTACTATATTATTTATTATATATTTTTATTAAATTCATGTTACAAAATTAAATCTATATCAGCAAACTCTGCTAAATATTTAATGGGAGGCTAACGGTACAATTAGATTTGTTCAATTTTTAAAGAAGAGGGACCAAAATTGATCAATTAAAACTAGGAGGACCAAAATCACCCATTTAATTTACAAAAGTATAAGGACCAAAATTGAGCAATTAAAACTATGGGATCAAAATCACCCATTTACAAAACTATATGGACCAAAGATGTATTTAAGCCATTTATATACAGGGGCTGATGATTGTAGACGCCGATTTGACATGCTATAAGATAATATTGAAATTACAAAAATTAATTAACTGAAAAATGTTGATAGTATTTGCAAATATGCAATTGCATACATTTATTTATAAAGTATGTTAGAGCACATTAACTAAAGATAAAGGTAAATAAAAATATATAAGTATTGAGAACTCATTTCACAAGTTAATTTTTAAAATTGAGTTAAAATATATTGGAGCTCTAAAACGTCTTTAACACTTTATTTGATAAGATAGAAAGTAGAGAGGAAATATAGAGGAAGAGAGATTGCAGAGAAATATGGAAGAAATTAAAGAAAAATATGTGAGTCCCACTTTTTTTATATTTTTGTTTGAGATAAACAAGAGATTGAAGAATAGAAGACAATCAATTTTTATGCATAACAATTGATTTTTTAAAAAGTTATTTTGTAAGTGTAGTTGGGAAAGTGATAAAAAAATTATAATTTATCTTTTATCATTTTCTATCTTACCAAAGAACTTTTATCATTATTTTTATTTTATACTTATTTCTTTCATATACTAAATAACTTATAAATGATCTCCCTGTTATTTTTATTCTTTTTTTTTTAATTTTTTGTCTCTAACTAAATAAAGTGTAGGACTAAAAAAAAAGCCGAAAGCCCCTTTGTAGGAATTTTCATTGCTTACCGAAAAAATACATGAGCTAAAACCCTGATAATATATGTTTGATTTAATGTTAAAAATTGATGGAATTTAAAACAAACATTTTTGTCTTCATTCTCCCTAACCATTCTCCAAAGCCCACCTTAATGGCGGCCATCACAATTTGAATATTTTTTTATTTTTTTTTTTTAAAAAACTAATCAGATCGATGCATGACATAAATTGGTATTGAAAAATTGCTTGTTGGTTGTCAAGGTTTAAATAAAATTTCCCTGTAAATAAAAATTTGGATTTAAGTCAAAATCACCCAACTTATTTTTTTTACCAAACTCAATCAAAATTAATTAAAATTCAATATTACGTATTCAAATTGAATTATGAGATTTTTCAATTTACTTAAATGAAAACAGTTGTGTTAATTAACATTACAACTTTTGACCTTGTGATAAATACTCCAGACAATATGTTTAGGAGATTGATCATTAATTATAACTTTTTCCAATAAAAATATTATTTTTTATTTGTTAAACCCGAAAACTTTCATATAAAAGAACATATTAAAGAAATAAATTATTGAGTATT
Source organism: Sesbania bispinosa (assembly GCA_026901365.1). Lineage (NCBI taxonomy): Eukaryota > Viridiplantae > Streptophyta > Magnoliopsida > Fabales > Fabaceae > Sesbania > Sesbania bispinosa. The sequence continues at coordinate 1,546,161 of QLOH01000167.1, forward strand.
TTCATCCGACAAAATATTCTATTAAATTGACTAAATTATTTAATTTAGTCCTCCAAATATTTTTTATAGTGATTTATTTCTCTAAATATCAAATTGATTCCTCAATAATATAAAATTATCACCAAATTTTGGCAAGGCTGGCATAAAAATAATAATCTCACACTAAAAAATTGTAACTACAAGAAGAGTTATTAATGAATTTGTATTTCTGCTAAGTAAAATATTTTTTGATTAAAAATAAATCTAAAATATCTTTTTATGTGTTTAGATAAGCTATTTTTAAAAAAAAAAACTGAAACTTTGAGAAAATTTTTTTTAATATTTTTATAAGACGAGTAATTTTTCAAAAATTATACTCCCTCCGTCCCTTATTGTAAGATAAGACCCTTTCAATCGTTTCACACAGTTTAAGAAAAATTAGTTAATGTATTGATCTTTTAAAAAAAATAATAACATTCCAAATATACCCCTATTTAAAAGTCACTATATTTTAGAGACATTAATTGTGACATGGTGGAAGACTCCAAAAGTCACTTTCCAATGGTGTAGTTAGGCATGTAGGTAAAACTTCATTAATTATCACACTTAACAATATATGAGGAATAAAAAGAGTTGAATATTAATGAAGGGCAAGTATGAAAAAAATTATTATTTTACTTAAAAATTTGCAAAAGATCTTATGTCAAGGTACATTCAATTCTTCTAGAAAGGGTCTTATAAATAGGAATGAGGAGATTACTTTGTTGGCAAAATTGATTCCTCATGTTACTTTTGCCATGGAAAGATCCAAGGAGTCAACTCACGGCTCTCTCTCTCTGTCATATAATTATAATAACAACATAGGATACTTATTTTTACTTGCTTAGGCAATTAAAGGACATGCTCATCACACAATGATTGATCTATAAAAGGAAAATATCCTAGGTTACTAGGCATTTCTATCATCCCAGCAATCTTTCAAAATCAAGACTGTAAGGCATATAATAAAAACCAAATGATATTATTATATATTTTTCTATATAAATATAGTACTATATATTTAACAACTTTTCTTAAGCCTTTGTTAGGGAGGGGTTACTGAAGAAGTGGTTTTTATTTTTCATGTGTTTAAGAATGTCCAATTAATATTTATAAAGTCTCTCTCTTTATTTTTAGTAAATTTTTAATACTTATGTAGTACTGAATACTCAATAGTCAATATATACTCTTTTATTCAATTTTTAATAAGAATTTTTTATTTTATTTAAAACAAATTTTTAAATGGAAAAAATTGATTATATATATTAAAATTTTAGTGGGAATACTAGTATAATACTGGAAAATTTTATTTACTTTTCTCCCTCCATTTTCCCTCTCCAACTCTCCCCTCTCCTCCACTTGAATATTCTCTAACATATGATCCTGAGAGTTATAACAGCCTTCAAGTTATATATCATACAGAAATTAAAAAAGTATTTATCATATGTTAGACACACTTTCTTAATTAAAATAAGTATAACAAAAGATGTTATTGAGGTGGTCAATCAAAATAATCTATAATTTTTTTTACCTTATTGGAGGAATTGTGGACGCTACAGTTAATTAAGCTCCACTATATATGATACACATTAAATATATCATTTCACGTTGATGTCATGATAAAATTACGGATTAAGATTTCATCATGAGTTTGTTTTTACATAAAATCACGTTACAGCTCTAAATTAATTTTACAATTTTTTTAAAATTATTTTATATATAATTATTAAATTTAAGGTTTTGATTTAATAATAAATAATGATTTTATCTATTATTTTACATTAATTAGTTAGTTTTATCTAGTACTTTTAATCTAATTAATTAGTTTTTCAATTTTTAACTAGTATTTTATCTTTAAACTAAGGGCCCATTTTGGGGTGGTTTTCAGTTTTCAGTTTTAAAAATTTTAAAAACCAAAATCAATTTTCAGTTTTGAAAATTTTAAAACTAAAAACCAGTTTTCAGTTTCAGTTTTATGGTTTCCAGTTTCATTTTTTTAATATCGGTTTTCAGTTTTATGCATTACAGGAATAATTCTCTCTCCCCTCTCTCCTCCGTTCCTCTCTCCTCTCTTCTTTGTTTCTCTCTCATCTCTCTCCACTATTTCTCTCTCCTCTCTCCTTTGTTTCTCTCGCCTCTCTCTCTCCTCTTTCCTCTATTTCTCTATTGTCTCTCTCCTCCGTTTCTATCTCATTTCTCTCTCCCCTTTCTCTATTGTTTCTCTCTCCTCTCTCATCTATTTTTTTTATTGTTTCTCTCTCCTCTGTTTCTCTACTATTTATCTACAGAGGAGAGAGGAGAGAGAAACAGAGGAAAGATAAGAGAGGGGAGAGAGAAACAGAGGAAAGAGAGGATAAATGAGAGAGAGGAGAGAAAAATAGAGGAAGAGAAACAAGAGAGAAATAAAGGAGAGAGAAAGGAGAGAGAAACACAAAAGAAACAAAGGAGAGAGAGGAGAGAAATAGAGGAGAGGAGAGAGAAATAAAGAGAAACAAAGGAGAGAGAGGAGAGAGGAGTGAGAAACAGGGGAGAAAGAAATAGAGGGGAGAGAGAGGAGAGAGAAACGGGAGAGAGGGGGGAGAAATAGTAGAGAAACAAAGGGGAGAGAGAAACAGAGAAGAGAGAAAAGAATGAAACGGAAAACACAAAACATAAAACTTTTTTTTTGTTTTGAAAAGTAAATGGAATTGGTTTTGAAACTTGTGTAAAACATTTTAACCCCATTTTATCCAAACACATTTTGTTTTCAAATTTGGATTTCGAAACCAAAATCGAAAACAGGTAACCACCCCAAATGACACCTAATTTATCCTCTTAGTTTTATAAAACAAACTTAATAATTTTTGTCCCGTAGGTGTATCAAGGTGTTGATTAATTTTATTAAAACATTGTTACTGTGTAAGTGAAAGCAAATGGAACCCAGTCGGATTTTAAGTGTGTTATAAGGTTAAATTAATTACATTATTGACTTCCGAAAGCATGCACATGACAAAACTGGGAGTGATGATGTTAACTCTTGCAATTATGATAATGAAATTTAAATTTCTGAAAGACGACAATCTTGTGCGTGAACATAGACTCGCATTGGAGCTAGCTTTTTGCTTTGAAAAAAACGAAGAGGATTAGTTTAATGAGTCATTTATATTGTCTTCTTAATTAAGACAAATAATAAGGATGACTCTCAATATGTTCAGTTGTAACCACTGTATTCTTTATTTATTGAAAGAAAATAACATGACATACATGCCAAGGCTACTGGTGTATTTTAATATTTGGAAGGATCATAATTTTTTCCTTTTAAATTGACCTTTGAAACTGTTTGATGTCGGATTTATATTTGGTAATTTAATTACATTTTTCCCTCTAGATTATATCATGTGTAATTTTGTTCCTTTTCACCTAAAATTCTCAAATTCTTATTTTCAATCCAAATATTTTAAAATTTACTTTATAAGAAATTGGAGATATGAAGTAATTTTAATGGTTCAAAAGTAAAAATTTTATTAAAAATTTTAACAAATTTGAAGGATTTTTATAGGATGGGGCAATTAAGGTTTAAAGAATGTGCATGAAAGTATGGGAATTTTCGATTTTAGTTAGGTAAAAATTGATATTTTAATTGATGAATTTAAAGTTAAAAAAATGATTTAATCAATTTCATTTTGTGAGTATATTTAGTAAGAAGTGAGAATACGACAGTTTTAAATAAAAGACAACTGACAATAAACTAAATTTGTTTAATCTTAAAAGTGGATGAATTTCAATTGCTAAAAACTTAAAAAAATCAACATTGCACATGATTCAAATTAGAGTGATAAAAAATATAATAAAATATTTATCATTTAAATAATCTCTCTCAAAATCATCCTCAAACTATCTATCTCTCTAACTTAGTCCCTAAACAAAAACCATACAAAAAATAGTCACAAAAACTTTTCTCTATCCTTTAAATTAGTCCTTGAAAATTCCCTCCACCACCCTTCATGCTCATGATAGATCATAGGGACTAATATGAAGGGTTAAGGAAAGTTTAGAAACTCATTTTTCATGAATTTTCAACCTAAAACTAAGTTAGACAGAAATAATAGTTCAAATATGATTTTGAGGGTTTACTTTTATAATTTTAATGCGTGGTAGGTATATTTAAGGTAGAAAATATTTCATGTTACAGGCTCTTTAATTTTATAAAATATAAAAAATAATATAATTGATAGAAAATTAATATAAAATGATTTAGAGACATTTTATTTTATTTCATATTAATTAATTAATTAATAAAAAACAATTATTCCAACTATCATGTCAATCAGAAAAATAAAAAATTAATTTATAAAAACATAAAAGTAAATCAACAAAAATACACAATTTAAATATAAAAATGTAATATATTTTTTTAATGAAATGTACAATATATATAGTTATTACGGACTAAGGGGCTAAGACCCTTTAAATTCGTCCTGGGTAATAAAATTTTATACAATTTAAAAACTTTTATATCCTCTTATATTTAATTTAAATTTTGAGATACTAATTAATTACTTATATTATTTAAAATTATAAATTTAATCATTTAGTATTATAATTAAAGATTAATTAATATACATTGATAAAACGAAATAATTTTACACGATAATTTAATGATATATTATCATATTATTTAATAAATATAACAACTCATTAATATACACTAAATTCTTATAATTATTATGAGATGTTGAGCAAGTAAAACAATATGGAGTTGCTCACGGTCTCAGCTACTGTTACCACCCGTAAAAACGGGGAGAGTGTCTCCTCAATCTTGAATAGGTTACCAAGCCAGCACAGCAGCACCTTTTTTTTCAAAGTATACAAATAATGTTTTTTAGATAATATATTTATACAATTCAAATTATATAACAAACTCATATAACATATTGTTTATCTCTTTTTATCACATTATTTATCACATTTCACATTTATTTCTCTTATTTTTCTTTTTCCTCTTTATCTTTCTTATATGTTGTAATATTGTATGAAAATGATTTTTTTTTCTTTTGAGATTTTTTAGAATTTAAGATAAAATTCACCGGCATCACATATCCTGGTTAATGAAATTGATGTGCCGCCTTGGTGATGGATAATATGACAAAATATAAGGAGAGTGAGAGGATTTCCTGGGCTGAAGATGATGTTGGTTCTTAGATCGCCTGTAAAAAATTTTAGGGATAAATATGTTAATTTTTGAAAATGTAAAAATTCATCTTAGTTTAATTAATTAATGTATATATTCTCATTAATTTCTGAGTTGCTTCTTAATTAGATCGTTTTAAAGATTGGCATTGGCCAGGCGAGTCCTCCGTCCAGTTCTGGTGTGCTAGTTTTCTTAGAGTATTCAGGATGAAACAACTTTTTGAGTTCTTTTAATAGGATTCATTTATATACATTATTTATTTTTACTCTTTTTAATGTAAGTATTTTTAAATACTTTATTTTTATAAAGGAACAACTTTTTTTTATTGTTTTTAATATCCCTTCATAAAATTAAAATTCAAACAAACTATTTTTTTATTATTTTTTATCACTTATAAATGTTATTTTACGAAACAATGAACTAATTTATCATGAAGCATCGCTGTTTGATGTTTGTTTCTTTAAGATCATTTTTAATAGGGGTTATTTAAAAGAATTGCTTAACCTAAAAAATATTATTTTAATATTGATTCTTTCCGAGCTCTTATGAGATCATGAGAGTAAGGTATGTTAGGAGTAGACGTGGTTATTACACTTGCACCCCTGACCTGAGCCGACCCCAAGACATGAGAGTCTGGAGTCTGATACGATCAGATATATATAAGAGTGAGTGAGCGAGCATGACTGCATCAAATCTGTATGGAAAGCCTAAAAATTCGGGGAGCTTTTCCCAACGCTCCTTTACCTTTCTTTCCTAATCCTCAAAGTCACCTCTTTCTAATATCCATCTGTATCGACTTCAGAGTCAGACAGAACCAACCATCAAGCATGCATTAAGCAAGCATCCTCTCAGGCGAATCCCAACCATTACTTACATAAGTTAGACATGTCAGACTTAAAATAATCCTCCATGTGGTTATTTTGTTTTAGATAATAATTTCTGTCAACGTTAGTCTTTCTCCCCTGAATTATAATTAAAATATTTATTTTATATTCTCATACTTTTAAAACACATTAATCGTAGTTTCTAACATTAATTAGCCTTGTTAATTTGTTGACATGTTTATTAATAAATTTACACATTATCCTTTAGTGTTTAGACTCATTTAACCAATATGGATGCTAACTTCATTTATCAAACAATTAAATTCAGTATCAACTAAACAAAATTAATTAATATGTTAGAGACTACGGTTAGAATATTTTAAATGTACATGGATATAAAACAAATGTTTTAAAAATCGGGGATGAAGACTAAAGTTGACAAAAAAATACAGGAACGAAAAACATATATATTTTACCCTTTCATAGGATATTGTGATCTTTTTTATAACACACTTTACAATTTCATGACAACATTTATTATCATTTTTCTTATTTACTCTTATTAACTTTCATGTCTTCAATATCTATCAAATAGTGGTGGAGTTAGTTAATGATACTCCCTTTGCAAATTTTTAAATAATTTAATTATTTTTTATATTTTCTCTTCATTAATATTCAACTCTTTTTAATTCCTCATATATTGATTATTGGGAGTAATTGATGAAGCTTTACCTACATGTTCAACTACACCATTAGAAAGTGACTTATTGAGTTTTCTACCATGTGACAATTAATGTCTCTAAAATATAGTGACTTTTAAATAGGGGTATATTTTAAATGCTATATTTTTTTAAATACTAATACATTAACCAACTTTTCTTAAACTGTGTGAAACGGTTGAAATGTCTTATAATAAGTGACGGGGGAGTATTAAATAAGGGTAAAACTAGAAAGTTAAACTATATATTTTTAAAACTCCAATAAAAATAACTAACTTTAACCATTTTTATTAGTATGTGTAATTCGGTTAAGTGTGCCTTATAAAAAAAACCTGAAGGAGTAATTTAGTATGATTAAATATGTTTTTTATCGTAGAAAAAAAGATGGAATTTGATTTTAGTCGCTTCTAATTTATTTTTTCTTTAATTTTAGTTTGAGTTTAATATATATACACTGTCAGTGTAAAGAAATTTTACACAGACATCAAATGATGTGTTGCCTCATCATTTACTGAATTTAATAACGCATGAGGTGTCACAACATAATCTTATATATTTTTTTATAGATTTTTCTTCCAAATTTTCTATGCATTTCAAAATTCACAAGGAAATTCCATTCAAATTAAAAAATTTGAGAAATTTTCTATCGATTTTTCTAAAAAAAATAAAGAAATTTTACAGCTACATATATTATCTAAAAAATTAGTGTTTTTCATTGTAAATTTTCTACTAATGATTATTTTAGAAAAAAAATCTCAAGAAACTTCATGTGAATTATTACATAAAAAAATCATAGTGAATTAGTTGTAAATGTGATTTAATAGAGTATACTTAACAAAAGGACTAAAAGTATGTTATTTTAAAAAAAATAGATGACCAAAACAAAAAATAAATATTAAATAAACTAGCTAGGGACAAAAACCAAACTTATATTTTCTTATATTACTTTTAATAGGACACTTTTAATAAATGATAATTAAGACAATTGATCTTATATATATATATATTAATTGATCATAATAAACTTATAAATATTTTGTTTTATTTTTCCAAAATTACCACTACAAAAAATTAGCGAATTAGATGTGAAAGTATAGCGTCGACCATTGAACTGTCACTATTAGCGACGACCAGACCGACGTTAAAGCATTAAATGTAAAGTTTAAAAGTCTGATTGGACTTATATGTATTAATATAAATATATATATTTTTAAAATAGAATAACATGTGACATGAAAAGTAATTTAAAATTAGTTTAAATTGATACATTTATAGAGATATTAACATGACATTAAATAATAAAATCATAAAAAGTATACTAGTATAAATAATTTCATAATATATGTATACAAGTATAAATATATGATTATTTTATAGGTAAAATAATATATATGTATATAAGTTTAGTTTGGATTGGATAAAATTGGTTTTCAATATAAGATCTGAAATATCAATCCAATAATTTTTTTGACTTTTTACAATTTTTTATTTTTTATTTTTGATTTTCGATTTTTCAATCCGATTTGTCAATTTACATTGAATTAGATGGTATATAATTAAATACCCATAGATACAACTATTGAGTCTTCATCAAAGTTAACAATTTTTGCTTACGTGCTATTGCAATTTTCACAACATATAAATAATAATAAATTTATTTTTTTTTATTATTAATTTTAAATTATATTTATTCATTTTCAAATTATTATATAACATTACTCGATCACTTTCTTTTTTTTTCAAAATAACTAATAGTAGAGAAATCAAAAAATGGTATAGATTCAACCTCCCTGCATTTTTTTTTCACAAGAAATAGAGGAGAAATGCTTAGTCGTGTATATATGTTGCATCATGTGCCTATTGTATAGATTCAATCTCCCTCCATTTCTTTCTAGCAAGATCGATCTTTACAAACAATGGGTAATTTAATTTCTTTCCCCTATATATTTGTAGTGTAAACACATAAAACATAAGGAAAAATGGCCAATACAATTTGAACGATTCCAGTGGATTCATATTGGTTGGCTGAACTTAATTTCGTCGGTAAGTTGTCGTTTCGTGAAATGAAAACAACAAAAATGTGTAAAGCATATCCAACTTTTGGGGACAATCGGACGTAGTTGGTAGCAATTTGATGCCGAGAGAATTCTTTTGATTGCTTGATTGAATTTGTCTAAAAAAGAAGTTATAAAAAATAAAATGAAATAAAAAGGTAAAATAATTTTAATTTTTTTAAATTAAAATTATTATTTTCTAAACCTAAATGAGAGAGCTTTTTATTGACCGTAATTCATTTTCAGCGGAGTTTTGTTTTAAATAATTTAGTATTGTAAGCTTACGGTCAAATGTCTAATATTTTTAAGCGGTGTTTTCTTTATGGGTTTTTCTAACATGTGCAACCCTTGCACAGGATAAGAAAACAAAATAGGAAATGTTTTATTGAAAATTGCAACTACCACAATATTCAATGCATTGGTAATATTAAAAGTTGTAATTTCCAATAAAATATTTCCATTTTTGTTTTCTTATCCTGAGCAAGGTTGCACAGGTTAGAAAAATTGTTTCTTTATTACTCTCATGGGTCTTTGTTATAAGACACTATTAACCGAATTATACATACCAATAAAAATAGTTAAAGTTTGTTAATTTTATTGGAATTTTAAAAAATAGTTTAATTTTCTAATTTTACCCTTATTTAATATAATTAATTAACTCCACTACCATTTGATGGTTGAAAAGATAATAAGAGTAAATATGGAAAATGGTAATAAATGCTACCTTGAAATTGTAAAGTGCCTTGTAAAAAAGACAACAAAAACTTGTAAAAAATGTCTTATAAAAGGGACCGGAGGGAGATATTTATTAATATAAGTATTTTATATTATTAATATTTTTAACCATGTTTGCAATGCATGTAATAGTAATTTCATTTTGTTGAAATTTAAAAATAATTAAAAAATAAGTATAAAATATGATATTTTAAAAACTTAAACAAGAGTATTTAAAGAATATATAGGAAGAAGATCATATGAAAAATATTAATATTAATATGTTTTATTATTTAAACTAGTGGATAGGTACTGCACATTTTTTTTTTTGAAAAGACGTAAAATTTGTTTATTTACATTTTCAAATACCTTAAAGAATAATTTGAATTTGAATTATTAATCTATACTTTTTAAAATTACTTTAAAAAATCACGAGTTAAATGATGAGGATAATATTTTAAATTTAAATTAAGAAATAGGGATTAAAATTAGAATAGAAAAAAAATAGAATCAATCAGGATTTGAATTTGAATTGTAAAAATAAGGATTAGTGTTAAAAAAATTATCATTAAAAAACCAAAATTCAGTATATCCTCCAAATTTAAAAATTATTTGAATTTGAATTATTAATATACATTTTTTAAAATTACTTTAAAAATTTACGACTTAAATGATAAGGATAATATTTTAAATTTAAATTAAGAAATAGGGTTTCAAATTAGAATAGGAAAAAATATAATCAATCAAAATTTGAATTTGAATTGAAAAAAATAAGGATTAGTGTTAAAAAAGTTATCATTTAAAAAATCAGAATTCAGTATATCGGAACGGGGCGTGAATTAGGGGTATTATTGTCTGGAAAAAGTGGAAACCAAAAAAAGGGAATTCTCTTTATATATAGGTATAGATAAAATTTATTTGAAGGATGTGGGAAAATTCAATCCACGTGATTAGTATTAAATAAGGAGAAATCCAAACTTTTATAGTAATAAAAAATTTCCAAAATTTTATAATTTTTAAAAAAGTTTAATATATGTACACTATCAGTGATATTAAGGAAGCTTTACACATACATTCAATAATGTGTTACCACATTATTTATTGAATTTAATAACACATGAGGTGTCATATTAATTAAATGATGTGGCGACACACTTCTTATAAATTTTTCTTATTTTTTTATAAAGCACTTTACAATTTCAATAGAAGTGTTAATATCCAATTCAATTCAATGTAAACCACATAAGTCGAACCGAAAAAATAAAAAATTAGATCAAACCGAAATTCAAAAAAATCAAAAATCATAAAAAACCAAAATTTTTATTAGATTGGATTGATTTTCGGATCATATGTTAAAAACTGATTCAATCTAAACCAAACTTATATATACATGCATTATTACTTATAAAATAATCATATATTTATACTTGTATACATATATATTTATAAAATTATTTATACTAATATAATTTTTTTAATTTTATTATTTAATATCATGTTAATATTTCTATAAATATATCAATTTAAAACTAGTTTTAAATTAGTCTTCATGTTTCATATCATTCTTTTTATATGATTTTATATTTATTTTAATAAATATAAGTTTCAATAAAAAATGTTTACTATTATTTCATAATTTTATCGCTTTATCTTATATTTATTGTCTCTTTTTAAAAAATAAAAAACCGATCCAATGGAATCCAAAATAAATTGGATCGGATTAGATCGACTTTGAAAAAATATTAAAATTGATCGGATGATGAAATGATAAAATCACAATAATTAGATCAGATGATTTTTTACCTCAAAACCGATCCAAACTGAACCGCCAACACCCCTAAATTTTAAGGCAACATTTATTATCGTTTTCCTTATTTACCCTTATTATCTTTCCAACTATCAAATGGTACTAGAGTTAGTTAATGATATTAAATAACGGTAAAACTAGAAAGCTAAAGTATTTTTTAAAACTCCAATAAAATTAACTAACTTTAACCTCTTTTATTGGTATGTGTAATTCGATTGAGTGTGTCTTACAAAAAGGACCGAATGGAGTATAATTTATTTAATTTGGAATTAGTGCCCGTTTGGTTTACAGTTGACTAAAATTGATTTTAGAAATCAATGGCTGAGATGAGTGATGCACACTTTACGAAGCACGTTGGACGAAAGTGATTTAAAATCAATTCTCCAAAACCATGATTTTGCGTTGTTGAACGGTAAAACAAACAGACACTTAATTATGTTTCTAATTCTTATATGGGAAATGCTAATGAGTGCTCTAAGGGCGCTTGTTAAAGAACTAAAAAAACTTTTATTGTAGTGTGTGGCATTTATTGTTAGAGATGTAATTAAAATTGTGTTTCAATAAAAACCTTCTGTTTATGACTCTTTAATCCATTAACAGCACCCAATATATTATAACTGACCAACGTTCGAATTTTATTACTCCCTTCATCCCTATTTATAAAACCCCTTCTATAAGAATTGAGTGTTCCTTAATATAAGATCCTTTACAAATTTTGAGATAAATTAATTATTATTTCCATACTTGCCCTTCATTAATATTCTAACTCTTTTAATTCCCCATATATTGATGAGTGTGAATAATTAATGAAGTTTTACCCACATGCTCAACTACATCATTTGAAAGTGACTTTTGGAGTATTCCACCATGTGACAATTAATGTCTCTAAAATAGTGATTTTTAAATAGGGGTATATTTGGAATGCTATAATATTTTTTAAAAAATCAATACATTAACCAATTTTTCTTAAACTGTGTGAAATAGTTGAAAGGGTCTTATAATAAGGGACGAATGGAGTAGTAGTTAAGGTATGGAGATTTCATCAACTTCAACTACCATCATTCGTCGCACACCATGGCTCGACCGCGCTCCATCACTGCCACCTCAACCATCGTTGTAGTCATTGTCGTTGTCGTGCACCCTCTATGATCGCTATAATTAGCACCTTCCACCCCACCAACACTACTCTACATCTCAACACCACAACAAGCACCCCCACACCGACCCCCTTCTAACAATCCCAGTCTCAGCAGTTGCTTGACACCCTACACCATCACACCATCGCCTGACACCTTCCATTGCTGCAACCACTACCACCTTCTAGACCATCCTTTGTCGCCACCATAATCACTGCTGACACCTTTCACCATTATCTACTACAAGAAATTTCATTTTTAGCGACAACCCTACCTAAGGAAAAGTCGTCTCTACAGGCTGCGTAGCGACGACGTAGAGACGGCCACGTGGACGTCGCTACAAAGCTCGTCGTAAATATAGTAGCGACGAGGAAAGTGAGTCGTCACTATGTAGAGACGGTCTGGCCGTCGTTGAAGCCGTCTCTAAAAATATGGTCGTCGGTAAGAACAATTTTTTAACATTTTTTATCTAAAGACGGCTGTAGTGACGGCCACGGCCGTCGATACAGGTAAAATTTTTTAAAATTAAATTTATTATTATTTATTAATTTTAAATTTAGAAAAACAATACTAAAAAAAGCATATATATATATATATATGAATATATACACAAAATCTGTTAAAAAATAATAAAATAAAACCATAATAAAACATAATGAAAAGAAATCAATGACGGCGGTGACGTTGGGGCTGTGGGTCAGGCGGCTCGTCCTCATCATCCACCGGGAGGTCATCCATGGCGGGATGATAATGGGGGTGCGGTTGTGCCTGAGCCTGAGATAGAGCCTGAGCGGCTTGAGCGTCTAGCAATTCCTACATCTGTCGTCGGTGTCATCCTAACTCGTCCTCCAACATTGCAGTCTTTGCCATGGCCTGCCGAGACTGCTCATTTGCTTCATGGACTTCCTTGCGCAACGCCTCCTCAGTTGGAGGCCAAGTCCCCGTTGCCATAATAACGGCCTCGGTCTTGCAACCCGCAACATCCCTCTAGATCTCCAACTTGGTGGAGGCATCAGTCATGGGGGTGTCCCCCATCTGTGACTCTGCCTCCCTCAGGCGCTCCTTGTAATTTGTCTATTGAGGCAAAGTAAAATTAGTTATTAGTTATATATTCAATTACATAAATAAGAAATTATATAAAAAATACTTATAAACAAACACTTACATAGGTTGATCGGGCCCAGTCATCTACCCAACCACCACCCTTTTTGGCGTGGGTGGCGGCAAAGAACTCGTCTAGCTCGACCCCCCGCCCAAGATGTCGTCGTTACACAGGAAAAATATACAAATTAATTAATTTAAAAACAAATGAAAATATAATACAGAAGTGTATTTGTTTATACATATCATATCCAACGCCACCTCATGGTGGGCCCTACGGACCGTGGTGTGGACTGCCCCCCCCCCCCCCCGCGTTGAGAAGCTCGGTTGCTCTTGTTACGAGCGGACTCCCCCATGAATTCTGCAAAGTCCCAGTAGACCAAAAGACCCTCCCATGCCTCCTTACCATACCACCGTGGGCCTCTTCCCAGCCTTCTGAGCCTCGTTCATCATATATTGAAGGCGGCGAGCAACCCTCTGTTCGTACACCTTCTTGATTTGGGCCTCATCAGAAGGGTCCCAAGTAACTCGGCTCTGCAAAATAAAAATATGATAAGTACTAAGTCCTGCCAAATTGATATATCTTAAGAAAAAAATTAAAGTGGATAGGGTTTTTAATTACCGTGAACTCCTCCCACCACCTGTCCCTAACATCCTTTGGGGTGACCTTCCAAAGGTAGTGAAGACCCCGGAACTGCGAACGGATCGCATGACCAATGGTTGTGATAGGTAGGACTTTAGACACCCACCTGCAAAATAAAATAGTCAACATTAATAGTTAAAACAATTAAAGATTCAATATTAATATCAATTCTAAAGAAGAAAAAAAAAACAAACTCACCCCTTGCCAAATGGTCGGATAATAACCCGACCTCGAGCGTCTGCCTCATGAGGTCTGCTTAAGCCGACACCCTGGAACCGAGTTGACTCCTCATCAGACTCCTAGTCAGCATCCCTATCCAGGTCATCCTGAGCGTCGTCAGCGTCTAGGTCGGGCACAACATCCTCCTGCACTGGAGGCATCTGAACTAATCCTGGTGTCGGGATGAACCTCATATCATCGAACTGGGCCGGAGCATATGGTGAAGGGGAGGAAGAAGATGTCTGCATGGCGCCCGCCGGCGCTGAAGTAGATGGATGATCCGGCGTCTGATCAGTGTGTGAGTGAGAGAGGTTGGCCCTCTCCCGCATCGCGCGAGCTGCCTGTTGTCGTAGCTCGTCCAGAGGGATGGACCTCCTTCTACTCGATGGGATCTTCTCTCCCCCTCTACCACGCATCCTAGGCACTAATGACTATAGACATTATATAATAAGTAAATAATTATATAAATTAAAAAAAACTAATTACATATTACTAATATACTAATTAATATACTAATTACTAATAAAACTAATAAAAATAATTCCTAATTACTATAGACATTATATAAAAAATAAATAATTATATAAATTAAAAAAGCTAATTACTCATTACTAATTAATAATAAATTAAATAATTACTAATAATTTAATAAAACAAATAAACTAATAATTACAAATAAAATAATCAAACTACTAATTACAAATAAACCTAATTCCTATATCACATTAATAAATTAATAAAACAAATAAACTTAAATACAAATAAATTAATTAAAGCTATTAATTACAAATAAACCTAATTACAAATAAATAAATTCATAAAAAAACTAACTACAAATAAACTATTAATTACAAATAAACTTAATTCCTATATCAAAATAATAAATTAATAAAATAAATAAACTATTAATTACAAATAAATTGATTAAAGCTGTAAAAAAACTTACTTGTTGTGACTTCGAATATGGAATAACTCTGGAGCGAGTTCTAACGTCACCTACAAGCAACTATTTTGAAAACTGATCGGTTCAAAATGATCATATGAAGGAGGGAAACGTTTTAATCGGTTAGTTTTTCAAAATAAACGGAGTGAGGGGGCAGAAATAGGAGGTGGCTGTATGAGAGGAAAAGAGAGTTTGAAGGAAAAGGGATTTGGAAATGGAGGAAGGGGAGAAGGGGAGAGGTTTTAAACGCGTGTAGGTTTTCAACGTAGGTCGTCGCTACGTTTTAAAACAAAATACGCGTGCAAATTTAAAATTCATTTTTAATGTAGCGTCGACCTGTCGTCTCTAAATTCGTCACTACTGTCACTTCCTAGCGACGGTCAGGTCGTCGTTAGTAGTTACGGAACGGGGCCGTCGTAGAACAGTCATCGCTAAAAATTGAATTTCTTGTAGTGATCGTTGTCGTTGTCTAACCTCCTTCATTATCATCGTCGCCTTCACCGCCGCCAAACACCTTCCATTTTTTTTCATAATTTAAATAATGGATTATATATTAAAAAGATAAAAAAAATATGAAAATTTAAATTTAAAATATACATGTAATTTTGATCGTAGGATACCTTTTTACTTTGTAAATAATTTATATAGTATATTGTTATTATCTTCTTCTTCTTAAACACTTATCTGATGCGCATCAAACATTTGAAATGATAAGAACTTCTCATGCTTTATTTATTTATTTATATATATATATATATATATATATATATTCTATCATACCTTTATCTAATTTTCTTATTTATTCACCCTTATTTTATGATAATCATCAAATGAGTCTTAATTAGTATGTATTTTTTTATAAAAAAATTACATTTTCATCTAATATTATGTTATTGTATCATTTATTAGATTTGATAGCACATGACATGTCATATTCATAAAATAATGTGACAATACATTATTAGTTGATACTATAAAACTCTTTTTCATTGAAAGTGGATAACATTCAATTTTACATGCATTATATATCATTATAGAAAAAAGGGAAAAATATGTTTTTCGTCCCTATAGTTTTGATCAACTTTAGTCTCCGTCCCTGTACTTTAAATCATTTTTTTCCCTGAACTTTCTAAACCCCCAATATGTGGTCCCTGATCATTAATGAGACCCGTTAACGTGATGAGCTGACTAACAGAAGTTACATATCGGCCTCAACATTGGACCACAAATAGTTGACTCCTCTAATTAATATTTTTTATTAATTTGTTAATTATTAAAATAACCCTACTTTCTAAATTAGGTTTTTTAATCAGGTAAAATTGCTGAGGTGAAAACCCTAATGTAGTAATTAGGATTATTTTAATAATAAAAAATTTAAAAAAAGTTAATTAGATGAGTAAACTATTTGGGACCCACTATTGAGACTAACTTGTAACTTTCTTTCTGTTGGTCAGCTCATCATGTTAATAGATCTCATTAACGGCAAGGACCACAGTTTTGGGGTTTAGAAAATTTAAGGACAAAAAACACAGGATTTAAAGTACAGGGACGAAAACTAAAGTTAACCGAAACTATGGGGACGAAAAAATATATTTCTAAAAAAAAATTATACTATTATCTAACGATAATATGTATTATTCTATTATTTATTAAAATTAATAACATGAAATATTATATTCATTAAATAATATCATAAAACATCACCACATAAAAATGAAAAAAAAAATACTCTAACAATTGATATTCAATTATTTTTTTATATAGTAATAAGTAACTTAGCGATTATGCAATATTAACCTGAGTAACAATCTTTAAAGGAAAAAGGATAGGGTCTGCAGGCGCGGGAGAAGGCCGTCCTTACTCCTTGGTGGAGGAGGAAAAGACAAAACTGGGACCCATCGCCGCAGCACCATGCCACCATCTCCCACTTGCCTCATACCACCTCCGTTTAGGTGATGTGCATCTAAAAAAATAACAAAAGAAAAACGAAAACTTATGGTTTAGTATTAATATTATAATTATAAAATAATAACTAAATGTGAATCTTATGGTGGAGGCAATAACTCCCCTCTCCACGTTTCAATTTTGGAGTTTCCAAGTAAACTCAACTCAATTCCATATAGTCAACTTAAATAAACCATGGTTAGTGACAGCCAACAATGACAACATCCCATATTCAAACAAGTGTCAAGCTATTCCATATTCCATCAGCTAATACCCCATCCACACACTCGCTATTCATATAATAATATACTTTCCCCCCTAAAAAAGAACAGTTTGTGACTTGATATGAAGAGAAAATTAATTAATAAGTTATGTAAAAGGCAAACGACCTTAATTGGAATCGTTCGTAAAAAATATTTTAAAAAAAAATTGATGCCATTTAAGCAGACTTGACAATCTTATTCTCAGGCGCGGCTACTCCTCCTAAAACAGGATAGGAGTGCATGCAATTCGTTTTGCCTCGTCCTGAATCCTATGCTTATTAATATGAATATTATATTTAATTTAGGTCTTATGAATAATTTTTAAAGATTTTTACTAGGAAATAAAAAATAAAAAATATTTAATGAAAAATAACTTTTAGTACATGAATTTTTTAGAAGTATTTTCATTTAATATTTTTTTATAATTATATCAAATTCTTAATATATATTAAAAATATTTTTATGGGTTTTTTATAACTATTTTTGAAAATATTATTATAATTTATATGAGATAACTAATTAATTTTAAGATAAAGATTAATTATTCTATAAATTTATTTTAAAATATTCATTAATATAGAGGAGACGAGATATTTGTGCGTTTTAATATTTTTCTTAGGGTAAAATATGTTTTTAGTCTCTGAAATATAGTCAAGATTTGGTTTTAGTCCTTGTAATTTAATATTGGTGGTTTTGGTCCTTCAAAAATTGGAAATACATTAATCTAGTCCTTATCGATAAAAATTCCTAACTAATCCGTAACAAAATCTGTAGTAAAACTATGCAATAAAGATTAAATTGGTGTATTTTTTATTTTTGAGTGACCAAAAACACCTATTTTAAATTATATGAACTAAAACTAGATCTTGACTATATTTTAAGGACTAAAAATATATTTAACCATTTTTCTTATAACTAAAGTGCAGTTAATCCATATTGAAAAGTGTGACATAAGGTCACGTTAATTAAACAAAAATTCGCCCCTACTTACCTGATCTTAATTACTTTAAAGCTAAAATTTTATTTGAAAAAATAAAATATTGAAGTTACTTATGATCATTAAATTTTTATTGATTATAAATATTTAATTTAATATCAATCAAATATAATAAATCACCATTTAATTTTGAATAATTCTTCAATATACTATGAAACTATGAAAGTACATGTTAATATAATATGCCTCAGATTAGTGTTTGCATTCCGTTAAACAAACATGTTGACATACTCTTCAAGACCGTGTTGATAAAACATCTATTAGCAACATAAATAAACCACGCGCCCTGGATGTCTTGGTGGATTCTACTCTCTCCAAAGCTCTAGGCCTAGAAAGAAAATGAGTTTTGATTATTTTTTTACATTCATTTCTTTTATATTTATATATATATAATTTATATATATATATATTTTTATATATATATATATATATTATTTTTTATCTCTTTGTTTCTTTTTTTTATCATATTCATTATTTTATTTATTAATTTTTTCTATTTATTTTTTTTTCTTTTCATCTCTCTTTAATACACTTCCAACATCGAAATTTTCTAAAGAAAATCTACCCCTTTCCCCCCAAAATCTCAAAAAATTAATGAAGGGAGATACTGCTTTAATAGAGGTTTGAAGAGGAGAGAGAGAGAAGGAAAGAAAAAAAATAAAATGTACAGAAAATAAAAGAATTGAAATAATTGAAATGATAAAAAAGAAAAGAAAGAAATATAAAAAATGAGATTTAAAAAAATGGAGTATCAAACAATCAAAGTTCAATACCCACTAGGTTAGTCTAATGGTGGGAGTTTAACTAGTTTAACATGAAATCTTAACTTCAAATCTTATTGCATTTCTGGTAGAAAGAAAAATAATCATAGTTGAATAATCAACTACATATATATTGTGTTGTTAACATTTGTGTCAAATGTAATAATTATTAAGAAGTATTTATTTATTTATTTTTTATAAGTAAAATGAATAAATTAAGGGAGTACAAGGGGATTAAGAAGTATTTATTATTTTAATTACTTAAAAATAAATTTGTCAAATGTTGTATATCAACTTTATATCTAATATTAAAAGGTTAAATGTTAAAATGATTTTTTCACGAATAAATAATTTTTACATGAGTACAACATATTCGTGAGGTTATTAATTAACGGCATGGTCCGGATTTTCTTTTAATTTTTTATGTTTCATTTTTATATTTAATTTTTTTAATTTATATTAATTAACATATTATTCATTTAATTTTTAAAAAATAAAGTGGGAAAGAATTATTATACCCAAACTGGGAAGCCCTAGTAGGGGTAGGGAGCATTAGGAAGAGGGTAGCTTAGCTTTCTTTCAGATCAGAGCGATATATATATACCTAAAAGCCAAAGCCCGTGTTCTGCAGTTGGGAAGAGCTCAGCTGCACTTTGAACCATAAAGAAAGATATTTACCATTTTACAAGGTTTGAATGAATTATTTAATTTTCTTTTTGCCTTGTCCCATTAAAATTGGTTTGGTTGTTGCTTGTCTTTATACGCATGGAGAGAATTATTTATTTTATTATTTCCTCTCCTCTTTTAATATGACAATTTCTCATTCTGTTTGCAGTCTGTTGTCCTCAAAGTTGGTATATGCCATGTGAAGATGTATTGGAGCAGTTAATGGTTTTGGGGGAAATTTAAATAATTGCTATACTTTACCCACTAATTCTATATATATGGCATTGTCATAATGCTGGAATGAATAGTATTGTATTCATTTCTGATTTAATTTCTAATTTCATATTCAAGCCTGTATGAGCGCATATATATATATATATATATGTAGGATGAAATGCAGGAAATTTGATGATAGAATTATATATATGGAATCATCGTTTCGAAAAATTTATGATCTGAGCATGTTAAACGCAAACTCTAATCATTCCTCCAAAGAAAACAGCAAGAAGTGTTCATCTTGATGAAGAATATGATCTCCTTTTGCGAAATCAGATTTTGAAAACTCTCCATGAAGTAGTATCTTCTGCTTCCCTCCAAACAATCTTCAAAGGAGTATTTCAATAGATCATAAGTGGAGTATTTAATTCATCGCGGGGTTCTTAGACTTTATGTGATTTCGTGTATGTATATATAGTTCCCCTTATTTGTTCTGTTTTTCAATTGCAGTTACGTGTAATTGGATTCTGATGGGAATTAAAGTAATTAAAAATCATTTTATTTTATACAGTTGTAGATTAATTAATGAGGGTACAGAAGTTGATATTTGGATGATTAATTTCTTGATTCCCAATTATTTGGTCTATTTGAATTTGCAAAACAGATCGAATCACATTAAAGCAGAAGAGTTTTGATTTTTTTTTTGTTGTAAACCATTGGTACGCCCTATTAGCAGAGACAATCCTATTTGGGGCTTAGACCCGGTATCGAACCCGGAACTCTTCCCATAATCTCAGTTTGCGTTGTCAACTGAGCCACAACTCTTTGTAGAAGAGTTTTGATTTAGTTAGTAACTATTGTGAATTTCATTAAATAATTTTGTTTGTGGTCCTTTATTATTCTAAAGTAGGATTTTTTTTCTATCTTTTTCAAATTATTTTACCTGTCAATTATGTGAAACAACTATGTAATAGACTACAGTGTCTCTATCTGACTAATAATCTCTTCTTGCTACTGTTTATTGCCATGTTAAACGCCTTATAATTATCACATAACATGCCATGATTTTTGTCTCTAACGAAAGGCAAATATATCTCTGAGTTACGTTTACTAGAAGGATAAAAAAAACAATCATAGAGAAAAGGATACAAGAATTTAACTCCTTTAAAACAAATTTTGTCTTTTAGAAATTAAAATGAGCATTTGCGACTGTTAATTAAATAAATTGTCCTAATAAATCATTAAGGTTTTAACAATTTTCTTATTTATTATATATATTTACATGTATTATCTATAGAAAATTGTCCTAGCAAATTTGTCCCTAACTTTTTTAGGGATATGTAGTTTAGTTCTTGAGAAATAGAAAAACACAATCCCTGACTTTTTGTTTTTTCTGTCACTATAGTCCAGTATATTTCCCGCTAATTTTTTTATGACATGTCACATTTAGTGACACTATGTCATATTATTTGTCATCGAGACACATAAATAATGTCATTAGGGTTGAGACTTTCCAATGAAAGAAGGGGAAAAAAAGATTAAAAATGAGAATAAGGAAGCACACGATTGTTGTAGTTCAAGAAATTCAAGCTATAAATTTGATAAAACCAGGCCATTTTTAGTCACATTAATTGGCACTATAGTGACACATTGTGTGATATAATGTCACTAAACCTGAACTTGAACCCGTCATTTAAATTGTACGGTAAAATAGGCCAAGCCCATCAGGTCAACTCGAACCCTTCTGTTAAATTGTAGGGTTTATTTAATTTTTAGAAATTTGAGTCTGAATTAAATCAGGTTTTTTTAGCCCAACCCTTGTTAATTAAAATGATGGGCTTAGCCCGCAAAACCCTTGTTTGTCGGGTCTGGTCACCATATTTTCAGCCCAATTTAAATTCAATTTTTTTGCCCCGCCCGTTATACCCCACAACCTCTGCATCGGACCGGGTAACCCATTTTGCCACATCTAGTAACTACTATGGATCTCTCTATCCAACTAAATATTAGTATTATATTTTTGGGAAATACGGGTCTATGGACACCGGTTAAGGAATCAAAATTAGAAAGTTTTTATTGGACGGTGCATTATTTAATACTTCCTCCAGTCCTGATTATAAAAACATTTTTACTACCTCACACGAGTTAAGGACGTTGGTTAATTAGTTGACTAAAAAATTTGTCATGAATGTATATCATATTTCTTAAACTACCCTTGAATTTATTGAGACTCATTATCCTTCTCTTTCTATTTAATTACTCAATTGTGTCATACTCTCTCTACTACTACCTTCGGTCCTAATTAATTATAAGAATCTTTTAACTACTTCAGAAGGATTAAGGAAGTTGATTAATTTAGTGTATCACAATAAATTTGTCATGAATGTGTACTATATTTACATAATTACCCTTGGATTAATTTATTGATATCCATTATCTTTCTATTTCCACTTAATTACTTCATTGCGTCATTCTCTCTCCATTAATTAATTATTCACTTATCTCCATTAATGGGTATTTTTGTCCAAAAATAATTAATGCAAGGGACAACTTGAAAATATATGTTCTTATAAAGAGGACCAAGAACAACCCTCTAAAAGGTTCTTATAAATATGACTGGATGTAATAATTAACTATTCACCTACCTCCACTAATAGGGTATTATTGTCAAAGAATAATTAATGCATAAGACAATTTAAGAAGGTTCTTATAAAAAAGACCAAGAATCACCATTAAAAAAAAACAAGACTCACCCTTATTACAAGAGCATTCACAATGGAACAATTCTCTTTGGGCGCTTCCAATGGGGCCCATTTATACACGTCACTAATTTTTACTCTTCCAATGATACAAGCATCTTTAAACACTTTATATATCTCTATAATCGAGCAACTCTCTTTGATTGCTTCTAATACCTCTTTAACTATTTTATTTTTATTTTTTTTTATCAATTTTGAAAGTTGCTTTAGAAAGCAATTGAAACGCATGAAGCAACTCATGAGAATTGCTTGCTATGCTTGAATCCCAAGAAGCACCAATGTTTCCTTGGCTAGATTGCATCACAAGCTCCCATTAGAGCATCACAATGGGACCTTGGGAAGCAATCTAGCTAGAGAAGCATCATTGCTTCATAGTATTCAAGCATTGTAAGCAATTATCATGAGTTGCTTCATGGGCTTCAATTGTTTCCTAAAAAAACTTTTAAAAGTGATAAAATAATAATTCAAAAAATAGTTAAAGAGATATTAAAAGTATCCAAAGAGAATTGCTCCATTGTAAAAATAAAGTGTTTAAAGGTGTTTATACTGAGAAAAGGAAAAATTAATGATATATACAAATAGGTCTCATTGAAAACCCTCAAGAGTATTGCTCCATTGTGATGCTCTTATAGATACACTAAATTTATAATGATGAATTAAGGATCGCGTAGTAGGCACGCTCCGGGAATAGGAGTGATAAACACTGGCAACCTATTGTTGCTATATTGGGCATCGTCGTTTGGCATAAGAAAGCGTATTAAATTAAGATTTTCCCAACCAATTATTATTTTATGACTATTATTTAAACTTTTGGTTGCCCAAACAAATGACTGCGTCTTGGGTCTCTGTCTCCTTCATCTCTCTCTCTCTCTCTCTGCCTTTGCTTCTTTCTTCATCTCCTTCTTCCTTTTCCTTTTCTTTATCTGCACTCTATCCACCGCCGCTGCTCTTTCTCGTCCTTCCATTTCTTAAATCCAACCTCTTCTTTTTCAATTCAAAACTCTGCCTCCTTTTCCTTTTCTTTTTTTATTTCCCACACGCACCACTTCCCTTAAAATAATTAACCATAAACAAAAGCCAGGGGAAAGGAACAGTTTATTTAACAGAATTCGCTCGCTCCTTGTATTAATTAATATCAATAACCCAAAATAAATATATATATCTTCTCTTTTTTTTTGAATAAAAATTGTATATCTCTCTCTTCCTTTGATGTGTCAATGGCTGGTTTGGATTTAGGAACAGCTTCACACTTCGTTCACCAGAGTCTCCACAGACCAGAGTTCAACCTTCAACACCAACAACAACCCGAATCCGAAGAGGAACCCAACCACTCTGACCCTTTTTCCAACGAAGATGGTCCCCGCCAGGGCCTCGACCTCGCCTCCGTCGGTCCCGGCGACGTGGTTGGCCGTCGACCACGAGGAAGACCGCCGGGATCGAAGAACAAACCCAAGCCGCCGGTGATCATAACCAGGGAGAGCGCCAACACGCTTCGTGCTCATATCCTCGAAGTCGGCAACGGCTGCGACGTCTTCGACTGCGTCGCCACCTACGCGCGCCGCCGCCAGCGCGGGATCTGTATTCTCAGCGGCAGCGGAACCGTCACCAATGTTAGCCTGCGGCAGCCAGCTTCTGCAGGAGCGGTGGTTTCCCTTCACGGAAGGTTCGAGATACTGTCACTGTCAGGGTCTTTTCTGCCACCGCCGGCTCCGCCGGGAGCCACCAGTTTGACGATATACCTGGCGGGAGGGCAAGGACAAGTGGTGGGAGGGAGTGTGGTGGGAGAGTTGACCGCAGCTGGACCGGTGATTGTGATCGCTTCTTCGTTCACAAACGTGGCTTATGAGCGGTTACCTTTGGAGGAAGATGAACAGCAGGTTCAGAATGTTCAAGGTTCAAGTGGTGGTGTGGGGAACAATCCATTTCCAGACCCATCTTCGGGTCTTCCGTTCTTCAATTTGCCGTTGAATATGCAGAATGTTCAGTTACCTGTGGATGGTTGGGCGGGAAACTCAGCTGCACGTTCGTCATTTTGAGGCCTCTTTTTCTGTTGGATGGTTAGTTACGTGCACGTGTCTTGTCACTTAATCTAATGTGAGTGATTGATCGCTCAAGTGAAGATGTTGATCCAGCAATTTGGAAAATGCGCATTTGAATGGTTAATTAACTTGAGGTCAGCAAATTCATGGACTTCATATATATGATGTGCTGCTGCTTAATTAGTGCTATATTCCTTGTTCTTATTATCTGCTGTTGCTCATGGATAAGATGTAGCGCGTTTGAGTCATGTGTACTTGTTTTCTACTTAATTAGTGTAAGTCTCATCATCGGTTTCGATTTTTATCTTTTGGATCCTTGTGTGTCTCCTATGAAACTACTGCATCTATATAATTAGTACTATCTAGTTATTTCCTTTTGTGAAACAAAGTACTTGTTGCTTGCACTTTATTATTATTGCCACATATGTTTCAAGCAAACAGCAACCAGCCATTCCCCTTCTATTTCTGAGCTTGCTTTTTAATTTTCTCTATTACTAATTTCACATCAACTATTGCTACCGGCCTACCTGGCTTTCTTCTATAATTTAACAATTCCCCTCTTCGTCAAAGTCATTGGTTTGACGGGTTATAAATAATAATATCAAATGATATATAGTTAAATATGTCTGTATTGATTTTATTTTGTATGTTTAGGTATATATACAAATATATATAACTGGGGATTTTAAAAGAAAGTAGTAAGGGTGGGCCTTTAGGCGTGGAATTTATTGATTGATGCACAGTAGCTAGATATATATTGGGGGAACTTGCTTGTTATAAGAAGGAAAAGGGTTTTACTCCCGGAAGAACTTCTACCTATCTTCTGCTCCAACAATCATTCTTAATTACACACATATGATTAAGAGAGTTTTTCATCCATGAATCATTATTCATGCACTACTTCTCTAATATTTGTTTAGAGTGATTAAACTCAAATGCCTAACTTGTGATTATAATGTATGATGATCAAGGCTAGCAGTCATACTATCTATATATATGCCATGCATCAAGCTTCTGTGTCATTTTGTTTGGGCATTAATTGGAAGACAAAACTGGTTTCCTTCTTCAATATATATATATATATATATATATATATATATATATTCACTACGTATCAGTTGCAACCTAACTTTCTGTTCATGGTTATTGTACAATGAAAACCTATTAGATCAAGTGATGAATTGGAAGCCCAAAATTATATCCTGGCTACTGATATTAATTTTTTGGTAAAAATAGCTAATTTGATCTGGTTAAGAAAAAAAATTAGGGTCATCTCGGTTACCCTAACCTAATATATACTTCTGTCATCTTATGGTGATGGAATCACACTCCAAATTAACACCACCAATCTGCTTGCTGACTTTTAGGTGGGTGGGCAATGAAGAAGAGATGTGACCAGATTTATGTTGCCTGCCCTACTGATTGAAACCCATTTGGTTCATCTCTGTGCTTAATTAATTATAATTTTCTCAAATGATGGAAACGCTAGCTTCTGCCAGTTTAATTATAAAAGTAGAATTCATATCATACTCTAAGACCTTTTTTTCCAATATGCACTTTGAGTTCTACACAGCTAGCCCTTCCTTCATTAGTTACCTAGCTAGCTACGTACAATTTCAAGAATTGGTTAATTAGAGATATAAATATGTAGTAATAAGGTTAAACAAGCATAGATGGAAAATAATTTGGCATGCTGTCCCTCTAGTTGTTTCACAATAGATTTATCTTCAGGAATGTATTTTTGGACATAATATGCCTTTTAGATTTGATAAAAAAGTTAGACCATGATGTTGGTTTTTTAGCTAAAATAATATAGGGTTCTTATTTTGTTATTTGACTACTGGTGCATGAGTCCCTTAAATATTTAGGTATATATTGCATAAATTTGTAATGACAGTTGGAGTTGCTAGCCTTGTATTCGGTATATATAATGAATGAATTTAATTCGGCTGAATTATAAAAAAAGAAAAACAAATTAAATCAATTGGGTAGCAGTAGGATAACAAAAAGGGGTAAATTAGAATTAGTCCGATGGAGATGGAGGTGTATAAATAAGCAAATTTTAAGAAAGTGTGGTTTGGGTTAGGTAGGTAGGTTTCCGGCGCCCACAGCTTAAACATATTGTAAAGATGTAATGTCAACTAACTGACTTTAATTATTCATTCTCCACTGAATATGTTTTTATATATGCAATTAAAGTGCGTTGCGTTTCATTCTTTCTTTCTTACACATACATATATGGATGGAGAAAGAAAGTGGTAGCTACTGCTGGCTTTGCACACACAGTTGACAAGCCGTACAATGCTTTCTTCAAACAATTAATCGATCTCCCAGTCGTCTCTGAATTGCATTTGATTCCATGAAAGGATATGCTTTCAAAATATACTGGTTTTCCCTGCACAACCAATGTCTAGATACCTGGATAATTATATATATACATTTAATTTCTTTCATTATAGTGTTAAAAATATACTTAAATTAAAGCATGCAAAAAAGAATTAATGATGATGACTTGCCCTACCAAGATGACTGTAATGTGTTTGGTTTAGCGTTGAGAATAATCAAATTCAAGTTTAGATCTCCCAACATAATTATTTATAACGTTACAAACGTGATTTTTAATCATGTTCTAACGCTAAACCAAACATATAGGAAATATATTCCCTTGGAATTTTTCAAGTGATATATAATTAAAAGCGATCATCTACTTTCCGTACTTTTATAAATTTAATTTATTTATCTACAGACTGTTCAGAGACACTCGATTTCCCCTTTTAATTTATTCAAAGAAAATTATCATTTGATTTAGTAATTCTTAAAATGAAGTTTTTCTTATCTCTTGTAGTAGTTCAACATATATGGATTATTTGAACGAATTATAAGTAACTGGCGTGGTCGGTATCTAGTTTTAGCCATAACTAGCATCTGGAACAACTTGTATAACGAATACTTAACAGAAATCAGCTTCTTCCATCCATCATTCAGTCCTCCCTATCGGGGAGGCGATCGTATCCAGCCAAACTCACATACAAATGGTTCAATATTGCAATTGCATTATAAAGCTAATTCCATGATTTTTTTTAATAAGCATATATGGTGTGTTAATTTAACTTTTAATAGCCTTGCTAATTGAAAATTAAAAAAACTATTGATACAGTATTATAAAGTTACTTTCCATTGTATCATGCAAAAAATAAAAGTTGTTCTTGATGGTATCACCAGTATCCTTATCAAACAAATCAAATTGTAAACATTTATTTGACCATGCATGCATACATCTGTTAATTATTATATAAACTATTTATTAGATTCAATTTATGATGCAATCTAAATAAATGAAAGTTTGATACATGATTTCTTGAAATTAATTAATTATAAATAAATTCATTTTTAAAGTTGTTTTCTTCGAAATCCTATATAGCTTTTATTTGAAGTTTTAAGTTGCTTTTTCTTTTGTGGGATAGGAAGTTAAGCCTAGTGGTTGATATAGTATGACAAGAGTATTATTTTTTTGGCCACCTCATTTTCCTTTTCAAAGTTTGTATAGTTATCAAGTTTTTGTTAAAGAACTTAATTAAAGAGTTTAAAGGACTCTATTTTCCTTTAAATTAAACTCAAACAATCATACAAGGAACATTTAAAAGAAATAAAATTATTCATTCACATCTAATAGTAATTAATAATTTGTAAGATGGGCTGGATGGACCAAATTTTGGCCCACCCTAAAATTGTCCATAAATTTTATTTGTATTAAAAACCCTCGGAAATGTTGATTTTAATTAATTGTACCAATTGATGAAATAATTAAATATACGATTAATGTATATGTGTGTGTGAGATCATTAATGAGATAATTTACATCCATTGATATTTCAATTCTTTTTTAATTACCTATTTCATATTTGTATTTACTTTTTATTAAGAAGGAAGGAAAAAGGTATTAAATGGGATATCATTTATCGTTACAAGAACTAACCTTACAAAAACTACTAGATTTATCTAAAGGGGACATATTCTAATTTTATAAATCTATTGTAATAAAGGTAACAAAAATGCTGAGAATATGTATAAAATATATACATGGTATACGACACCTGAACGGTAGTTGGGAAGAGAGATTCCAGCGCCCTATCAATCAACATAAAATAATTTAGCGCAAGTATATATGGTCATTTAAAAATAAGATCAGAATATATGATAAGGCTTGAATAAATGAATCAAACGGAGGAAGTCTCATAGGCGTACAATATAATATTATGGTGTTATTTAGAAGAACTTATTTGAGCTTATCTTATGATATAAGCACTTATGTAACTGTTTGGGTAAACTTATGAATAGCTTATGGTATGCTCATAAGCTATTTTTAGCTTATTTCAATAAGCTAATGAGAAAACTTATAAAATAACTTATGGAGAATTTAAGTACATTTCACCCTCTTTAATTATGATATGTTTTTTTAATAGCTTATCCATTAAATGCTTATTAAATAAGAGATTAGATTATAAACACTTAAATAAGTTGTATTTTCAAACGGGACCTATATTCCCTCCGGTTATTTTATAAGGTTGTTTTAACTGAACTACCAATAAAAGTTAGTTAATTTCATTTAAATTTAAAAAAAATAGTTTAACCTTTTAGTTTTTACCTTTATTTAATGGACGATTCTAAGGTGGACCAAACAAAATTTGGTCCACCTAGTCTAACTTACATTTTATTGATTATAAAAGGTGAATAAATATTTTTATTTTTTATTAAATAGTTCTTATATAACTATTTGAGTTTAATTTAAGGAAAAATACGGATTTAAAATACAACATATGTTAGTTTTGGTGAATATATATCAATTTAAAGTTGAAAAGGGAAACTTTTATATTACACGGTATTATTGATTTGGATTTTAATTCTTTTCAACCAATTTTTCATAAAAGTAACTGAAAACAAGTTTAGTATCAATTATTAATAAAATTAGCGTTGAATTTGATGATCAGAAATTTAAATTACTATATTTTCATATTCTGGACTATATGGACCATGGTCCACTGTAGATAGACCCTTATTTAATATTATTAACTAACTCCATTATTTTATAAAAAAACTAACTCCATTACTATTTAATAATTTAAATTACATTAATAAGGACAAATAAAAAAATGGTAATAAATACTTTCTTAAAATTTTAAAGTGTCTTGTAATTTTTTTTTCAAAACAAATGTCTTATAAAAATGATCAAAACAACTTATAAAAAAATATCTTATAAAAAGGATCGGAATGAGTATCATTTTTAATTTTAATTTTTTCACACTTTATTTTCTTAAATTTCTCTTCACACACTTTCTTTTTCTTTTTCAATTTCTTTTTCTTTCTTAATATATATATATTATTTTCTCTCTCTTTATTCTTTTTTTATCTCTCTCATGTCTATACCTAACGTCACAAAATGGGGCGTGTAAAAGTATTTTTGTCTTTTCATTTTAATGCTTACAGCCTTACACACATTTTCTAAGCTGTCAACTTCGATTACATATATTGATATAATAATACCACATGGAGCAGTTGAATTTTATATTTTGAAAAAAAATTATAGTTTTTGTTTTAATATAATTAAATATATATGTTGGAGACAAAACATGAAGTGATTGTTTAATTTATAATATAAAATTATTCTAATTAATATTTAAAAATAAGTGATGCATATATTATAAAACACGTAAATATTATTTAAAATCAATTTTATGAAATTGGTTATATATTATACGTATTTATATTTACAGTTGAATTTAATTTAATTGATCCTAAAAATTAATAATTAAGATGAATATTATATATTTTACGAAACATATTGAACAAAAATAATTTAAAATTAATTTCAGATTGTATAATAAACAAACGTGGGCTTAACAAGTAACCAGAGGAGATGGGAGTGATTACTCATAACCACGTTTGGAGGCATGTGTTGTCGTACAGCGGCCATGATGGATGGCGCTAAAATGAGGATGTCAAACTTACCAAAAAAAGTACCACGGAGTTGCTTTGAGTTTATTAATATATCAAGCTTCAAATTAAAAAATGATGATATAAGTATTATTTAATTTAAGTAATGATGAACATTTATCTGTTTGTTTGTTTCACATTTGAAAAGTCCTAAACTATTGTCTGGATAAAAATGTATGTTGTATAGTTTTTATTTGAATTGATTTTGGAGTTCTTAGCTCAATAACACATTATATATGTTTAATTTATTGCTACATGTATCAACGTGGGCATCGAACTTCATGATTTTATGGTATAATATTTTGGCTGTGATGCTGTAATAACTCCGAAAGATACTATATATGGATTAACTTATTTATAATATATCCAAAAAAGAATATGGTCGGAATTCATCACAAGCATATAAAAATAATATTTTTAACCCACAGTTTTAGGAAGACCAGTAAACAAATGAAATTATTGTATTCTGTTTTTTCTAAAGTGCACCTGTTGACTTTATTTTCAATTTATTTTTTTCACAATGAGGATTGTTAATAAATAATAGTTTATTAAGATTTAATGTTTGATATTTAGACATACATACAACTCGATGTTTGATAAGGCAGTAAATGAAATTATGACCAGTGCTTAATTAAATGATCAACCGTTTTGTTTTTTTTTTTTTGGTTACGAAATGATCAACTTTTGTATTATATATTGTTTTTTTTTCTATATATATAAAATATATTATATTCAACAATACAATATATATTGTTGTACTTTGACTGCTGAACCCAGTCAGCCAAATCTGTAATTACAGCATTGGGCCAACCTCAGTTTCAAATAATGCTGTGTAGAATTAGCAGTTTAAAATTTTGGGCCCAATTTGAGGCCCGTTTTTTCTTTTGTAAGGAAAATGAATGACTAATGAATTGGTGAACAAACCAGCTAATTTGACCAAGTTATATGTCTTACAAATAAAAAAAAAGACTAAGTTATATGTCAAATAGGTTATGTTTAGCAGTTTAGGAAAGGAAAAATGATAGGTACACATACATGAGCCGTAGACTTTCGACCAAAAAAAAAAGATCGAGCTGTAGACACACTGAGAGAGACAGGAAGAGAGGCAAGACAAATGGATGATGAAATGTAATGTGATCGATCGTGATGAAAAAGTTAGAGTTAAGGGGTGTCAAATGAGTGTTTTAAATGATAGGTAATCATATAAATCAGTGTCTTGACTAAGTTTTGTATTTAATTTTTTTCCTATATGTCGAAACCGGGGTCGCGACGGGTCGGCGAAACATATTGGAAAAATCGAGTTTCAATGGAGTCGCCACCAAAGTTTATTTGAAGGGAAAACATTTAGAAAAACCCTCTTAAAAGAAAAATGGTCTTCAAAATCAGATATGAGTTCGGGAGTCTTTTATGCGTAGGGAAGGTATTAGCACCCTACAACATCCGTCATAAGACGGTTACCTCTAATTAATTGTGCAAAACTTGTAAACTTCTGAAAATATTCATTTTACCCCTTTTTATAAAAATGAAAATTATTTTTTTGTTTTTGTATTTTTTTTATTTTATTTTATTTATTTTTATTTTTTTATATTTTTACAATAAACAATCCAAATCTAAAAAAAGAAATTGAATTTGGATTAAAAGCGAAAAAGACATTTTTTTTGTTTGTTTATTTTGGCTGACGGGTCCGGTTCCCGCTCCTACGTATCCCCAGGTGCAATGGAGAAATCAAAGTCACAGTTCTGAAAACGTGTTGGAAAAAAGATTGACTTTGTTTTTGAAAGAAATTGATTTTTTTTTTTATTTTTAAAATAAAGGAAAATGAGGAAATTGTTTTTGGAAGTTTTTTTTTTAATTCAAAGAAAGAAGAAAATTTATTTTTTAGCAGAGTTGATGCTAGCAAATGGCTATACAACGAACCCTTGAAATTGTTTAGACGACATTATTGATAGAAATGTTATTCGATAAACGTCCTTTATTTTGAGAAGAAAACATTTTTTTGAGAAAAGATTTAAAATTCTGCATTATTGAGTTAGCAAGTGGCTATATACTTAATATTTTCCTTTTTACGTTATTGATAGAAATGCTATTCAATTAACGTAATTTTTTTGAAAAGAATCATTTTTTGAAAAATGAATTTGAAATTTCACGCGTTATTGAGCTAGTAAATGACTATACTCAATATTTTTCTTTTTCTTAAAAAAAATATGTTAAAGGATAGAAATGTTATTCCATTAACGTAATTTTTTTTTTAAAAGAAATTATTTTCGGACGAGATTTGAGATTAAGCGCGTTATTGAGCTAGTAAATGACTATACTCAATAATTTTCTTTTTACGTTATTGATAGAAATGCTATTCAATTAACGTAATTTTTGAAAAGAAATTATTTTTGGAAGAGATTTGAGATTAAGCGCATTATTGAGCTAGTAAATGACTATACTCAATATTTTCTTTTTTAAAAAAATAATAAAATAAAAAAATACGTTAAATGATAGAAATGCTATTCCATTAACGTAATCGATTATGTTTCAGAAAATATTTTTTGTTATTTTTATTTTTTGAAAAAAAGAGAAAATTAAACTAACCGTATTTACGCGTGTCCTAAGTTATAAACGAGTACTATTTATAACGGCAACTAAAATGCACGCCAGACAAATATTCACAATTATTTAAAACAGATCAAATAAAAGAAACAAATATTTACAAATAATACAAGATGGTGGGTTAAAAGGAAATTATAAAAATGCGAGATAAACAATAACACAGAAAATGAAAATTGAAAGAAATTGCACACACTAAAATAAAGTTGGGCCTCAGATTGCATCATTGGCCCCACACACAATAGAGATAATATAAAAACTCCTAATCACTTATTTATTCACTAATTCAATTTTACCATTATTTATTATTATTATTATTTTATAATGGGCTGGGCTGGGCGAGAAGCCCAGCCTTGGTACCAGAGATTTTTTAAAACTTCTTCATCCTAACACAAAAAATAAAAAAAGGAGAAAAAGAAAAGAACAAAAAAAAGAGGGAGTGGGACGGTTCACTAGAAGCTTCCTATTCTCACCTTCACTCCCTCATTCTCTCACTCTCTCATTTGCTCTCTTTAGGGTTAGGTTTCCCTGTGTGAGAAGAAGAGAAAAAAAGAAGAGGAAGGGGCAGGGAGAAGGGGGGCGGCCGCCCCCCCGTGCATGGCTAAGGGGAACGCGGCTGAGGCCGCTGGTGGTTCGGTGAGGGCGGCCGAGGAACGAGGGTGGACGACGGTGGCGGGACGGCGGCTGCACGGCCGGAGGGGCGGAGGAGACCGCAAATCGCGGCGGCGGGGTAAGAAAGGAAGCACCGTGGTACACGGCCCTCCTGGACGGCGGTGGTTGTGGTCTTTGGCCAAGTAAGCTGCTTTGACGGCGGCACAGAGCGGCGGCAAGGAGCCGCATCCATGGGGCTACGGCGGCATGGCCGCGCGGCGTGACCTAGTGAGGGGGGTGCGGACAGCGCCGTGACGGAGGGGGGGCTGTGAGCAGTGGCTCACGGTAGGTGATTGACGGCCGCGACGGCGGCAAGGAAGAGGTGCAATGGAGATGAGGCCGCGTACGGCGGCGTGAACGGGAACAGGGCGCGTGCAACGACAGCGGTACGGGGATGAACGGCGGCGACTCGGTGCTGGCTGCATGCAAGGGGAGGGACGCGGTGGCGCCGCCGCGCCGTGAGGGGAGGCCGCGACGGCCTCCCCTTCTTCTTCGTATTTCTGTTTTTGTTCCTTTTTTCCCTTTCTTTGGGGGGCTCTATTCTATTCCCTCTTCTGATATTGGTTATCTGTTTGTTGTTTTTGGTCACAGGTTGTGGTGGTTGGTGGTGGCCGGCGGCTGCCTGGCCGTGAGAAGGGGAAGGACAGTGGTGGGTAACCCCTCTTTGTCCCTATCTCTCTATTTTGCTTCTGTTACTCCCTTTTTATTGCTATTATAAAAGAAATCAATCTGTTAGATTCATTTTTGCCACTTTGTTTTTTTTCACAGGACATGGGTGAGGAACCGTGGGGAAGGAGGCTCACATGGAAGCCATATTGCTAAAACAGAGAAGGTGGAAAGTCGAGACTTCAGGGGAAGAGGACCCAAACCCTTTTTTTTTCTTCTGTTTATTTATGCCATTTTAAAAAACTGTGTATATTGGACTGTATTGTGGAGTATATTTTTGGAATTGGACTGGTTAAACTGAGAACTAGGATTCTGTTTCTGGATCTTTAGCAATTAGGCACCGATGAGGTATGCTGTTTGCTTGGCTTTATTCAGTAAAATCTATACACACTAATTTTAGATTGCACATGACAAATATAGGCAGCAGTATAGGCAAATACATGGCAATATGATTTAGCAAGAAAAAGAAGTGATACCGTTTACCCTTTTGCTACACAATTTCTGTCACTCTGTTATCTTTCTTCCCTGTTTCCACTTAAATTGCTGTTATGATTTCTTTCCCTGTTTCACTTTGTTTCGCTCAAATCCCTAATGAGAATGAAGATGATTCTTACAGAAAGTGTTTTTGTGACTCCCAGCATTTTTTCCTCTTTCTGCTCTCCCCTCTATTTATACATAATATAACAATGATGATTTTTTCAGTTTGATCAGAGTCCCCATTCTTCCTGCCCATACTCCTCTCTCCACTTGCTCTGAGTTAATAATTTTGGATGCATAAACACGTCTCCTATTTTAATATTTCACCGCCATGAATTTATCCCCTTTTTTTTACTTGGTGAAAAGGATAAAATGGGTTGGCTCCTTTCAATTTTCAATTTGGGCCAGAATGATCCATTATCTTGCTTTGTTTGCATTGTTTTTGCTTTGAGCAACCACCCTCTAAACCAAATGGGTCTAACCTGCAGGTATGACCCAACAGGAAAAAAAATCAATCTTTTTTTTCTCTTTTTTTTAAAGATTTAAATAGGCCCAATAAAAAAATCACTGGGCCCAAAATCATCCTTGGCCCAATCAAACATTAAACTCTGGATTTACAAAAGAAATGGGTTTCAGGCCCAGTCAAATAAAAAATTCTGGATTTTCAAAAGAGAAGGGTCCAGGCCGAAAGTAAAGAAGAAAAAGAAAAAGGACTAGAAAAAGGGAAAGAGAAAAAAGAAAGACCCGTTGGCCCAGACGTTTTTTTTTTGGAAAAAACTTGATTAATTAATTAATTAATTATTTTAATAATTAACTAATTAATTAACTCAAATTGTTTTTTAATTTTAACGTAGTATAAAGAAAATATCGTCTATACATGTGTGAAGAAACAGAAAGAGAGGCGACGAGGAGAAATGAACTCCCGGACAAAATTAGGTGCTGACACTATAATAAACAAAATAACTCAAAACTCAAAAATAAAGACAAAATATTTTTTAAAGTTAATTGATAAAGAAAAGTGGTTGGAATTTAAGAAGCACGAATTTGACTTTGAGCATAATGTATTATGTACTCCCTCCATTTGTTTTTAGATGTCACATTTTTATTTATATGCAGGAATTAAAAAATATAATTAATATTATCATTTTTATTATAATTGTTATATACTTTTTTATTATAACATTATCTCTCTTATTGATTAATTTATTTTTTATTATTATTCTCATTTATTTTGAAACGAATGTAAGGGTATAATTGAAAAATGAATAATTATTAATTAATAATGTCTTAAACTTTTAGAGTGACATTTAAAAAGGAATAAAAACATGAGTTTAATATATATACACTTTCAATGTAAAAAAAAATTACACGAACATCCAATAATGTGCTGTCACATCATTTATTGAATTTAATAACGTATAAGGTGTCACATTAATTAAATGATGTGGCGGCACACCATTGGATGTTTGTGTAAAACTTCTTTAATTAAATCCTAAAAACATTTCCAAAATTATGACAAATAGTAAGAAAGGGAGTGTGTATTATATAATTATAATTATAACTAGTATACTAATATCGGATAAAGATATATGGTTATATGATTAAATCTAAATATATAATAAATTAAGATCTTTAAATTTTAAAAATAAAAATTAGAATTATTTTGGATAATTGTTCATCTTCAAATTATAATAGTATATTATATTTTAATATTGAAATCTGATTTACATTATTATTTAAAAATAAAATATAATTTAATAAATTAAAATCATAATGATAATAGTAAAAATTTATATTAAAATGATTGGATGAGATTTGGAATTTTAATAAATTTCATAATTTAGGATTAACATTATTAGCATTTAAAAATTTAAATAGGAAGAGAGAAAAATATTAATATTAAGGATTGAGAGTGAAAATCTCACTCTCATAAATAGTGTGTAGAATTTATCATCCAATAAGAGAAGAGAGAGAATGCTAAAAATAATTGAGAGGGAGAGTAAGATGAGTGAGTGTTTCACTCTCCAATATGAGGTATAGAGAGTTGATTTTGTATAATAAATCTTTGTTATTAACCGTATTTTCACTATTTTAAGCTTATAATTGCAAGTTGTATTGTTTATTTATGTTTTGAATTTAATAATATATGTTTAAGT
This sequence comes from Sesbania bispinosa, assembly GCA_026901365.1. Lineage (NCBI taxonomy): Eukaryota > Viridiplantae > Streptophyta > Magnoliopsida > Fabales > Fabaceae > Sesbania > Sesbania bispinosa. The sequence continues at coordinate 1,583,693 of QLOH01000167.1, forward strand.
ATTTATATAAAAATCTTGATAAAATATACAGGTCTCCACCATTAGTAACTTTTTTTTGGCATTTTAGGATGGACACTCGGTCTACCATAGACCCATAAAATTTTACCACAATTAAAAATTAAAAATTCTTGTTTTTACAAAAACTAAATATTTTTTTTACATCCAAAAATCAATTTTTTTCCCTCTCTTCATGCTTCCCAAATTTCATCTCCTATGGAATAGGCTTCATCCATCCTCTGTTTTTGTTGTCGTACACTACCTACATGAGTTAAGTTTAACTTCATTAGATTATTAGTATTTGTTAAGGGAAGATGATAGGAAATGATGGTGGTAGATGAATGATGTGGTTTTTAGATGACTGTGCGTGAAACTGGCACTGCACAATACTCTCGTAAAGAACACTCTGTATTTTTGTAATTTGTCTGTTTCTTTTTTCTTTTAGCAAAATGGCCAAGAGAAAGTAGCTAAACAAAAACTAAACAATACTTAGTGAATAGACACAAACTAATTATTGCCACTGGGTGAGGGTGCAAGCAAGAACAGACCTATGTATAAATAGAGAGTTTAAAGTGTGCTTTCCTGTTACAAATTAATCACTTCTCTTCCTTTATTTCACAAGAAAAAAATTAAAGAAAAAGTCGATGTCAAGTTACATGCTTACGCAAGAGTTCATTCACCTTATTTTGGTGAAGTTGGTTACAGGTGAGTTTAGGTGGTGGTGGGAAGATGAAGTTAAAGGTCATAGATATAAAAAAAGAGTTGAAAGTGCCCGTGTAAGTGTAAGGGCAAAAATCCTCTCCAGTCACTGGATTTCTCTAGTAGGAGAGAGAAAGAGATACACTACTGGTGGAAGGTGGGACCCACCTATAATGTATCTCTTTCTCTCTCCTACTGGAGAAACCCAGTACTGGAGAGAACCTAAACCCTAAGTGTAACAGTGTTGCGTAGAAGGAAAAAAAAAGTGAAAGTATGAATATAACAAAAGTTAATTTTATCCCGTAATCAATGTTTTAATCTAACCGTTGATTAAAAAAAACAATATATCTATGGATTAGGATGAGTGGTCTACGGTAGACCCAAAAAATAAGGGTTCACCCTAAAATTAGCCATTTTTATATAAAAAAATAAAATATAAAAAGTAAACAAAAACTTACCCGATGATTTGAAACTGGAGTTCGAATCTTAATTGCTGGCGATTTAGTTCTGTTTTTTAAAATTTAGAGCATGAACCTTTTTTTTTGTGTATATACATTACTTTTTTTTGTCAAAAGATTATAATTCATTAAGCCCCGATGACACCCATAAGACATCTACAACTACAATGAACTGCACAAAGCGATATTGCAATATTAAATAGATAAACTTTACCATACAAAGTATTTTCGCTCACAAATCAGTTAAACTAAAGCAACAAAGGAAATTAACAAATCTCCTAAGTTAGTCATTAGTGACATTGGAGTTGTTTGATGGGTGAGTCCGTTTTCTTCACTTATTTCTTTTATTTTTTTGTCCCTTTGTGCAAAACATATGGCTCTGTAATAACTAAACAGAAAAATCTTTTGATATCTTATATGCAATCTAACCTCCAAAAATATCAACTTAACACAATTATGGAGAAGAAGAAAAAATAAAACAGAAAAAAAATCATAACAGAGATGAGGGTAGAAGAGAAGATGAAAATGAAGGAGAAATGGGAAGAAATTAGAAATGATAAAGCTTAAAAGTGGAAGAAGACATAGGGGAAGGGGAGAAGCTGGTAAATATGGAAGAAAGAGAAAAAAACTCTCACCATAAAAAAGAAGAAAAAAGAGAGACAATCCATCTAAAATGGAAAAAATCCCTCACAAAGAGGAGGAATGGAACCCCCTCCGGCCATCCACTAAGGTGGAGGGGAAGGAGGCAGTGACTCTTTGAGGTTTCAGCAGCGCTAGGATTTTAATTCTCCAAGTGATGTTTATGCTATCTTGCACCACAATCAATTGATACTTTTACATTACTTTTTTCTTTGTCAAGTACACATTACATATTATATATATATATATTTGGACGAAGTAAGATGTATTTAAGAAGGAACAGCCCAAAACGGGCTACAAAGAGGCACAAAAAGAGCTACAAGCTCCAAAAGGGCCTACAACCCACAAAACACCAAGCCATTCTGCACGTCCAAATACAAATGAAGAAATGATAAGGACAAAGAAGACTGTTGACTTGGAAAACGCAAAAGTAACATAGCAAATCTAAAAGCCTACTACCCAAACCTAGAGAAAAGGGAACAAAGAGAGGCGCCCAAAGAGAGGCGCCCCAATTTCAGAAGACAGAATCCCTAGCTTTGTATTTCTCCTTGTTGAGCTGATCCCGTCCTCTCAGCGTCAATGAGAGCCTTAATGGGAGGGGGAAGAAGAGACACCTGTCCCAGGAAGGATCGATTGAGGGGGAGAGCCGCAAGGGTGTGGGCAACAGAGTTGCAAGACCTCCGGATCCACTAGAATTGGATCGGATTTTTTTTGTTGGTCCAAGAAGTACAAAGGCAAGCCCAAATGACCAAAGCCCAGCCCACACAACAAACATCCAAAGACTAAAAAAAAAAGTTATAGTAGATTGACTTTCAAAAACAAAAAAAAATACAACGTATGCTATTCGTCCAAAAAAAAAAACAACGTATGCTAATGACCAAAAAATAGTATGCTCACCTGCATTTATTTTTTTTCTAATTGCACCTCCCTGCGGTTAAATCTAAGGTTCACACATAAAACTTCAATTTGAGTGTGCAACAGCATCTTGGTAGCTAAAATTTCTATTGTTTGTGTCCAAATTGAAGACAGTTGAAATGCATCCGAAATAGTAGGTCACTTGTCAATAATCAACTGGCCTCCCTCCCTCTACTTTCTCGCCTTGAAAATAACCTTCGTGTTTTTCCTCAAGGCTTGTGCGTACCTTGTGGAAACTATCCTAAATGATAAGGTTAGGGGGAGAGATGTGCTGGCAAGGCACAAGAGAAGGGAAGGAATGATATTACTGCGTAACAAGTGGGATTCATTTGATTATTCCAGCCTCCTCATTTGTGAAAAGCATTTGGTATGCTGCTTTGGAATTAAAATTAAAATTGATTAACGAATATAGGCATGCCAGCAATCCCGGAAGCCGATAGCCACATTTCAACCAACTAATCCACTCCTATAATGAATGAAGGCACAAAACTTGATCCAACAGTCTGGATCACTGATTTTACTCTCTAGAGTAGTTCTTACTCTTTATTTTAAAGGGAAAAAAAAAAAGAAATCTTAACTATAAATAAAAACACAAATCAATAACTTAAATTGGCATAGTATCATGCTTATAATTTGGTGTCTGTAAAAAGGGGAATTAGAGAGGCAACGGATACCAATGAAATGAAATTTGATGTATCAAGTATGAGGTTTCATTAGAAAGAAAGAGTAAAATCAACCATCGTGTGAATGTGAGTATATAATAATATATTGGTAATGGTATGTGTTATTTATCAGGCACATAAACAAAGCCATGTGTATGAGATGAAATTTGTAAAACAGAGTATCTCTGTTGTGCTGTGGGGAGGGGGAACGCTAGCCTCTAATATAGATGATTACATTACTTACATATCCTGAGTATAGAAGTCAATAATCTCCTTCAAATTGAGTTGGAAAAAAGAAGAGGTATCATTGTGCATGAGCCACAACATGTGCTCGAACAAGATGTAATCGACATCCACAAAGATGACCCTCTGCTGGCTTGAGGTGAAATGGAAATGGTCCTTCTCCGCTGGATCTTGATCTTTCCTCATAGAGATATCCATCAAAACCCGAAATGGATTCTCTTGTAAGACAAAAGGCTCCACCAGGAACACCCTCTTCTCTTTTCCGACCACCACAGTCACGGGGCTTTCGGATACTTTGTCCAACCCATCATCGCTCAGAGGCCTATAACCGAAACGAGAACCAGTGGAGCGCCTCCGGATCAATGTAACTGGCATCACCAAACAATCCATGAAAGCAAGGTTGAAGCTGAAGAAGATGAATTTATTGAGGGGAAGGGGCTGTAAAAAAGGAAATAGAAATACAATAGAATTTATTTAATTGTTTAATAATGTTTAGCTTAGGTGACCATAAAGAAAAGAAAGGGTTACTTTGGATGTATATTTCGTTGTCGCGAATGGGAACTAGCCGTTGCTGAAAGAATCCTTTGGACTGCAAACACAACACTAGTAGTACGGCTACGCTCGTGAAGAGGCGCGTGCGAGCGTGACAGGTTGCTGATGGGTGAGAAATTGAGAATGCTTCGGTGAGGGCGAAGAGAGGAGTGGCGCGTGCAGAAAGTGAGGTTTCTGCCGACAACAGATTGGGCTCTCGACATTGCTAGCGGCCGGCTTCCAACTGCATATGTAAACGGAATACTTAGATGACATCTGATCTGAAAGCGAATTTTTCGATTTTCAACATTTAAAATCCGAAGCTATAAAAAATTAAGGAAAAAAAAAGAACTAGATGTCGTTTCCTGCATCCGAATTAGTAATAGCTTGTGGAGAATTATGCAGACAGCTTATTGTATTTATTTTCTAAAAAATAATTTAATTATTTAAAAATGACTTATTACCAAAAATCATAACACGATAACGGAATATAGTTAATAAGTGAATTGAATTGTTAAATTATAATTTAATAACAATTTTAAATTTTTAATGTAAACAATTTTTACTATTTATTAGGTTTTTTTTTATTCTGAGATTCTTTCTTAGCATCATATTTGATTTGATTATGATTTATGACTAATTCAAAATTTAGTATAATGGGTTCACTTAAAGAAAAAATCCAGCTATTTTTATTTTTTTAGTAATTTTAAGTATTATTTTAGAAGAAATTTTTTGTTTGTATTCATTTTCATTTTAAAATTTCAATATAACATTAATTACAGTTTTTTATAATTTTTATTTGAAATTAATTAGTTAATAAAAAATAATTATAAAAAAATAGTAATATATTAAAAAATAAAGAGTATATTAAAATATTAAACAATAATTTCAATATAAATAAAAAAGTTGATTACATTTTTTAAAACATATTATAAACTTAAATGACTCTTAAAAAGAAATAATAATAATAATAATAATAATAATAATAATAGTATTTAGTAAAATTAGTTGAAAATATAATGGAAAGTGGAGAGACCGGGTGATTTGATTGGAAGCGTTGGATAAAACTAGCTGAAAAATGGTAAAATAACACATAACGTCATCATTAATTATTAAATAATGATAAGTAGGTACCTCAAGTAGACTCTTAACTTTTATTTAGTTTTTCAGCTTTAAGTTTAACTAGTTTTTCAGTTAATTTTATCAAACACACTATTATTATAATAATAATAATAGTAATAATGGTATTAATATGGTTTTGGCTCTTGACCCCTTTCTTTCAAAATAAATAAGTGGTTTGTCGGTGGTAACATGCGTGTATTACGTGCATTGACTCATGAATTCAATAGGTAGTTCGCCCTCAATTAATCACTATGCCACCTGTCATTTGAAACCATTCACAGTGGACTAAAAGCGCGTTTACTTGTTTTCTTTTAGAGATTTTTTTCAATTATAAATTATATTTACAAAATTAATATAATTAAACAAGTTATTTAAAAAAGAAGTAAAAACTTAAAAAAATAATTTTGATATTTTTCATAGATTACAAAATAATTTTTACATTTTATGAAAAAAATTATTCATAAAATGTATTTTAAAACTTATCTTAACAGTCTCTGACGCCCATTCAGTTTGTTTTTTTTATCAATATTACGTTATAAACGTGGATCCGGACCATCATTACAAAAAATAATGTTGGTTTAAATTCATGTTTATTCGGTATTATTGGGTCGTCTAATGTGATTTTGATAAAAACCAAACATATAACGAGAGACGAATCTACATCCACAACTTTAGGGGCAATTGCCCACACAAAATTTTTTGTTTTTTTTCTTAGTATTACATACATGGTCGCCCAAGGAGAAGGCTACTATTGCTTCTTTAAACATAAGGGGAATGAGGGGAGGCTAGAAATGTTGGAGGTGAGGAAGTTATTATGTTAAAGGGTTGATGTCATTTTTTTTACAAGAAACTAAGAAGGAATTAATTGATGATAGGTTTTGTGTTACATTAATGGGTGGAACTGACTATGATTGGGTATTTAAACCTGCTGTTGGTATGTTTGGGGGGTTGTTATCTCTATGGAGGAAGGACAAATCTGTAAGGTCAGAGGGTGAAAGGAGGGGGTGACTTCCTATTGGAGAAAAGATGATATGAAGTGTTTTGATGGGTTCATTAATGCGGCTGAGTTGGTGGATTTACCGTTAGTTGGGAGAAAAATATACTCGGTATGAAGCAAATGAGAAATGTATGAGTAGATTAGGCAGATTTTTAGTATCAACTACTTGGTTGACTCATTAGCCACACACAACACAATGGGGTCTTAGTAGAGGCGTGTCTGATCAATGTGCAATTTTGTTGAAAGATGAAGATATTAATTGGGGACCAAAACTTTTTAGAGTTCTTGATTGCTGGAGGGGTGATGTAAGGTATGTTGATTTTGTGAAATCCCAATGGAAGGAAATAAATGTGGAGGGGAGAGTTGCGTTTGTCCTAAAGGAGAAACTCAAACTTTAAAAATGCAGCTTGCGTGGGTGGACTAAAGAGACATTTGGTCATTTGGATAGCAAAATAAATGAGGCTCGGGATAATGTTAATTTGTTGGACCTTAAGAGTGAAGAGACTACTTTGTTGGAAGCTGAAGTTGTGCAAAGGAATGAGTGGAAAGCTCAATTGTGTGCGTCTTTGTCTTTGAAGGATAATTTGTTGTTTCAAAAGTCTTGGTTAAATTGGCTGCAAGCTGGGGATGCTAACGCAAAATTTTCCATGCTTGCATCAATAATAGAAGGATCAAAAGTGAGATTCGGAGTTTGAAGGTGTCTAATGAAAGATATAATGAGTCATCAACAATAAAAGAGGCAAGTCAAGGATTTTTTTAGGGGAATTTCCGTGAGAATTTACACAGTAGACCGTTTCATCAAGGTTATGATTTTAAAACTTTGTCAGAAGAAGATGTTGCAGCCTTAATCTTACCCTTTTCAGATGCAGAAGTGAAGATTGTAGTTTGGGATTATGAGGGGTCCAAAAGTCGGGTCCTATGGGTTTAATTTCACTTTTATCAAGGTTTTTTTTTTTTGCTTTCATACATGAGTTTCATGTTAATGGTAAATTAGTTAAAGGCTCTAACAGTTCATTCGTGGTTCTTGTGCCTAAAACATATAACCCTAAAAAAGTAGAGAAATATCGTCATATTTCTTTAATTGGTTGTATGTATAAGGTGTTGGTAAAATTGCTTGCAAAAAAATGAGGAAAGTCATTGGAAAAGTGATTTCTAAGCGTCAATCTGCATTCTTGAAAGGTAGATTGGTATTTGATAGTGTGGTGATTGCTAATGAAATTCTAGAGGAGGCCAAAAGAAGGAGAAAACACTTTTTACTGTTTAAGGTTGACTTTGAGAAGGCTTATGATCCCGTCAATTAGGAATATTTGTTGTTTGTTATGGAGAGAATGGGGTTCCCAATACTGTGGGGAAGATGGACAACAGAGCGTTTAGCCACTGCTAGAGTTTCTGTTTTTGTTAATGGGAGTCTATCTAATGAATTTGAGGTTGGTAGATGGCTGAGGCAAGGAGACCCATTGGCACCTTTTTTATTTTTGATTGTTGTAGAAGGTTTGAATTCTCTGTTGTTAAAAGCAGTGCAAGAACGAGTAAAAAGTTGATGCTAAAAAGGGATAAGCTTTGCGACGAGTAGTCCGTCTCTTCATTATTCCCGTTGTTAACTTGTGACGGCTAGCGATGGCTACGACCGTCACTACGTTGTGATGACTAGGACTTTAGCGACGACACGTAGCGACGGTCAGGTCGTCGCCAACCAGTGTTGGCTGACAAAAAGTCGTCGCTACTACATTAACGACGAGACCTGTAGCGACGACCTATTAGCCGTCGCTAGAGCATACATAGCGACGACTTTCGTAATGTGGTCGTCGCTAAATGATTTTCTTGTAGTGTTCTAAAACAAAATTGCTTTTTAAGATTCCACAATTCTAGTATTATGTTTTGAATAATAAAATTTAGGGTTAAATATGTTTTTGGTTCATGTAAATATACTGAAATTTGGTTTTGTTAGGGTTAAATATGTTCTATGTCCATGTAAATATACTGAAAATTGGTTTTGGTCCCTGATTTATTTTTTCATTGGTTTTGGTCCTCCATTTTTTTAAAATCACATGTTTTTAGTCCTCTTTGTGTAACTATACTCCGTTAAGTTACTTTCACTACTTTACTACGACTTTTTCTGGGTAAAAATTCACAGAAAATTTCTTGTAATTTTTTATCTAGAAAAGTTATATGTAATAAACTTCCAAAAAATCACAAATTTTTTACATAAAAATGCTGCTATCAAATTTCTTTGCTTTGTTATAGAAAAATTTATAGTAAATTTCCCGTAAATTTTAGAATCTGAATAAATTTTCCTTTGAATTTTGAAAATTGCAGGAAAATTTGAATCAAATTCCATAACAAAATTTATAAGAAATATTGTTACGTCATCACTTAACGGAATATAGCTAACAATAAGGACTAAAATCACGTGATTTTAAAAAATCGAGGACCAAAACCAATGAAAAAATCAATGAGTGACTGAAACCAAATTTCGCTATATTTCGAGGGATCAAAACACATTTAACCCTAAATTTATAACTATTGAATTTTTTAGCTTAACCAATGAATTATGCACTAATAGTCCTTAAGTTCTACTTTTACTCTTTCAAATTATAATTCCTCACTTCAGCTTGGTAACCTCAAATTTGTACATGTTTCCAACTTGGTTTCTAATATTTCTACAACTTAAACAGAGTTTTAGGAACTACATTTATTGGATATGGATTCAACATATACATTGTTTTTGCTTCACTCCAGCTTGAAGTTGCATAACATTATAACATCTTTCTCACCGTATCCTTCAAGGTTTGGTTCCTCCTTTCAAACGCATCATTTTAATCCAGTAAGCCATGTAATTGGGCTACAATATCGTGCTCTTGAAGAAATTTTGCAAATAGTATTGGAACTTGTCAATTCTTAGTGTATCTGTTACTAAATTCCCCACCTTCCTTTATTTGGATTAAACCACGGGTATCCTCCACTGGAGGCAATCCTGTCCGAGCTGAGAGCATCCACATCATGGTGGGGTTAGCTCTCTCAGCAAAGATTTATTCCATCCGCAAGATTCCCCACCTTCCTCTAATCTACTAATCTTTATTTGTTTTCCACTTTTTTTACACTATTTATAGCTTGAAAACTTTAAAGGCATATGAGACTTCATAGTTATTATGAAGTAAATAGAGATATATAAGCCTTGATTAATCGCCTGTGAAAGAAATGAAGTATTTTTCACCATATGAATCCATGTCGGGACAACAAATATTCATGTGTATGATTTTATAATATTTTTGAACTGGTCTTAGCATTTTTTTTCTCTATCCTGTCAATTTACCTTCCTTTTTATGCGGTCTACATAGGAGTCAATATCAATAAGTCAAGGGTTTCAAGTAAAACTATCAATTTGGGATATTCAGCCCGACCCGTTACGGGTAGTGGACTTTTAAATGCAGGGTTAAAAAGCTTGCCAGTTATTTTGACTCAAAAAATAAAGACTCGAGCCCACATTTGTGGGTTTTTTGCGATTTTTACGAGGTTTACATGTAGCAGGCTTTTACCGAATTGAGCAAAAAAAACCATGAGTTATTGAGACCTATTAAATTAAAGCCCGAAACCCTACATGCTTTTGTGGGCTTTTACACGGGTTGACTTTTTTTTCCAGCTCTATCTCAAGTTCTCCATCATTCGCTAACCCTTAAATCCTCGCTTGTAGATATGTGTCCTAATCTCCCATACCATAATTTCGAGGAACTCTCATTCATAACACAACCTTAAATATTGACATTTTTCTACTTACCATTAAATTGTGTAAAATAGTGTTGGATAGATTAATTTTGAACAAACTATCATTGAAGACTCCATTTCCAATAATAGTAAATAAAAAATCTAGGTGCACCAAACTTTATTGAATAACATAAAGGAGTAAGTCTTGAAACTACAATTAAGTTCTTGGAAGACCTAGGAATATAAAAAACATTATTAAATAAAAAAACAATTATATACTTTAAAATAAGTTTATATATGATAACAACTATACCATGTGAATGCATCAAATTTCCAAAGTAGACAAATTTGCACCTTGAGCTGGCTATTTTTATATTTTTTGGTCAAAAGAACATTCATTCAAAAATGCCCAACGACACTTACAAAAGCTTAGGGATGCTAAATAGAGAGTATTACAATAGTGCACTACAGATCTAAACAACAAATCGAGCACGCATACTCGGTCAATCTAAACAATTTAGCAGTCCTAAAAAATAACAAAAAACAAATCAAAGCCTCCTATTACAAAAATTTTGAAAGAGCCTGAACTTTTCTTCTCTTTTTTTAATTCCTTCCGGATCAGCACATGTTCAACATCAACTCCAAGCAAAAATTCATAACATCAACCGCAGTCCAACTGAGTAAAGCATTGCTGCAAAATCGAGTTCTAGTGGTGAAAATGCATAGAAGGCAACAAGACTGAGTAAAAACAATGTTGCAAGATGATAACTCTAATAGAATCTCGCAAGGATGAGGTGGTGGTCGGAAGGGAGAAGGGGGGAGGTGATGGTGGATGGAGAAAGAAAAAGAAAATACAGAAAGAAAAAACACAAAACAAAAAAACATAAAAACTCTCACTAAAGAAAGAGAAAAACTCACCTATTGTGAGTAGGAAACCCTCCTATAGAGGGAGGAGCTCCTCCCCCATGGAGGGAAGAGCCCCCCAAAGGGGACGAAATCTTTGCCCGCGACACTAGGGTTCAGGACCAAGTCAAGAGGGGCTATTTTTTATCTTAAGAAGCACTTCGTGATATTAGAAACATGGATCGTACAACCAAAATAATTTGACAATGAGTTATCAAAAAATATGTCATATTAGATTCATATCGTACATAAGAAAAAACACTATCCTTCTTCCTAAGCTAAGCATATAACTTCGTTTTCTAGATAAACACACACACACACACATATCACTTAAAATATTGGATCTGTTAAGGATGATTTCAACTAATTCCCGATGAATATTGGTACCTAACAAACTTAGAACTAAACATTTTTATGTTCATATTTACTCATAAAGAAGAGAATATACCAATAATAATTCAATTTGTTCAATATGGAATATTATTAGAAAGAATGACTATTTATTAGGGAAAAATGAACACAAACTAATAGAATCTAACAAAAATATAGGTTTGGTACAATTAACGAGAGCCATGACTTTATATTATCCATAATGTTACTAACGATTTGTCTTCCCATACACAAAATCATTTTAGAGACTAATGTAAATAATTTTTAATATTACAGGGACCAATTTAAATTCAGTGTCACTTAATGTGACAAACCTGCACTCAGTTAATGCCATGTACCTTTTTGGATTGAAATGAATAATGGAGATAAATATTAGAGATTAACAAATACATTTTGAAATCTTAGAGATAAAATTGCATAAAAATATACAAGTGCTTTCTTTCTTTCTTTCTTATTAACATCGGAGCAATATAGAAATTAACAACACTCTTTATTATTATTTTTATTTTTTACCAAAGGTTAAAAAACTAATAACCCATGAGTGGTTAGTTGGGAACTTGGGATGTGCTAGTATATAGATTGGAGATTCTATAGTAAACAAACATTAGCTGTGATATATAACACCCAAAACCGGTTTTCAGTTTCGAAAATTTTAAAACTAAAAACCAGTTTTCAGTTTCATTTTTTTAATATCGGTTTTCAGTTCTATGCATTACAGGAATAATTCTCTCTCCTCTCTCTCCTTTGTTTCTCTCTCCACTATTTCTCTCTCCTCTCTTCTCCGTTTCTTTCTCCTCTTTCCCCTGTTTCTCTACTGTCCCTCTCTCCTCTGTTTCTATCCTATTTCTCTCTCCCATCTCCTCTATTTCTCTATTGTTTCTCTCTCCTCCCTCTCCTATGTTTCTCAACTGTTTATCTACAGAGGAGTGAGGAGAGAGAAACATAGGAGAGAGAGGAGAGAGAAACGAAGGGGAGAGGAAGGAGAGAGGACACATAAACGGAGGAGAGAGAAATAGAGGAGAGAGGAGAGAGAAATACGAGAGAGAAACAAATGAGAGGGATGAGAGAGAAATAGAGAGAGGAGAGAGAAACAGAGGAGAGAGAGGAGAGAGAAATAGGAGAGAAACAGAGGAGAGAAAAATAGAGAGAGGATAGAGGGGAGAGAAACACAGGAGAAAGAGGAGAGAGAGAAACAATAGAGAAATAGAGGAGAGAGAGGAGGGAGGAGAGAGAAAGAGAGGGGAGAGAGAGAGAGAGGAAAAAGAAATAGAGGAGTGAGGAGGGAGAAATAGAGGAAAGAGGAGAGAGAAACATGAGAGAAACAGGAGAGAAACAAAGGAGAAAGATGAGAGAGAAATAGAGGAGAGAGAGGAGAGAGGAGAGAGAAACGAAAGAGGGAGAGAGGAGAGAGAAACATGAGAGAAGGGAGAGAGAAATAGTAGAGAAAAAGAGGAGAGAGGAGAGAGAAATAGGAGAGAAACAGAGGAGAGTGAGGAGAGAGAAACAGGAGAGAAACAGAAAACACAACATAAAACCTTTTCTTTTGGTTTTGAAAAGTAAGGGGAATTGGTTTTGAAACTTGCGTAAAAACCATTTTAATCCCATTTTATTCAAACACGTTTTGTTTTCAAATTTAAATTTTGAAACCAAAAATCGAAAACTGGCAACCACCCCAAACGGCACCTAAGGTTAGGAATTTACATAATAGAAAATCATAAGTAATAAATATTATATTTATATATAAAGGACGGGTCAGGTAACCCGAAGGTTAACTCGAACCCGTCCTCAATCCGATGCCGAGTAAAAAAATGAGACCCGATGATAACCGGTTTGGTTCTATTCTTTCTTGTAGGACATGAACAGACCCGATTCGAGTAGGACGGGTTAGGACGGGTCAAAGGGACGGACCGAGTCTTGAACAGCCCTAACGGGCAAAACAAAATTGCTCACTTAAAGCACTCACGAGAGACGCACGTGCCAGCAAAGTACAATGTTGAAACGGTGTTGGGTTGGTTGCTGTTGGTGGTGTGCAAAATCCGCTGACTCGTAACGGAGTCTTGTTGAATACATTTCTCATTTTGTTCCGCTTCTCTCCGTCGACGACATTTCCTTGCTCTGCTCCTCCCCAAAGCCACAGATCTGCGGCGAAACCACCGTTCTGATCGATCTTCTTCTGCTGACGCTCTTCGTCGTAAAATTTGGAAGTCGATACACTGGATCGGAGATGCCGGTGGCTGCTTCCGCTATATACTTCTTGAACCTCCGCGGCGACGTTCTCATCAATCGCCTCTATCGAGACGATGTCGGGTAACATCTCTTCCCTTTTTCTCCCTCCCTCTCTCTCCTAATCATATCTACGTTGCCTCTCAGTGGAGATCTTTAGTGATGAAATGAATCAACCGTCTCCATTGTTTTCACTCTCAATGTGCTATGACCTAATTTTTACCATCTTTTATATATATGAGCTCGGATTCGGGAAAATAAGTTGTGCTTATTCGCGTTTTCCGTGTGAGGTTCGTCCTAGTTGCTTATAGGAAAACAATTAAGCGTGTTTCGATCGAAGCCTGTATGTGGTGACATCAGGGTTTCAATTTTCAAACAAATTTTGGCTATATCCAAAAACATTTCACTTGTAATGTAGCTAGGAGCAAGAGTTTTTGCTTTTAGGATGCCCCTTCCTGAAACCCTGGAACTTGTTGATTGAGCTGTTAGAACTTTATTTTTGATTTTATCGGGCACAATACTGTATCTTATAATTCACAGCTTTACAGGGGAAATATGGTTGATGCTTTTCGGACGCATATAATGCAAACAAAAGAACTTGGTACCTGTCCTGTGAAGCAGATTGGTGGCTGCTCTTTCTTTTATATGAGGATCAGCAATGTCTACATAGTGATTGTTGTCAGCAGCAATGCTAATGTAGCTTGTGCTTTCAAGTTTGTTGTTGAGGTATTTAGCCTCCTCCTGTCATCGTCACTCATCTGATGTCTGCTTTTGTCCATTAAATTATGATTCAAGACTTGGGCTTTGGTTTTGTTCTATTCCCCCCTTCCTCATCTCTCCAAGATGAAGGCTTTGTTGTCTTTGTTGATTTTGCATGACTTTCTGGCTTCAAATTGTTGTTGTTTGATTTTAGTTTACATTTAGATGTGATTATATAAATGATTGTCGCATATAATATGTCCTCTTTTTGTTGCAGGCCGTTGCACTTTTCAAATCATATTTTGGTGGTGCCTTTGATGAGGATGCAATTCGCAATAATTTTGTACTCATTTATGAGCTTCTAGATGGTATGTAATTTACACTGTGATAAATTAAATATCTTCCAGATCAATTTTGATATTTTTTGCAATGCATGCTACTGCTGAAAGTCAATTATGCTAGGGTTTTAGTTGCTTACAATTTTGAAGTCTTTCGTTAGTTAGAAAAATATTTTCTAGCTAAGTTCTTATATCTATCAATGTTTTTTTAACTATATGTTTGGTTGGAGAGGAATAGTGGGGAGGGGAGAGGAGGGGAAGTAAGGGGGCCAACATCCCTCCTCCCTAATATCTGCCTCCCCTCCAAAAGTGGGGGCATTTGGAGGGGAGGGAAGAGGGCATATTGTTTAGACTAAAATCCCTCCTTTTCTCTCCCCTCTTTTGAACCAAACAATCTGTAAGTGAAGACTTACATATGTGAAAGTGAGTGCTTACACTGAAGAGGGAGATGCAAGAGCACAATTTCGTGCCCTACGAAATATTTATATAATTTATGAAACTGAGCTTTTAGCAGGGAAAAAATAAAGAATCTTCTCGTAAACTAATGCAATTATTTATGGTTATAAAAAATTCTGGCTAACAAAGGGTAGGATAAGTTGTGTTTGTTGCAATTTTCATGCCTCTTGCAAACTCTAAATTATATGGGTAATGATAGCTTGACCAAAATGATTGTGTCGTAATTCCATCGACTCTCCAAAATTTGATAGAAAGTACTGTGGTTAAAAAAAGCTATAACCTAGGGCTTTGATTGTGAACTGTAATGGAAATGGCTGGTATCTTGTGCTTGTGTATGAAAAATGCAGCAGTGCTCCTGCTTGATTAGTGTGTAAGGTGTTTTGCATTGTGCATCTATCTATTTTGTTAACAGGTTGAACAAATATGTTTTGCCAACTCAGACTTTGTGCAACAATAAAAAAAAGTATTGATTTTGTGATAGAAATATAGAATAATATTATGATTTGAATCATTGAACGAGTTTATGATAAATATTTGCAAATATTTGCAGAAATCATGGACTTTGGTTATCCTCAAAATCTTTCACCAGAGATCTTAAAGCTTTATATCACTCAGGAAGGAGTCCGTTCCCCATTTTCATCCAAGGTTAGTCTGCACATGCTATTTGTAAATAAGGACTTAAACCTGGACTTGATAAAACACAATCATGGGTGTACTGACTTGAAAAAAAATATAAAAAATGATCTTAGGGAATGATTAATAATAATATATAATATAATTTCATGAATATGTCAAAATATCAAATAATGTGCAAATCATTTTCTTTCTCTGTGCAATTTTTTTTTGGGGGGGGGGGGGGGGCACTGATAAACCTGTTCCAAATGTGACTTTACAAGATAGTAGCTGTGGCCTGTGTGTGTTCATGTTGTGTCTCAAATGTTTACATAAATTACATTTCTTAGTGTGTTTGTTTTACCCCAAAACCACGTTTCAAACGTGGATCCGTGCCAACGCTATTAGTACGTTTTAACATTCCATTAAATCCTTCAATTCATTTTATGCTTTGTGCAATGGTTTGGGGGGACAGCCTACAGATAGACCCGTTCCAAATGCGACTTTACAAGTTACTGGTGCTGTTGGTTGGCGGAGAGAAGGCCTTGTGTACAAAAAGAATGAGGTGAGTTTTATACTATTCTACATCCACTCTTTATGATTATTGCCATACTATTAGAAGTTTACAACATTGACCTGTTGCAGGTCTTCCTAGATATTGTGGAGAGCGTGAATCTTCTTATGTCTTCAAAAGGTGGGTTGTGAATTTTGATTGTCTCCATGTTGATGTTTGCTAGATTGCCTACTAATTGTTTTATGGTTTAGGTGTTGTTCTGCGCTGTGATGTAACGGGGAAGATTCTTATGAAATGCTTTCTTTCTGGAATGCCTGATTTGAAGTTGGGTTTGAATGACAAGATTGGCCTTGAGAAAGAGTCACAACTTAAATCCCGTCCTACTAAAAGGTAGTTTTCATTTGTGTTATGTTATCAAAGAAAACAATATGGTTGCTGTTTTCAGTTTCTTGTTTTGCCAATATAGTCCTTTTAGCATGTTGTACTGGGAGGATATTTGATCGCCCAGTTTTGTTTGCTCTACTATTCTAATAATATCATATTCTATTGACAAAAAAATCTATTTTGCAGTGGTAAAACTATTGAGCTTGATGACGTCACTTTCCATCAATGTGTAAATTTGACGAGGTTCAACTCGGAGAAGACTGTTAGTTTTGTCCCACCTGATGGTGAATTTGAACTAATGAAGTAAGCTCTTGCCTTTGCTTGTATCTCATTTTGTCAAATTTAGTGAACCTACAACAAACAGATCACATGCATGCTTTGGTGGTAAAGGGGCAGGTGGATAGAAGGGTTTGTAATCCACTTCCTCTGCCCTTTGAACTATTCCTGAGTAACTATTTCAAAATCACTATTTGTTGATTTTTCTACTCGCTACTTGATTATCTATTTCTTGGCAGATATCTATCACCAAATTTTGATTGGGAAAAAGGATTATTGGCATCTCTATGTTATGGTTTAAGTCTTCTATATAAGAGCCTTTTCCCCACAAAGACACTCCCAATAGGCCACCGAAAACAACATTGAAAGCTACTTGAGCTTGGATAATATCGCTTACAACTGCCCAATTTTCATAAATCCAGTTCCGTTTATTACCAAGGAGTAAAATTAAGGGATGCATTGGAAGTCTTTCTTACAAGCATCCATTTCTTTAGTTTATTGAATTTCCCACTTTTCCTTACCTATCCTAAGAATTTAACTTTGTATGCCATTACCTAATATTGTCATGGAGAACTACTTTTTGTTCATGCTATCGCAGTTTCCTAGAATCCTAGTATCATTTATTCAGTAAGATGGTTATGCTCTCTATTAGATTTTGGACCTCGGCCTAACTCAACTTCAAAAGTTAGCTTGTAGGGTGAGGATTGCCCAACTTATATACTATATTAATTGGCCTTATCTCTAGGCAATGTGGGACTCTAACACTCTCTTTCACCAAGGAAAACTATAGGCCAAACCATTGAGAAAGATTTGGATTTAAATGGTCTTTCTTTAGATATTATTCATGGTAGGACACTATGGCATTGCTTGATCAATGTGCCTGATCCTACCTACTTTGAAAAGGCTTTGGTGGTTATTGTTGTTGTTATGCTCCCTCCGTTGTTAGATTACTTTCTTCCTTTCTATTGGACTCAAGAATTAGCACACAGAACAATGTATATTTATTTATTACTAATTTAATCAGGTTTTAGGCCAGATCTCAATACAACACCTACAAACCAGGGTTTACCCCTAAGAAGGAGTCTCCCTCTTCAACAAAACTGACAAAAAAAAAAATGAACTGCAATCTGATAACTGCCTATACGATATATACCCTACTAATACCAAGCTGTAACTGCCACATATAGAAAATAACTGTCTCATGCATAAATTATAACTGCCTATGCAGCACTAATAGATCAAGCCTTCCTTTCATTTTTTCTAACACAAACCTTCAGTGATCTTGGGCCATCATCTCCCTCAGCAGGCCCATCAAAATTTGGCCTATCACTTTCATAGGTATTGAAGTGATACTCATCTCCTGCACAGTGCTAGCACGGAATTCAAAGCTTATTTTGTAGTTCCAATAAGTCTATTTTACCATTTTGCATCAATTGGTTTGACACAAATCATAAGTAAAACATGATCAGGTGAATTCTTAATGGTACCAGGTTTTGTCTAATATCTGCTAAAATGATTTTATGTTGGTAGGTACCGTATCACTGAGGGTGTTAATCTTCCCTTCAAAGTATTGCCAACCATAAAGGAACTTGGTCGAACCCGGATGGAAGTAAATGTTAAGGTTTGGAAATTTTCACGTTGAAGGTCAAATCTAATGAAGGTCATCTATCCTCCATTTGTTCTTTTTATTTATTTTTAACATGTTTTTCAGGTAAAGAGTGTCTTTGGTGCAAAGATGTTTGCATTAGGCGTTGTTGTCAAAATTCCTGTGCCAAAACAAACAGCAAAAACAAGTTTCACAGTCACATCTGGCCGTGCAAAATATAATGCATCTATTGATTGTTTGGTTTGGAAGTAAGTGTCACTTTGTTACAATTACTATGTGAAATAAGGGTTATTTAAAGTGGTTGTCTGACATACTCAAAAAATGGCTTAAGTAAAAGCATAATACTATATAATTTTATATTTGATAACACTGTAAAATATGTTATTTTACATTATTATTTTATTTTAGATTTCCAGGTTTTTTTTATTTTAAAAAAAATGTTATTTTAGATTTCATTTTTAGCCTAGGAGCCTTGTCTTTCTGTTATCTTCACATGGTATTTTTATGAATCTGTTGTCACTCTCCCTCTCCCCCTTCTCCATCGGTACTCTGGAATTTAGTACTTTAGTGTTTTTCCCTTCAGTAGAGCTGTTCTAATATTCAATCCCTTTTTAAATTTGTAGGATAAGAAAATTTCCTGGGCAAACTGAGCCAACCTTGAGTGCAGAAGTTGAACTTATTTCCACAATGACAGAAAAGAAATCTTGGACTAGACCACCGATTCAGATGGAGTTTCAGGTTTGTTATCAGTTAGCAAATTCCATGAACGAAGGCTGGAACTTCCTATTGCTGTAGAAGTATTTGTAAAAGCTTATTGATGAAAAATGTTGGATATGTATTTATTGTGTATATTTGGAGTTAGGACTTAGGACCCGAATATGCATTATTAGATTAATATATACTTAGTTGTCTGTAGTGTGCATTGACACGGCTTGCAGCATATGCGCTTCTTTCTTCTGTCAACAAAATTCATTCTGTTTAGGGTATGTTTGGTTTAGCGGTAGAATATGATAAATCCACGATTCCAACACTATAAATAGTTGCGTTGAGAGATCCAAACTTGAGTTTGGCCCCATCTCAACGCTAAACTAAACATACACTTAGCTTCTAATTTTCTTTTTGAGTAACTTCAGTGGATATTGGCTTTCTGCTGCTGGAAAAACTTCTGAAGTAATATATCATATTCACCTGTAGAGCGTGTCTTTAACTTCCCTTTCCTATCTTATATAGTAGCTTGATCTACTTGTCTTATATTTGTCAATGCAGGTTCCCATGTTCACGGCATCTGGTTTACGCGTCCGTTTTTTGAAGGTATTATCTTGACTTACCACACACTTTTCCTCCCTTTTTTATTTGTTTTCAGCATCTTTTTACAACTTAATGATTTTATCTAATTTACTCTCTGAAAGGTCTGGGAGAAGAGTGGATACAACACAGTTGAATGGGTTCGTTATATTACAAAAGCAGGATCATACGAGATTAGGTGCTAGACACATCCGGTTTGCTGGTTTCAAACGTCAGGGGATTTTGGGTGGAGATTGAAGCAAATCCCGAATAATTAACGGCGCAGTTCCATCTAGTTATCCAGTTGTTACAGAGTTTCTTGTTAAGGTTGAGGCGATTCTCATCATATAGTGTGCTGTCAAAATGATTGTGCGCGTGAAAAATCAGTTTAATTTTTTGTTTCCGAGGCCAGCTTGTTAATGGAAACTTATATTGATTCTCCCATATAGTTTTGTACACTTTGTATTTTATTTTAATGATAATGTTGATTGAGTGATGCATTCTGTAATTTATGTCTCACACTTCATGTCGGTGTTGATTTATACTGAAGAATAGAAGATCCTCCTTGAAAAGATAAATGTGGAAGATCGCTGTTTAGATGGTTACTTGTTAAATAGAATACAATTTGAGTCATTGGGACATATTTGACAGGGTTAGAGATTCGATCGTCCTTTTCGGGGAAGAAGCCTTAACAGAAAGATAAGAAAGCTTTGACCAAAAAAAAGAAAAGAATGATAAGAAAGCAAAATTATAAAATTAGCAAATATGAAATACCTGTATTTTAAAAATATAAAAACATATTTAAGAGACAATGTTAAAAATTATAAAGGAGTGTATATAAATTATAGAAATAAATTTCTAAAATTGAAATAAATTATGAAAAAAAATTATATATTAATAGGATAATGATCTGTTGAAATTTAAATTTATAAGTTCTAAATTTTGATATTGATATTAAAAACTTATGTGATTAATTAATTTAAGTAGGAAGAATATGAATATATAAGTTGTTTGATATTTTAAAAAAAAATACGCATTATAAAATAAATTTGGAGAAGTCTTTATATTTGAAAATAAAGATTTAAATATGTATAATGTCGAATATTCCTTTTTGGATTCGTTACTTAGATAGCTTTGCGATGCACACGAAAGCTTGCTCCTCCTTCACAAACAACCAATACTGCAAACTTTCAACATCACTGGACGCTTTCACACATTCATAAATTTAACCCTTTTTTTTTTGTTCCAAATACTGATGCATTCAAATGAAAAGGAAAACTGGGCCAAGCCCAAATACACCTGGGGAATACGAGAGGGGCAAATATGACAATGAACGCATCCCTCCAACCCAGGGGAGTAAAATATTCTTTTTCTATGCCATTACTCATATTCCTAACAATTTTGATGGAAGGTGGTGAAGAATAATTGTCCCCCATATCTCATAAAAATACAAGGATGGTCAAGTTTAGCATAGCTTCATCACCTATTAAATTGAATTTTTACACATTGGAAATTCAATTTAATATGCCATATCAACATTGGTGCAATATTCATGCATCTTTTGTTGTGCCCAATAGCACCATTAATATAACAATACATAATAAGATCTCTTTTTAATTATCAGAAGATTTTTTTTATATAAATTATTGCACTTAAAAAACCACAAATAGAAATGGTTTTAAGAAAATCACAAAAAAAAAAAATTCAATCCATATTTTTTATGATAAAGTTAATTTTCATATTAATCTTATTGACAAAATTAATTTTCATATTAATCCCTAAGAGAGGATAAATATAATCGACAGAAAATATAATATAAATTTTTATTTATATTTCTTTAGTGTAGCAATCAATATAAAAAATTTATTAAAAATATAGATGAAAATTAGGATTTTTCCTACAATATATATTCTTTTTCACATTAACAATATTTTTTTTGCCTTATCTTTATTTTGGGTACATTCTTTTTTTTGTCACCTTATCAGCTTATCTTATATCATAGGTGAAAAATAAATTATCAATCAATCATTATATATTCACTTTGGGATTTATTTTTTAAATTAAAATTAGTAGAGCTTTTGTTAATTAGCATGTCATTTTATTTTTTTTAAATTACATTAAAATAACTAATTTATAAATTGATTTTTTTCTTAATATAAAAGGTTACTATTATTTGTGGGAAAAATATATTTTAACATACACATGTATTATAAATAATAAATAATAATAAATAAACAGAATACAAAAGCGAGGGACTGGATTGGTTGGTATATACAATGTATAAATAGGGTCCCCTCGTTTCCCAGTAGTTGCTTTGTGTTTGGTGTTTCCGTGCAACAAAGGCAGCCAGCAAGTATAGAGAGAGAGAGAGAGAGAGAGAGAAGAGGCAAGAACGATCCTTGACCTGCCTGCTCAGTGCTGCTGCGACGTCGTTTTCTGTTTCCTTCCCTCTTAGAGTGATGAGATTTTTCAGAAGGATAGCTGGATTTCTAGGGTTTGCAAAGGACGACGTCCACGAACACGATTCCAAGGATGACGCCGACGACGAACCTCGTTCCACACCCTTTCACGTCAAAGAAACTGGTCTTCCTCGAAGAGGGTTTAGCGTCCCTGCTCAGGTGGTCGTCGATCGTCCTCACCTTGGTCCCGTTCTCATCCCTTCTACATCCGGCGACGGCGGAGTTCAGGTCCTTCCTTTCTCATTTCCATGCCATCGACCCCTTTCTCTCAATCAACATTTTTTAACATAATTTGGGTTTTATAACCGTTAAATCTAATTGGGGAAACCTAAAAATGCAATCTTATTTCTTTTCTTGTTAGCAACAAAAGAATTACTTGGGTATTTTAAATCCAATCCACTAGTATCGTATTGAAGTATTCTCTTTGTATGATTTCTTTTTGTGGATATTACAGTAAATAGATTGATTATTGAATGCGCTTAAACGATGAAGGATAATGAAAACATTTGTCTTTTCTCAGTTTCTATTATTACTAATGTTTTCATTAGGCATTTACCGTAAATTATTACCATAGTTTATTAGGCATTTATGTTTGAGAAAGAGCTTCTTGTGTTAGCTCGTATTCACTTCAAGAATTTGAGTCAATAGTTCCTGTGTTGAGTCCTTGTGTATGCTCATAAACTATGGTTGTAAACATTTACTGATTGGAACTATAACTGTCCTTTGATAGTATGGTTTAGAGTTAGTATCCGTGAAGATCACATGGGGCTTCCATTGTTCTCTTGGAGTTCCTACATCTAGAGTTGAAACATGCTCTTGACTTCTAGATATTCTGTTATATCATTTCTTTCTGTTATCTTGAGGATATTGTCATTATTGAAAATATTTCATTTCATCTAAGCACATAACATGACTGAGATTGGTGATTTGACCTTATTTGTATTTGACTATAACAGAGCAGAATTAGGTAGGATGACTGAGGTGTAAGTATAATAACATCTTGTCATCTGGGGCATGTAATTGTTTACTATATTCTACTGGATTTAGTTCATATATGTGTGATATCACATATAATATGCTATTATTTCTCTCACTTAAAGCACATGAATGGATGAACTTAACAGTCCTCAACACAAATACAATAGATAGTATGAGGAGGGGATTATTTAAAATTTGAACTGATAATGGTAAGCTTTTAGACCACTTGCTTTATACTGTGCCTTGTTTCAGAAATAGTTCACTAGTCTGTTCTGTGCATAATCAGCTGGCCTTGTCCTTGTTTGATTGTCAGAGATTCTCTGGATAGCTTTTCTAGCTTGGATAAGGGTGGCATTATCAGCGGATATCTTTTGTTTGTACATTCAAGACCTTGAGTAATATGTTTGTACAAGTTAGGAAAATCAAACAATTTGAAGTTGAGGTACAAGTCTCAAATAAGTGATGGATGAAAGAGGGGAGGGGAAAATAGATTTATATGGGATTCTTAGTGCTTGGGTATTAGTTTGTATTCTTGATTTTCTTCTGATTCAGTTCAACATAATTGTTCTTATGTTTGAACAGTTACAATTAAATTACTAGCTTAAATATCCCAAGATTAGATTTGGGAAGAATTACAATTAAATTATTTATGAAGCTTCAGAATTTAAACTGAAAAAATAGCCAAATGAGTCGTTAACTAAGCAAATATTTAATTAACTGATCAGTCACTTTTTTTAAATTGTTAACCACTGGTGTGATTAATATTTTTTTAATTGGAAATATTTTTACCAAGAGTTCTTTAATTTTAATTGTTCTAGAAAGGTTCTCTGGTAATGGTGAAAGGGTGTTATGTTCAAACTTTTGGCCTTACTGTTTCACCTGCTATTTTTTCTTTTGGTTTCCCTTGCTAACCTTTTTGTATTTAAGTGGAGTGGATGCTAACTCTTTCTAGATTTTGCAATTTTGCATGCTTCTATTTGAACTGGTGCCTCTGAATCCTGAATCTGATGTATGCATTTATTCAGTTTTCCCAATTAAGCTTGCTACATGGTTAGATAATTTTTCTTTTGTCAAGTAATTTTCTGCAATCAGGTGATAAATATTTCCAGGAACTTGTGTTTTCCTTTATCAGGGTCTTGGGTGGTATGCAAAGCGTCTTAGGATAGATGAAGATGGAGATGTAGCGAATGAATTCCTTGAGGAGGTTTCTTCAGAGATGCCAGCAAGGTTTAAACAGAAGCACAGCAGGCCAGTCAAAGTGAAGAAACAGATTGTAGCAGATGGTAAAATCCAGCAGTGTGTGGAACACCAAGGCAGATTGCAGTGGGTATAAATAATCTTGTTAGAAATTGACCTGGCTATTGATTCATTGGGCTTTATCTGTTTGGCAGTTCATAAGGTGAGGGAACCTGCAGTCTAAAGTCAAAACACTATAATTTAACCAAGCTTTACTTGGTGGTTCCTTTTGTGCTCTTTGGTTATGTCTTTCACTAGCAATGAATATGTATGGGGTTGCTGCATTTGGTGAAAGTGTGTTGGAGTTAAATGTACAATTTAAGGAAGTCCGAGTATGCCTTATGAATAGAGCTACCAAATCCCATCTCTAAGCTATATTACAGATGCTGCATCAAGTTTTAGGTGTAGAGGTTGAATATTTTTTGGTACAGACATTGAATGATGTAGAAGGGTATTTGGGTGAGCAGGACCATGTCCGAGGGAGGAGATTTAAGAAATCCTGAACTTTAACAAGTAGGATGCTATTGAATTTAAGTTTCCTAGTGAGGCTTGGTAGTTTCCTGTAAGTATTGAAATGTTGGACGTGTGATTCTGCTAATTAATCGTGAAAATCTGTTCCTTCTCTAGTTCTTGCTTTTACTGTTTGTAGTGCTTGTATTTGATTAATAAAGTCAAATTAAATTTGAAAAATGGACCATCAATAATGATGCCTTGTATAACCCTTTTAATCGTTTGAATTATCAGTTCCTCAGCTTGATATGATAATCTTATGTGAAAAGCTAGCTAGAGAAATCTCAACATTTTGCTAATTTTTTAGATTGGCATATCACTCTATGTTAGCTGGCCTAATTAGAACCATAGGCTTGGTTGGATGACTAGATGTAGAGTCTAGGTACACCTTATAGTAGCCAAAAGTCAACCTAATTTGTTACTATCTAGCGCAAATGACTTTGTAGTGAGAGAGGTTTTTAGGTGACTGATGGTATGGTATGGTTTAAAAATTTAATGCAATATAAATTAATAGTAAGTGCATCAATATTTAAATTTATTTGGGTATTAGAGGGAAATTGATTTTAGATGGTTCAGAATTTGGACAAAACAGCAATAAGTGGATTAGAAAACGTAAAAGTATTTTGTTTTTTATTTTGACAAGTTTGGTATTGGTCAAGTAAAGATATGGCCATATGGGATTTGGACCTTATGTTGAAATATCTAAAACTTTGTCATATTAAAATTTTGTATGTATTTCTTTCTTTTTAAATATTAGATAATGTATATGAAGTGACTGAACCCATTAATCATACCCTGTACGTTGTAACTAATAAAACAGAGTAATTCACGACTGAGTTTGTAAAATCTCAAGCGAAGTCTCATATACGAGAATCAGAACACAGTGCTTTGCAGCCGCAGCCGCAGCCGCAGCCACTTATTGTGATATTATTTATTATATTACTTGCTTTTCTTTTCACTCCAAATCCAATATTGGTATGTAGCAAGAGACAAAGACAGCCAGGCCTTTATTTCAAACGATACATGCCTTATTATACTTACAAGCAAATAATTTTCAATTGAAGGTGACATTTTTGAAATGATTGGAACCCAAATATTCATAACCGTAAGTTGTGACATAAACACTCGGCAATATCAAGGGTTGAGTAGTGTGAGAAGATCATCGATTGTTGCCATCTCTTCTTCATGCTTCAATTTTAAGACAGAAACACGGAAAGATCGGCAGAGTAGAGATTGAAAAGAACGTTAGTTGAGTTAAATTAATCTACCGAAAAGGGCGCTCATGTTGTGTTTCAGAAACAAAAAAAAAGAAAAAAAAAAAAAGATATTGGCCCAATAAACATGTCTGCAACATGTTACATTATACACAGCCTGGCATTGACGAACTCGCAGCACACATCAAAACTTCATTGTGGTCTTTTCTTTCCATTTATTCAATCTTCTCTTTTAATAAAAATTTAAAGGCACTATTCCTTCCGCCCAATTTCATGACCAGGTTGATAAACGATCATTTTCATTATTGAGAGCGAATGACCTGATTTATATTATGATTTGATTTAAACCTATTCACTAAATAAATTAAATTAATATTTTTCAAGTTTATTTAGTAAAAAATTTCAAATTTTAAACCATTCGAAAAAATATTTTAAACTTAATGGTTAATAGGTCCTCCTATTTAAGTAACTATAAATAACTATTTAAGTAATAGGTCTTGTGGATGGAAAAAATCTCCGCCGGGAGAGTTAGCCCCACCATGATGTGAATGTTCCCGGTAGGGGTGGGAATAGGCCGAGCCGAGCTAAGCTTTCTAAGGCCTGAGCCTGGCCTGCAACTTAAATCCATGGCCTGAGTCTGACCTGTTTACCTTACATATGCTTTATTTTATGGCCTGAGCCTGACCTATTTAAAGCCTGACATGACCTGAAAGCCCGGTTAAAAGCCTGTTTTATAGTAAGGGTACTTGAATATATCATAAGTATATGTATGAATAGACTTATAGGCTCAAGTTTTTAACAAAATTAAATGTTTATACAAGCTAATAAGTATATAATTATAAGGAAAAGTAATAAAAAATCTTTATAATAATAATAGCAATATAAAAAATATTAGTATTTTTTTTATATTTAGTTAAAAAGGCCGATCTGATAGGTTTAAAAGGCTTTTTTGATGGCCTGAAGCCTGACCTGTTTTGCTATATAGGCTTTTGAAAAAGCCTTGGCCTGATCTATTTAAAAAATTGGCCTGGCCTTGCCTGGGCCTAATGTAGGCCAGGTAGTAGGCCCCTGACGAGCGGCCTGGTCTGTTCCCACCCCTAGTTCTCGGCTCAAACAGGATTGCCTCTCGTGAAGGATACCGGTGTTTAAACTATAAATAATATTCATTACTAATATTAAATTTTTATTATAATATTTTGAAATTAAATATTTGTTAAGGTATTTACAATCCAACCTCATCCTAATCCATTGACCCAATTTGAATTCGGACCCTTTAGTGTGAGTTCAAATTGGGTCTAATCTAGCCTCATTAAAAGATTATGATAAAATAGGTAATAATTGATAAGTTTATATCATATCATAGATATATTATCATTTTAATTAAGGTTTCTGAATTTAACTTTTCTCCATTTTTTTAAAAGAAATTTTTACATGTAAAATTGATAGTGATATTTATCATTCTTTTCTACATAGAGTAGAAAAAAAGAGATTGCATAAACCAAAGAAAATTCTATTTTATAGGATATATTTATTAATTGCATGAATTATTTTCATTTGATCTATGATTATTTTATAATTTTATTTAGCTTATACTTTAAACCAATCCAATCTCACCTACTTAAACATAATCTTAATCAATCTCATAATTTATTATGTTTCTTCAAATCTGTAGTCATATTTAAGTCTAAAAGTTCGACCTGGTAAAAAGTTATAGTTAGGTTAAACGATAAGCAAAATCCGTCCTTCCTTATTACATGAACACCGTTAGTTTATACCTATATTAGCCTATTTAATAAATAGACATATTTGAACTCTTCAAAAATTTTATTATAAAATAAGTCTTTAGATAGATTTATAAATCAAGACAAACTTTGAAAATATTATATTAGACTTAAAAAAAATTATACATGAAAATTGTAAAATAATGACTGACCTTATAAAACCTTTTTAAAAGTAGAAGCCAATTCGTATTCAGATTATGACAATGAGCAATGTTTGTCTACCTAGAATACTAGTGGAGCTGGCCATGCTTAGTCAAAATCAGCAATTAGTAACCATGGAATAATGAACCATCCTCACAGCAATTTCGTTTCTAAAATATATATTGGGATTTCAGAATCAAATGTTATCTAATCTTGTTGAATTTATCAATACTTTAATTTGAAAGCCTTGATTCTGTGGCCGTACTTGGACCATTTGCTGGTTCAAAAGGCAGAAAATCGTTTGAAAGAAATTAATGCAAGGAACAAAAAACCTTACCTTATCTAAAGATGAGAATTTTCAAAAGCACTTAGAATCAATAATCTTATCATAAATAGTTATTCGAGATAACATTTTTTCTTTCTTTTCTGATACTCCATTTGAAATTGGAGAACTGTCACTGACACTGAAGGGGCAAGACCTATTCCATCATAGGCAAAAAGAGGAAACTTCAACTTCAAGTGCTATTTATGGTACACTCAACTCACTCAAGGAAAAAAATAGCTCTATACATGTGTAGAGAATTTTCTCAGCCATCTCATATGCATTTTATTTCTCAAGGGCAATATGTAATGTAACACTTGATACTAAGATTTAGTTGCTGAATTTCTGTTCAGTGATGCTTGTTGAGGCCTGCATCATTCAATAACACCAGTGTAAACATTTTATTGCATTTAACAAAGATATTTAGTATGAAAAAGCTTTAGTCTTTCCAAAACAAAGGTATAAACATTTGTAGGAATCCCTTCACTATCAAGTGGAGACAGCTAATAGAAATCTACAGAGAAATTGGAAACAAGAGATTGTACTGACCCCAATTGATGTTGCAAAATTGCAAACCGCACATTTCACGGATCTTGCTCCATACTGGTACATGAGTAGCATCTTACAGTTCCCACAGTTGACATGTGCCACCTGATTTGCTGTTACAATGTTACATACATTTGATGCTTAGCCACATTGTATTGACTCAAATCATAACAATTTAGCTCACTAAAGAAACACCTTCTGTCCACACACAAAACTCATTAGGCCCTTAATAGTTCAATTTCAATACCTTCCAAAGCTAGATTGATTGTGTGACAACAAGAGCATTGCACACTTGTTGCTCCACGGATGTACTGGAGGAGAGTGTGACAGCCTCCACAAACCAACTGGGCCATTTCTGTGCCTGTGCACATACTCATATTTGGTTGATTGAAGAAAAAAAAAATGGAATAGCTAGGTATCAAGTTGAAGTTTTAAATAACACCTAGAGATGAGGAATTAGAGAGAAACTGCAGCATACCGGGAGGTGGCACTGTTGTGACTGCATTGCAAACAGCACAGCACACAGAGGTGGCTCCAACTGGATAGAGCAGAAGGCTTCTACACCCGGAACACACAAGTTGACTCTGTGCACCTGATTATTACCAAGGAAGGTTTTGACATAAGTTATATATTTATGTTTTTTCCTTTGATAATATAGCAACAAATCAAGGTTCTAGCATTCATCCTATCTTTAATAATACTGGTCAGTTGAGAAATTGGACTAGAATGGGAAACTGCAGTTATAAAAGATATCTAACTAGCTATCTCAAATCCACACAAAAACAAGAGTTTCACAGGAATTTCACTGAACACATCTTCACATTCAACCTTACCCACCATTTATTTATCTAATGGGAAGTGAAATCTCTCTATTCTCCCATCTTGGTAAATTGGGTATTTGTTTCTATTTCACATCCGTCACTCTATATAACGGACTTAGTCTTGAAAATAACTTGTTCCCTCCGCCAATTATCATAGAAAAATTGGACATTGCATCAGCATGCAGTAATGAGATAAGTAGCATCAATAAGAAAAGGAAGAACAGAGTTAGTGAGATACCATCTTCTGGATGAGTATATGGAGGTGGGTAGGGGGCAAGTGGAACTGGCATTATGAAGGTCTCAAAATATTATCTTTCTCTTCCAAACTCTACACAAAGAATAAAAGTAAAACTCTTTCTCCCATTTTAACAGTTCCTGGAAAAAAAAAAGTGAGTGAAAGGGAAAGCTGAGACTGAGAAACCAGGAAATAAATATGTAAAGAGATAACGCAACAATGAAATGATAATGATAATTATCTATCTTCCTTTTAGGAAGGCATGCATGGAGCTAAAGGGAATGAAGAGAAGAGTCCTCACCAGAAATGAAGTGGGACAAACACACGCCTTGTTACAGATGAAGTGGGGAGAGGGAGAGAAAAGAAATAGAGCAGAGAGAGAAAAGATGTGATGTCACGGTAAGTAAAAAATTAAAAAACAAAAACAGTTGTTTTCACCTTCATTTGCACTATCTTTTTGAAGTGTAGAAACTTCCATAGTTTCACTGTCCATTTTCCTTTGTGATTCTGTCGGCGACATATCAAGATCAAACCGGACAAGGGGGGAGCCTGGTCCTCCTTTTCTCTCCATCTCTTTCTTTAATTTTTACTTCTCTCAAAACTATTTTTACAAGTTTTTTTCTTTCCCTACAAATAATTTATAGTTACTTTGATTCTTTTTGTCAAATTAAGAACAGTTTAATTTAAGTCCTGTAAAATTCTTTCAAAATAGAAGAATCGCACATTCGCACTAGCACTGAGAGCAATGGAGCTCAACTGATAGAGTCCAAGAGCAGAGTTTTGTTGGAATGTGTTCTTATTCTTAAAAAATGATTGGTTGGTGTGTTAAGAGAGCAGAGCCAGAGATTGAAGTATAAAATGTTTGAAGATACTACAATCACTGGATATTTAATTATTATTCCTATTTAATTGTACACTTACCTATTTAACTGTCCACTTACAAATTCAATGTACTAATGATTACACTTTTTTTTTTTACCCTTATGTTAATAAATGATCCACTAGAAAACTAATGAGAGCTAATAGTACTAAGAAAGATAATAAAAGGGTAAAATAGAAAGTTTAAAATATTTTTGCATGAAAACTAAAATAATGATTACATTCCTATGTGTTTTTAGTTAAAGTGGACAGTTAAATAGGAACGGACGTAGTATATATCTTAGAAGAATGAATAATTGACAGGAAGGAAAGAAAAGGAAATTTATGAGGCTCAGAATAAAATGAAAGAATTGTGTGCTGTGGCATATATACTTGACAAAAAAAAGTGAAGTATTGGCATTAAAAGGGCACACCACTAAAAATTGGTCCTCGCGAGTCATGACATTTTCTTTTCGGAACCCATAAATTAATAGTAGTAGTGTAATTATGCAGAACAGAACAGAAGAGGGTCCAAAGATAAGCATGCAAATGCAAATGCAATACAGCAAGAAGCATAGGGACCACCAAGCTGAACTTTTCTTGGATTTGCTCCGCATTTTAACGCTCATTCCAATTGGGGGATATTCCTTCTATTATTCTTCATTTAATTTGCTCTCAAAGGAAAATCTTCATTATACACTCCATAGCTGGATCTCCCCACAGGTAAGAGAGAATGGAGAAAAATGTCAAAGATTGGAATGAGTGATGTGATTTAGAAGGAAAAAGGAGAGATAGAAAAAATAAAGATGATGATGATTGAGATATAAGAATGAGTATATATATAAATATCATTACTCGCTCTGATAAAATATCCATCAATTATTCACCTCTAAACTTCGTAAAAACAATGGGCTCTTAATTTTTTTATTTTCTGTTTCTATTTCTATTTTTTCATTTTTAATTATAAAAGATATCATCTGATCTTTTATTTTATTTCATACTTTCATAATTGTATATAAAAAATAGTGAAAATAATAAAAAGTTATTCGACAAAATATTTTTAGTCCCCTAATTGAGTTGTTTAATAGACTTTTACAAATCACTTAACCATAGCCCCAATCTCATCTCAATGAGTTCCCCATGTGTTTGGGAAATCTGCATAGATTGCACTCTGGTTTAATTTTTTATTTTTTCTTTAACTAGCATAACTTAAATACATGTGTTTTAGTTAAGTGATATATATTTAATACATTTTAATGTAAATAATATATGAAAATATACATTTAAAATATTTTAAAAAAATAAGAAACTTATTAATTATATCATAATTTAAGAAAAATATGAAAATTTTTTATTATTTAATTATTATATCAGGATGAGTTCGAGAGGAGGGTCGAGTTTGAGTGGGTACTTGCACCTCAAACTCATCTTGTTCTCATAAAAATTAGGTTAGGGTCCAAGGTTGAATTTTCCTCAAAACCCATTAAAGTGAGTTTTCTAGGTTAAAATCAAGGTAGGAGTGAGTTAGGTTAGATTGTCATATCCTACTATAAAGTTAATGGTGTGTTTGAATGAGGAAGAAAGTGAAAGGAAAGCAAAGGACAGAGAAGGAAGGAAGGAAAGTGAAAGAAAAATGTTATGATTTTTCAAGTTTTTAAAATGAAAAAAAAGTAAAAACAAATAATGAAAGGAGCAACGATTAAAAGATAAAATAATTACATTGAATTCAAACAAACTTTTCCTGCATAACCAAACAAGAAAAATACATTATAATCAATTTTTTTTTATCATTCTTATTTTACATCCCTCAAATAAACAAAAATAAAGGAAGCAAAACTTATATTCCCTAGTACTGTAGTAATAAGAAAGATCTAGGTTCGTTAGATCAATCTACACATTTTCTTAATTTCATGCACTGTGTCAGATAAGTGGTAATGGTGATGGTGGGTCTTACGCACCTCTCACCTTTCAGTTCAAGTGTCACGACCATGATGACTATTGTACTATAATAGTAGTAGTATGTTTTGGCATGCGAATGAAAAGTAATTGTGAAGATATGAGATGAGTAGTCCATTTAACAAGGCAGAATCAATTTAGGGTTTAGGGTTTTCGTGAGCGACACACCCATTCACACTACTCTCCGTTAAAGCAAGTATAATGGGCTAACCCAACCGGGCCGACTTGTAAAAGCCCATAAAAACGTAGTGCTTGAGCCTTTATTTTAGAAGCCCAAACATCCCCCAAACTTTTTGCCCAACTTGATAAAGCCCATAAAAAACTGTAAAAGATCAGGCAATTAGCAAAAACCTGCAAAAAAAAAAAAAAATAAGGTACCCGTAAGAATGTAGGGCTTAGGCCTTTATTTTAGAAGTCAGAATAACTCCTGTACTTTTTAGCCTGACCCGTAAAAACCCGCTATGTGCATTGGGACAGATTGGGTATCCGAAATTGCCAACTCTACTCTTTATGTCAAAATAAGGGGTGGGTCTAGTGACTGTGAATTCCTCACACTACTTGCAAGAGTGAGATTCCCCCTCTTAATAGTTAATACCAATCTACCAACGATTGGTTCAAGTGGTACATGCTTGATTCCCCTTAAGCAAGGTCTCGGGTTCGAGTCTTGTGGGTGAAAAAAATCCCCGCTGGGACAGCTAGCTCCACCATGATGTGGATGTTCCCGACTCGAACAGGACTGTCTCCTGCTTGATTCTACCTGATCAATAGAGTCTAGATTTAGATTTTTGGATTTAACTGGAAAGTATTTCTGAAAATTCGATCTGAACGAAAATAGTCGAAATGTCGTTATACTAGGAATAAATTTTGATATATCGAATGCTTTAATACTTGAACTTAATGCTGGATAATCTATTGAATATATGAGGAATCAATATTCAAGAGATTAATCTTATGAATTTTATAATTGAGGAATCAATATAAATTATCTTTGTGTATGCATCTATATCGGTAGTTATGAATCCTATATATTGATATACAACCAGAATATAGACGAGGGAGATAAATGAAATTCAATCCTTGTTTCTCAAACCGATATTTTAAATCAATTTTACTCTTTTCTACTGCTTATTAGAATCATATTTTAGCTATCAATACCAATCATGAATCAATCTACTTTCCTTTGTATATACTTGCCTTTTGAATTTAGTTACAACTTTAATTGACCTATTCCCTGTGGGTTCGACACTCGTACTTTAATCTATTATACTACAGTTGACTATAGGTACGCTTGCCTAGGAGTTAACAGTGGTACATGCTTGATTTCCCTTAAGCAAGGTCTCGGGTTCGAGTCTCGTGGGTGAAAAAAAATCCCTGCTGGGAGAGCTAGCTCCACCATGATGTGGATGTTCCCGACTCGAACTGGACTGTCTCCTGTGAAGGATACTTGTGGTTAAACAAAAAAAAATAGTTAATACCAATCTTTTATCTCTTCTATTTCAATTTTAAAATGTTAATAAATATTAATACTAGATGTTGAACTTTATTAAATTCAAAATCTTATCCTACCATTTTCTATTTCAAACCTTATTTTTAATGTTAATTTTTATTCATACTATTATGATTTTAATACATTTAATTATATATTATTATTAAATAATAATATAAATTAGATTTGAATCTATTATTATAATTTAAAATTTAATAATTATTCAAAATTATCATAACTTTAATTTTATTATTTTAAAAATATTCATTTATTATAAATCTAATTTTAATTATATAAAAAATATTTTTATCAAGTATTATGCAGGATAATATACTAATTCTTTATTAGTTATAGGACATAACTTTTATCATTATCTTGATTAAAATAAATATTAACAATGTAATTAAAAAAATATTTAATTTGATGCAAACAAAAAATATTTAATTTGATGCAAACAAAAATGCACAATATACATATCTATTTTCTTTAAATTAAAAATGTCATAAAAATATTTTACACATTTCTCTCCTCCCTCCAAGGATAAGGAGACAAAGAATAAATTTTAGATTGACTACACGAGAATGATTTTTTTTTTTTACCTTTTATGAACATATTTTTATTAGTTTTAAAAGTATCATCTTAATTTTATTTTATTTTATATTTTTAAATATTATACATGAAATAATAAAAATAAAATAAAAACATATTTTTATATTATCAGTGGAAATAAAAATTATTTTCTCCAATTAAAAACATTAAAGAATATATTTTTCAATCATAATTTTTCCACACTAATATTTTATACACTCTTCTCTATACTCCCAGTTTCTTTTTATCTATTTTTTCATTCACATCAATTATCACATATTTTATTTTCTCTCTTCATTTTTTTCTTTTTATCCATCTCTTCCTTACACTCCTATACTAAAAAATTTGAGTGTAGAAAAATGATTTTTTTTGTTAAGAAAAGAAAAATGAATTAATGTAGAGTACAAGGGTACTCCAACAACGTTAAGGAATGTTATAAATATTGTTAAAAATTAAAACATTATAATGAAGTTATAATCTCTAAAATATGACATTAGCGCAGTTCACTTGTTTTATTAAACATAAATAGTGAAAGTAAACTAGCAAATCGGTCCGTGACTTTTTTAGCATCATGTAATTTAATCCATAAGAAATAGAAAACCTCAATATAGTCCTTGCATTCTTGCTTTTTCTATCACTATAGTCTAATTGTGTATTTCCTGTTAATTTTTTTTACGACGTGTCACATTTAGTGACCCTTTGTCACATTGTTTGACACTAAAGTGTCCACTGTAGCACAAAAATGATGTGGTTTTGTTAAATTTATAGTTTGAAAGGTTTCAACTCTAACAGTGGTGTGCTTCTTTATTCTCTCATTTTCTCTCTTCTCCCCCTTCTATATTGGAAGGTCTCAACCCCAATAACATTATTTTTGTATCCCGATGGCAAATAATGTGACACATCATAAAAAAATTAACGGGAAACACATAGTTGAACTATATAGTGACAAAAAAGCAAGAAATCAGGAACTATATTGAGATTTTCTATTTTTTATGGACTAAACTGTATAACCCTAAAAAAGTCAATACTGATTTACTAGTTTACTAGTTTTTTTTTTCCAATACCAAAGTGGTAGAAGCCTATCCAAACCCTCTGGACCGACCCAGTTGTTAGGGGTTGATGCATGAGCATGACTAATAGCTGCATAAAGTGTCTTAATTTAATTGAAAAAAATATGTTTGTTGGGTAGCATATATACAAAGTACAACTGAAAAACACAAATGGCAATTTGTTTATGGAGCCACCTGGTGAAATCTCAGCTTCAAATGGATGGAGTCATAGAGAAGTTGGAAATGCACGAGAGAACCGCTCACTAATACTAGCACAAAACAAAAGAAATAAATAATAAAAAATTGAGGACAACAGCGTACACATTTTGATTCAAAAAAGTTAGGTTATTATCAAATAGAACAGTTCACACGGTTCTTTCCTCTTATTGATACCATATTATGGCCATTATTTGTTCTATTACCATTCTCCCGTGAAGCCCAATGAGTCAAGTGCACCTTTAGACTATGCTACAATATCATCACACTCTCATTGCAGCTGGCTGGCAGCTGCACTCTTTAATGCCACTGCCAATAAAGAATCGCTTGCTTTGTTAATGAAATGTGTCTATAATCAGTTAGTTAGGTCAACCAGAGCCAGAGACAATTCGAATTTTTACAAAGAAAGATTGTCACAATGCTTAATAACAAAGCATTCATTTAGCATTTATGTTAGTGAACAAGCTTCCCTCTATTGAGGAGAAATGTTATTTGTATAATGAAAATGAACAATAATATAATATTGAGAGAAAAAAAGTGAAGAGAGTGAGAAATTTGATGAATGATATAATGGATTGAAATATCAAGAAAAAATTGTGTTATATGAATTATTATTATATATGGATTAGTTGTATGAAAGATGGTTCTCTTTAGGCCATTAACATTGCTTATTCTTAAAGAAGTTCTTCCCTAGAAGCACCTCAATTTAGCATTTAGGCTGCTATGCAGTACTTAAACTTTGCGATCTTATTTTAGCATAGGTGCTTGTAGAAGCATCGGTGCTTAATTTAAAAAAAGAAAAAATTATTGTGAGATATGTGATTGGTTGATAGATGAATTGTGTGACTCATTTAAGAAATTTTTTAGAAGTGTTGGAATAGAGATAAAAAGTGATTGAGTTACTTAAAATAATAAAAATAATATAATAGTATGAAAATGTATAAATAATTATTAAATATTGATTTAAGAAATTTTTTTGGTACTGTGGAGATGAACTTACCAAGTCTGCATTGTACTTTTTTGTACGAAGCTTGGTCGGGTGGTCAGTCATGAGTCACCTTTGCGATATTCAACAATCAACTTAAGTAATTTTAAATATCCATTGGTGAGGAAAATTCTAAGCATTCTTTGCTTATTTTTAATGGTTAAACATGTTCCCCTCCTGGTGTTTCTTATAATTATCAAGGTGACATGGAAATATTCACCACAAAAAATAGCACTAGTATAATTGGAGTTCTACTTTTTGCTTTGCTGACTTGTAATTAATAAGAGTTGAGATATAAAGGGTTGTTACTTTAATGGAATGCATGTGAATGTAAAAATGACACTGCCAGCTTCTCCCTATCCCTCACCATATAAATTAATGGCTTGCTTCTTGGACAAAATCGGGGCTCTCATATCATATGATTTTAGACTCCCCACAAAAATATCAGTTCCATTGTTCCCATTTTTAAAATACATGCATTTCTTCTGTTATGGCGAAATAAGAAACACCAGCCTCTTAACTTGTTGAATTTGGACTCTACATCTTATTAATTAATTAAAAATGGTCCCTAAAGTTCATGCTGGCAAGGAAATGACAATGGGAGAGAATGAGAATGGCAGAATGAGTGGGAACTGGAAGAAAAGTATGCATGTTTTTGTTGAGAGGCTGAGGATATTTCCAATTTTGGTTTGGCAGACTACATGGAAGGTGGGACGTGAAGATCCAAGAAGGGTCATCCATGCATTCAAAGTGGGTCTGTCTCTCACTCTAGCTTCTCTTCTGTATCTGTTGGAACCACTCTTCAATGGGATTGGGCAGAGTGCAATTTGGGCTGTCATGACTGTAGTGGTTGTGCTTGAGTTCACAGCAGGCAAGTTTCTCTCTTAAAACTCAATTTCATGTCCTACTAGCAATATTGCATGTGTTTCAAGACCTTAATGTTGTTTGCAAACTTTGTTTTGGTTGCAGGGGCAACTTTATGCAAAGGGCTCAACAGAGGATTGGGGACACTATTAGCAGGATTGCTGGCATTTTTTATTGGGTACATTGCAAATGCTTCCGGTCGGGTCTTTCAAGCTATTTTCATTGGTGCTGCAGTTTTTCTTATAGGTGAATATATACATCCTTTACAAGTTCAATATAAATAAAATATTAAGACTTAAACATTGTGATTAATTTCAATTTTCACATAATTATTGTTCATTGAAATAATCCATTCAATTGAGAGAATAATGAATGGTTATGAGGACCCTTCATTCTTGCAGGAACTGTAGCTACTTATATGAGGTTCATTCCCTATATAAAGAAGAACTATGACTATGGTCTAGTTATATTTCTCTTGACTTTCAACCTGATTACTGTGTCGAGCTACCGGGTGGACAATGTCTTAAAGATTGCACATGACCGCATATACACCATTGCCATAGGATGTGCCATTTGCCTTCTCATGAGTCTACTCATATTTCCAAATTGGTCAGGAGAAGACCTCCACAATTCCACCGTTTTTAAGCTTGAAGGCCTTGCCAAATCTATAGAGGGTATGCAATTGCAAACTCTTAACACATCTAGTAATACTGTATATATATCACAAAATTCTATTTGCCTTATAAGTTTTCTAGTACTTCATTAATCCATATTTTCTTAATTTTCTCCAAGCCAAAGCAGCAAACTATCTTGCTCCTGAATTTTATAGTGTAAATTTAAATGAACACTTAGTTAAGGTGAAATCTTGCAGCTTGTGTCAATGAATACTTTTATGGAGAGATTGAAGCCTCTGGAGATATCAAGTTGTCTGAGGATCCCATATACAAAGGTTATAAGGCTGTTTTGGATTCAAAATCTACCGATGAAACACTGGTTAGCCCATCTGTCATCTCTTAGAATTCATTTTAATACATTTCTTTGGAGGTTAATGAAGAACTGAAAAAAGATGTTCTATTGCTTCTGTTTTGAATTGATCAGGCATTGCATGCAAGTTGGGAGCCAAGGCATTCAAGGTACTGTCACAGATTTCCTTGGCAGCAGTATGTAAAAATTGGAGCTGTTCTTCGTCAATTTGGGTATACCGTGGTAGCCCTACATGGTTGTTTAAGAACAGAAATTCAGGTAATGCTCCAAGTATTTTCTTAAATGTTACAATTGTAGTGAAGCAACTATCCTGGGAGTTTAAGCTATTGGGTGAAGTACCTCTAACACAAAAGTCAATTGGACTTGTAGCCAGGACAAGACAAAGCATTGTGGGACAGTAAATATTCTTAACCATTTGACCATAAAGACTCTAATAACCATGAACTATCTATCCCAAAAACTTGGAGTTGTTCGGGCTGGTTGCGAGTTTTAAGTTTTTTGTTTTTAAAAATTTTAAATCAAGTTTTTTTAAAAATCACAAAAGCAAGTTTTCAATTGTTGATTTTAAGTTGTAAAAACTTGATTTAAATTTTTTAAAAACTAAAAACTGAAAACTCGCAACCACCCCGAATGCCATTTTAGCTAATGAATATAAGACACGTGAATAATTTTATATAATATATTTCCAACAACAATTACAAACATGTTAACAGATTTGTTCAAACAGGTTCCAAATAATAATTGCCACCAATATTTTAAAAGAGTTAATTTTCAATTGGATGATTTTAAAATCCCACTAATACTATTATTTATATCCTTTAATTTGAAAATGTATTTTAGACACCAAGATCTGTTAGAGCCATGTTCAAGGACCCCTGCATACGGCTTGCAGCAGAGGTATCCAAAGCACTGATAGAACTTTCCAACAGTGTAAGGAATCGCCGCCATTGCTCTCCTGAAATACTCTCTGATCATCTCCATGAAGCATTGCAAGACCTCAACACTGCCATTAAATCTCAACCTCGCCTCTTCCTAGGCTCCAAGCACAAGCATAACCAAGCTACCAACATGCTCAAAATAGCAGCTTCACAAGTTGGCCAAGAAAGACATGGAAAAACCTCTGGATTCTCCCTATCAAGCGTTAAAACTGACTCTTCAGCGTTGCTAGAATGGAAAAACAAAAGGGCTTCCACTGAACACTCAAAGGAAACAGAACGGAAGTCTTTGAGACCCCAATTGAGTAAAATTGCAATCACTAGTCTTGAGTTCTCTGAGGCTCTTCCTTTTGCTGCATTTGCATCTTTGCTTGTGGAAACAGTGGCAAAACTAGACCTTGTCATAGATGAAATTGAAGAACTGGGGAGATTAGCATGCTTCAAAGAGTTCAAGCCTGAAGATGACATTGTTGTGACTTGTGAGGAACCCCGAGTTGATGTGTTACAGAACCATTTGCCTTCTCATGGAGTAGATTAATTAAGAGACAGAGAGCTGCGTTTCTTCATGGATAAGGATAATATGTTTGATGAGTGATGGTGATCATGAGTATTAAACATAATATATTTAACTATGTTCTAAGCTCTTGATCTACTTCTAATACTTAGTAGGAATAAATAATTCTCAGGATGATGATATATTTTAGGCTAATGTGTTATGGCGTGACTCTCAATTATGGGAACAAAGATGTTCCCCTATAGATGATGATAAAAAACCAACCATTGCCTTTGCGGTTTGTTCTCTAAAATACTCCTAGGGCCCCACTATTTGGTGACTTGCAACAAGCAAAGTCTAGATTGGGATTGTCTTTATGAATTATGATGATGGGCAATAGTCTCTTTTTGGGGATGAGTCCAGATTACTATATGGAAGAATTAGATTTTGTTGCAGTTCTATTCTAAATGGCAAGCTTATTTATATTAGAACTGCATAAGGGTCTATAATGTTATAAAATTTTGTGCATGAATAACCATTACTGCTTAAGCCCTTTTCTCATCTTCCACTAGAAGATTTATCAAGAAATATAAAATGTAAGTATCTATAAATTAACTTCCAATTAGGATGCTTTTCACTCATTTCGTTTTCAACTCAGCAAGTGGAGTTGAAGGAATTTTTCCTCACAACATAAAAGCAATTACTTAGTGAGGAAAAAGCTTCATACTTTAGACTGGGTAGTCACTGGAGTCACTAGGTGGCAGGTGCTAAGGTTGAATTGAAGTAAAGGATTGCTTTGCTTTTATAGGAGTTTTGGAATTGTTAGTCAAAGCTTGCATAAAAGTCATATTATAGAAATTCTTCCTAAAATGCTAAGATGGAGAAGAAAGAGTGGAGAACAATTTCCAAATTTCAGTATGTTTTTTAGGTAGCAGCTTCACATGGTATTATTATCTACATATAATATTGGATCAGTGTTTGAAACAACATGTATAGGAAATTGTTAACCAAAATAATGGATAGTGAACAAACAGAAGCCACAACAAACATGGATGTCCTGTTC
Organism: Sesbania bispinosa; assembly: GCA_026901365.1. Classification (NCBI taxonomy): domain Eukaryota; kingdom Viridiplantae; phylum Streptophyta; class Magnoliopsida; order Fabales; family Fabaceae; genus Sesbania; species Sesbania bispinosa. The sequence goes on from QLOH01000167.1 coordinate 1,625,063, forward strand.
TTGCCCTTGCTCCCTATGACCATGTTTAAATTCACAATTTCTTTCTTCTGGCTGTTTTCAGATTATTGTAGAACGTTTAACTAATCCAAGTATTCTGAGAAAATGTGTAATTAGGACAAGGTATATAAGGTAGAATTCTGCATCAGTATATTCATGATTGGCATTGGCCACTTGTCTATTTGTAATGAGTTTGTTCTGTGCAGTATCAAATGAACAAAATTCCCATTTGGTTCTCTCTCTCGGAATCAAATCAGTCCATTTTATTTGTCCTCCTTTTTCGTTTTTCCACACTCTTTTTTGGTTTCCTTTCAATGAAGAAACATATGTCATATGAGGGATGCTATAAATTTGGCAGTGAAATTAATAGGTAATTATTGCACATCAGTTAAGAAGGGTCAACATGTAAAAGCAGAAGATTTACTTTTAATTTCAAACTAAGAAGGTATCCTAAGTGAAAACAATGATAAATAGTCTTAGATGATATTAATCTAAAGATAAAGTTACAAACAGAATTTCTCATTTTGAACTCAATAGTCAAATATGTGCATATTCAAGCAGCCATTCATCAAGAGCTAAAGCCACCAGAAAGTTTGTGCTCCAACAGTTTGTTGGATACTTCTCGAAGCAATTGCATATTGGAATGTCTTATCAACTCTAAAAGTGAAATTCATCCCTAACTTTAAGAAAATCCAGGCTATGATGAAGATAAAATGCGGCTCTTGTGACTGATAGTAGAAACAAGAATCCTACTTTTTTTTTACATGTATAATCTACTTCATGTTAGTTTTATCTTTAACTTGCAGCTTTTCAAAATTAACCATATTTTTCCTTGGGGGCGGGAACTGAAAAGCATCTTGAACCTCTGGTCTTACTGCAATTAAATTTGATATAAAGCAGCATGACCAATATTTAATAGAAACCATGTTTCAAAATCCAACTAACACTAGTTCATGGCCCCACAAATTTTGAGAACCAAGGTCTGGTTCAATCAACAAGTATGCAGCCTATAAGTATGAAATAGAGATAGATGTGCTTTTGCTATTTAAGGTAATAGGTTAGGAAAGTTCCTGTGGACATGACTTCAGAAGCACTAGAAGGGGAACATGGACATTGAATGTTAAGGGTACAACATATATAAGAAATCCTCTTCCATTATATATATAAAGCCACACATACAATGACTGAATGTAAACCAACTTAGTCAAGAGCACTTCAAGAAGAGAATAGTCTTTCCCTGGTGCATATGAAGGGGATTGTATATTTGTACTCATTATTTATCACTCCAAGACATACATTAAAAAGCGTTGTCTCAGAGATTCCTTCTAGCCCCTCACATCACAACCATTAAATTGTCTCCCTGCAACCATAGATCACTAAACTCCCATCACTGACATCACCCCACTTGTTTTTTGCCTGAAAAGGAAGGGAATGTTCTTCCTTTTCTTTTCAGAATTGTTTTGGATCTCTGATTGAATTAATTTGGTCATAACTTTCATAAGGCACAGCCTCATTTACATAAAAGTCCATGAAGTTTCCTTGTCCTGAGTAAGGTGACATGCAGCCAATTTTACTGAAATCATCAGAAAATTCCATTTCTCCATTAAAATTTGAGTAGGATGAACTGGGTGAAATTTCTGTATGTTCAAATGATTGCCATGGTGTCATTGTACTTGATAAGTCATGCTGTGGAAAATATCCAACAACATCTTGTATTTGAGAGTAGTCCTGCAATTGGAGGAGGAAAAATGTCAGAATAGCTATTCAATTTCAATCTCAAGTTTCCATCTTTTATTCCTAAAAACACAATATTACCTTTGAAGAATCAAGAATCATATCAGGGGAGAGCCAGAAGCTAGAGGGATTGGTGTTTGTGGAAGCTTGCTCAAACCCAGTCAATGGAGCCACATTGCATGGAGAATCAATAGGACTTGAATAACGACTCTCACTGGCACTGCACATTTGACTAACCTGAGAGGAAATATCACCAGAGATAATGGAGAGCTCATTAGAGAATCTCATTGTTGTGTCATTCCCAATCCCATTAGTGGAATTGTTCCCAACCCTTCTGCTTTTGCCCTTGTGTCCTTGGAAATCATTGGCCTTCTCATTCTTTTTAACAACACGGCACAAAGCAAAAGCACCCTATAACAATGACCACAAGGACCTATAAGGCCAATCCAAAGCCAACACATAAATAAATGAATATATGGATCTAAAGCAAAAACTTTACCTGTGAGCCTTGGGCAGGATCATCACAAAGGCGATACTCATGCATGACCCAATCTGTTCGATCTCCTAAGGGTGCCCTTCCACAATAGAAAACAAGGGTCTTACGGTACCCTGTCACTGTCTCAGTGGAAGTGAATGGACTAGAGTGACACACAATCTTCCTGTCTTTTCCAGTGGCTTTCCAGTATCCAGCTTTGGTGGCTCTATTTGTCCGTGATCCATTTGGGTACTTGCGATCTCGTGGACAGAAGAAAAACCACTCCAAATCTCTTTTTGGTAGGAAAGATTTCTCTGCATTGTTCCAAACCTCACAAATTAGCCTTCTCAAATTTCCTTACCAGAAAAACAATAAAATAATAATCATTGCTTTTTCCAACCTTGACTAAACAAATCCCATTGAACCCGGAAAAAGTGCACAAAGTCTTTAATCAATAAAGAAAAGTAAAGAACAAAATGCTGCTTTCTACTTTCTAGCATTCATAAAGTCTCAGTTCACACTAGCATGAAATATTGCAACCGTGCAAATGATCATCAATCAGCATGTGAAATTGAAAATTACCCGGCAACTCCCAGGGATCAAATTTGTAGAAATCGATCACGGGAATAACTTCAAGCTCAATTTCAAGCCCCTCCACTTTTCTTTTTAGGTAATATCCTATCAATTCTTCATCAGTTGGATGGAAACGAAAACCTGGAGGCAGTGATGCCATTCTAAATTTCTCTGTTTTTTGTGAAGCTACAGGCAGTTCTAGTATTTTCCAATCTCAGTTTAACACGTCAAAAACAAACCCAAAAATTCCACCCCAACAAAGCCAAAAACTTTATAGTCAAAGGTGAAAAATTGAATCCAAATATTTTGGAAGGATGTGATGAGAACTTGTGCTAGGTACCAAGACTATACCTATTAAAAATCTGGAATATCCAAAAATAAAAGCTTTTGTCTACAATATAATTTTTATCAAGAGTCAGGTGACACTTCAATGGAGTGCATCCATTATGTGCCAGAATCATCGTATTAAAACAAATTCGATGTCTCTTATGAAGCTACCTATCTCACCCCCAACCCCACCTTACCTTCAACCTCAATAGTAAACGAAACTGAGGAATAGAATACCACTGTAACTCAACTACCAACTTCCAAAAGTGGAAACTTTTCAAAGCCCAGAAGTTTAAAAATAAAGCAAATTGAATAATGACGTAGTCACTGTGTTTGGAAAGATTGAAAAATAAAGACAAACTAGTGATGGATCGGTGAATTGAGAGCAATGAAGAAGAGAAAGGAGAGTAGAGTAAAAGAAGAGGCCACTGATGGTGTGCTATATATAGCATTTGGGGAGGGAACAAATAGTCCAAAATTACACACACCGAAAGTTTGAGATTGCTTGTCCCCAGTGCACACTAAATTCCAAAGCAAAATGGCCCACCACTTCAAACCCTTTCAGTGTTCACACCTAAAAAGTTTCTTGCGATTCAAATAATTCACGACCGTTATTTCTTTTCCTCTGCATCTGAGTTGAACAATGGATTCAATTCAACAACTCAGAAATGATTCATCAAATTAAAGTACATTTCAATTTTCAAACCATATCTTAATTCAGTATTGACCACCTATGACCCGTCCAAATCTAACACAAATGTTTCAAGTACAAAATTATTTTCCAACCACAGCACCAATACTCAGAATTCCTAAACAGAACCATTAGTAATTTTATAAATATAATTGAGATGATACATGTTGTACAAAGCAAGTATGCTCACAAAACACCTAGCAGTGTGAGGATGGAGAATCATTAATTAGGGAATATGGGATTCCGTGTCGTTGCCATTACATTACCCTCAAGTTTATTCCATGTCATCCTGAGTCGGATGAAACACTTTACCTTTTAATTTATTCAAGTGATTGTGTCATCAAGCGGGTCCAACCCTTCCAAATGGAAAATCTTGAAAAGTGTTTAATGAGTTTTTAAACTTTGAGAGGTTCGTTTCTTCTTGTGAATTCACATGTTGATGTTAAAGCAATCAGATCCAACCAAGGACTGGTTGTTGAGCAAAGTACTGGGTAACTAGTGGAATATATATGAGCAAAAGGGGAAAAGGCAAAACTAAAGCTTGCTTTAACACCTCATTGTGTTAGTTTACTCTTAATCTTTAACTATGCGATAATATAATAACCCCTTATTTATAAATCTGAACACTACTCATTTTTGGAAATGATAATGGGTATTTATTTGGGTGGTGAATCATCCATAGCTATATAATAACTACTAAAAAGAAACTTGAGAAACTAAATAGGAAACATACAATCTAATCTACTATGTAAAATTGTACTTAATTATTTCTCATTGAAGTGATATACACCATGTTTGGCCCTCCATAACTAACATCGAACTTAGAAGTTAAATTAGACAAAGTAGCAATCAGAGAGGGTGGCATGTGAAAAAGACAAAAAGGAACGTAATAATTAAATGTTCCCTCTGCCAAAATGAGCCTGGCTAGTTTCTATGGGTCTTATTTTGACTATTTTCTTTTTAGTAATACGTAAGAGCTCTCTCTAGTTTATTAACCCATGAAAATTTTGCCTTCACATTAGGAATAGGAGGAAACAGACTAAGAAACTAAAAGAAAGGCAGTGCTGGGCTGTCGGTTTGGTCCATCAGAAGACAAATGGCTTAAATATGTCATATATAAACTATTATATATCGCTAAAGCTTTTCCCGCAAGTGTGTCATCATTCTCCATTTATCTCAACTTTAACCCTCACTTTGCAAGATCTTATCTTATCTTTATCTAATTAAGCTATATGATTATGATATTAAAGATATCGAGTCTTTAATCCACAAAGGTTACATATGTAAATCCACTTATGTATAGTTATCATTAAGTAACTTACATAATTTGTACCGGTCAAAATAATAATAATAATAATAATAATAATAATAATTATTATTATTATTATTATTATTATTGGTTTTGATATCCTATTATCATGGTAATCTTATTCACAGTTCAGATTAAATCTCAAGGGCATGATAATAACTTAAGATTATCGAATTTCACAAAGAAAGAGAAGATTGTTATTATGAAAAAAAACGAATACTTTTTTTTTTTAAAACAAGGGAATACTTAATTTAAATGATAAGACTATTTTATTTACATATCTAAATGATAAGAGCCAATACTAAGTACTCTTTGCTGCTGAATTCTTCATAGCATTACCGTAGAACTCTCTAGAGATCTCGTTGACTTCTTTTTTTTCATCATAGCTAAGCTGGGGGTGGAAATTATCATTCTAACAACTAATTTCTTACTTTTTATATTTGATATATAGCTGTGATGATTGATGAGGTGGCTTTCCATTTGAATAACAAAAATGTTTGTTGCACATAATTTTTGTTCACATGAATGCACATAAAACATTATGCGCTGTTAGTTACGTTTTAATGGGGAAAAAAGAGAGAGAGAGAGGAGCATGAAAGGAATAATTAATGATCATTAATATAATGTAGGTTATACTTTTTTTGTTCAATAAGCATAACTCAAGATTTCCATGTATGATTGTGAAATGAAAATTGGAAAAGTAGAGAAAGATGTCCATGTTCTGACTGCTAGCAAAAACAATAATAATGGGAGAAGCTAACAAGTCTACAATATGGGGAAGTGGAACTAGAAATTACAAGGACAATTGACTTATTCTATCCTTGTCTGTGTTTGTCTGCCTCTTTCGGTCTCTTTGTCTCTTGACTCTCAATATCAAGTGCCAACTTCGCAGTGTACATTACTCCTCTTCAGCCTACTCATTTCTTTTTAACTGATATTTTAGAATCTAAAATTTATTTTTAAATAAGTGTCATTTTCTATTATTAAGACAATAATAAATGCTAATTTTTTAATTTTATCTTCTTTCAAATTTATTAAATGGTGAAATATTTATTGCATATTACTAGAAATTGTGGAGAGTTTTAAATACTTTAATGAGAGAGAAATGATATATTTATAAATAATAGAGCTAAAAAGATACATTTATTACACTTCTTAATCCATATAAAAAATCTTAATCGACGGTTAAAAAGAAATCGATGGAGTATATGCTAACAGTACTAGAGATAGATAATTGTAAAAGTCAACTTTTGGTGATTTGTGTGCTGGATGGGTTTAGATACTTATTGGATTTAGTGACACTATAAGACAATATTTGTATAATTACAATAATCAAATTATGTAATGCACTTTTTCCTTCCTTCTCCACTTCATGAAACTTCATGTGAGTTAGTTTTCCTTAATAGTGACCTTAATTGGTGCATTTTATTTAAAATTAGGCTATAATTTTTGTAATTTCCATTGCTCTGTCTCTGATCAAAGCCTAATCTACGGTCATTCTTAATGCTCAAAAGTGCAATATGATGCATATCCCAAAATGACTCAACCGACAAGCGACAACTGCGGAGAATGCATTGATGGAAGTCATCTCTTCAAATGATACAGTTTGAAGAAGAAAATCAAACTCAAAACGTTTAATTATACATTACAGTACGTTATTTATTTAAGATTCATTGTTCGTGGCGGCGAAAAAAGAGATATGACAAGTCACTTTCCTGCATTAGTGGGTAGGTGTTACAGGAGATTCGACAGCAAGTTAAAGGAGAGACAGCAAGTTAAAGAAGAGTTTGTCATTTATTTGCTGCAATATAAACGAAGTATTTAATTAATGTTAAAATTACAACAAAAGTTCCTTAAAAAAAACACAACAAAAATGAGAGAAAAAGAGAAATATGGAATGTTTAAAATAATGTGATGGAAAGAAATAAAAAAATATATGTCGTATGAGTCGTTGAATTTTTTTTATTATATGAATTTGATATCTCAACAAAGTTTAATAGCATGTTTGGTTTGGAGTTGAAAAACTCAAAAAAATCATGGTTTTGCAGAATTGATTTTAAATCACTTCCATTCAATGTGCTTCGTAAAGTGTTCATCACTCATCTCAACTATTAATTTTCAAAATCAATTATACTAAACTGTAAACCAAACGGACCCTAATATAATTAACATATATTTTATATAATTAAATTTATAATATATTAATATCTTTAAAATTAAAAAAATAAAAAATTATAATATATAATTAAAAGTGGAATGAGATTGGGGAGATTGAAGTCCTCGTGGAGCAACAAGGGGAGCGGGGGAAACCGTGGGGGTGTGTTATAGGGGAAGGGGAGAAGAGGGAGTAGGGAAATGAGATTTTCTAATGAATATTTTGGCGGCTTAAAATCACCAGAAATAGAATATTAGACATCTAAAAGAGAGAAAATGTGTCATATACGCCAATTAAGCGGATGAAATTATTGCAAACTTAAAAAAATTTTAGGAGGACGCTTTAATAAAAAAAATTATAGGTACTAAAAGTAAAATTCGTTAATTTTACTGGGACTAAAAATATATTTTACCCTCTTTCTAATTATGCTAATGATTGTCCTTAATCATTGATTAAAATTAAAAAATGAATATTAGAAAATATAACATTTAATGGTAATTATAAATACAATATATATATATATATATATATATATATATATGATTTTCAATAAACAAATCTATTATTGACTCCTTAATACTCTTGGGGCGTCGGTTTAAAAAACTCTATTTTTTATTTCATTAACCGGTACTCTAAATAGTAAATACACTTATTAACATTTAACTTTATATGCATTGTTTTAAAAATTGGACCGGACCGATCGGTTTGATCGATCCAATTAAAAACCGGTCTATTGAACCCTAAAAATCGGTGCTCTTCAGAATCAGTGAGAGCCGGTCAAAACCGGTACCAGAAAACCGGTCGAACCAGTCATTTTCTAAAATTTTTAATTTTTTTTTCTGTTTAATCTTAAATATTTTAAAATAAATAAAAACATGTGTTTAAGGATTACACATAGATATCTATTATTTTATCAATTATTATTAATTTTTTTGGTCTTATAAGACTTATAATAAGATTATTTATATTAATTTAAGATTTTATATATCTTAATTTCTTATAATTTATTTTATTTTATTATTAAAAAATTTATATAATATTTATAATATATATATAATTTATACCAGTTCAACCACAGTTGAACTATTGAACCGTGAATCAGTGACTTCACGGGTTGAATCACCAGGCCGATTTTTAAAACATTGTTTATAAGTACTTCTTATATTATTTTTTACCTGTTACATTTTTTAGAGTTATTTTTTGTTCATTTTTCACTTTCAAAATTTAAAACAATATTAATTATTTTTTGTTAATTATATCATTGCATTTTCTTGAATCTTAAACGAGAAAGAAATCGATAATAAGAAAGATAAAATATATAATAGAAAATTATATAATAATTTTAATTTAAATAGAACATCAATTCTATTTTTTAATTTCTAGATTTAAACGTACTATCTCTGGCTGTTTATATAAGACTTTCACATTGATTTTTTTACAAAGTTTTAGAAATATTTATTAATTATTTTTCACCTATATCTTTTAAAATTAATGAATTTTTTTAGTTTTTAAAATTTGGTTAGTATAGATAATTAAATAGAGTTTAACTTTACATTTAGTCTCTAAATTTATTGGAGGTGGATTAGAGATAGATTTTTCCCATGTCTAAAAACCATGACTTGTACTTGATTTTTTTAATAAAGTTGTAGTTTTTATAGATCAAAAAATTTTGTTGCTAATAATTTTCAAAAGTAAATTATAATACCTCACTTCATAGAAATAAAATCTTTTTGTCTCTAACACTAACTATGTCAGGGTTTAGAGTTTAGGGACAAAATTGTAAACGAAATTTTATCTTTAAAAATTAAAACTTTATAAAAAAATCACTTCTGAAAATATTTTGTAGAAATTATCGAAAATGAATTTCTAAGAACAATTTGTATCATTGATAATTAATTTTAAAAAGTGTAAGGTGGATAATTTTGGAAAAAGAATTTTAAAAAGGTAAGGGAGTGTGAAAAGTAAAAATTTGGGTGTGCAAAAAGCAAATCCCTGGTCTTAGAGAGCCCAAAAATTTTAACAGGCCTACTTTAATTTTGATTTCGTCTTGGATATTTTTTGTTTTACCTAGCTAGTTCTTTATTTATTCAATGGTTGATCTTGAAACTTGAAAACGTACTACAATTTAATTAGATTTTCTAATGTAATAATCGGATGACTCTTAACAAAATTCAAAATATACTTATTTAAACATACTGTCAGTTTTGGTATTTCACTTGGCTGTAATGGACATTGATTTTGTTACCATGTGTAACGCAATTTCATCTGTTCAATTTACATATATCCAAGTCACCAACTAGTGCATATGGTATGATTTTTTAAGGTTTGGGGGAGAAGATTGTTTATTCGTTGGATAATACAAAAACATAAGGCCTAATATAAAGAGGATGAGACCGTGCAGCAAGGATGAGGCATTCACTGCCCACCATTCATCCAAGATAATAAAACATATATCAAGACCTCCATCTCTTTGTTCCACTGATATTTGCCCCTACAACACAACACAACACAAAACAGAGAAGAGAAGAGAAACATCCATATTCCTAATGGCACTCAGGATGTGGGCTTCTTCAACTGCCAATGCACTCAAACTCTCTTCTGCTTCCAGGCTTCATCTCTCTCCTCCTTTCTCTCTCTCCAGATGCTTCTCTACTGGTATTTATATCATCTTAATTTCTTCACAATTTTCACCTTTCATTTTTCTATTCAATTTGAATGTGGAAGCAGAGGTCTTGTTACTTGCTCTCATCTCATGTCTTTTTGCTCAATTTACAGTGTTGGATGGACTCAAGTATGCAACTTCACATGAATGGGTCAAGCACGAAGGCTCCGTGGCCACCATTGGTATCACTGATCATGCCCAGGTTGGTTGCTTGCCCTTGCACCTATTCTCCTTAGTGTCTTTTTGGTTCCCAGTTTAGTTCAGTGCAAAATCAATTGTACATATTTTAAATCACTTTTGTAAAGTGTATTTCATTCATTTTTAATTCAACTATAAACCAAGCCCACAAGGCCACAGGCAGTCTCATCATTTCAATTTCATATAGTTTTTGTTTTTGGGTTACCTGTGTGTGTTCAAGTGTGAAATTATAGTGTGTTGGTGGTTAAAATTTTGTTCTTTCACAATTAATTTAATGGAAAAGTACAAGTTAATTAGCGTTAGTTAGCATACAAGAGAAGTGAAGGGAAATGCACTTGTTGCAGGACCATCTTGGAGAGGTTGTGTTCGTGGATCTGCCGGAATCCGGTAGCTCAGTTACAAAGGAAAAGGGCTTTGGAGCAGTTGAGAGTGTTAAAGCAACAAGTGATGTAAACTCTCCAATCTCAGGGGAGGTCATTGAGGTTAATGAAAAGCTCAAGGAAACGCCTGGCCTGGTAATTCACTCTAACCTTATCCTAATTTTATAATGTGTGACAACAACAGAAATAGTAGAAGAAGAAAATGAAACAAGTCAAATTTTATATTTATTTTTGGTACCAATGAGATATATGCTGGAATCCAGTAATTTTATGGCCCTTACCGTTTGAATGTTACTCAATTTCCATCTAATGTAGGACTTTTCTTCTATTTCCAAAACAAGTTAAAAATTGCTTTTTCTCCCTCTATTGTTTCTTGATATTGAATTGATTCACACGGTTAATGTCTTGTCTACTAATAATTAGCATTTAGCAGTTTATACATGGTGATACATACTTATTTTTCCTAGTTTTTGTGACTTTAAGATCAACACAAGCCCATACGAAGATGGATGGATGATCAAAATAAAGCCAAGTAGTCCATCTGAATTAGATTCGTTGTTGGGTGCAAAGGAGTACACAAAATTTTGTGAGGAGGAAGATGCTGGACATTGAAGTTTGAATTGGATCCTGCATTTACTGTTTTCATTTCCATATGTTTATGATCCTATTATCTTTTGAACAGTTTTTTTCAAGTGCAATAGAACTGCTTCTTTTCTCTGTTATTGTTGTCGACACTTTACTGTGTCTACTTCCTCGTGTAATTACGAAGCTATTTTCTCTTTCACTTGGTTGTCCAAACTGTTAGTTTTAAATTGCGGTCCTTTCAATATTTCACTTGGATAAGATTTGGTTGGGAGCAGTGGTTGAAAACTAACTGTGTTTTCAATTGCATGAAGTTGCTGATATATAACGGAGATAATTTAAAATGTGGGTATTGAGTAACTTAAATGCATTACTTGAAAGGATATAGCTCTATAATTAAAACAAGCCTCTGGCTGCATATACCATGGGCTGGTTTACGAAAAGGATATTTATTATTTCATCTTAGTCCAATTTTTATAAATGCCTTTGAAAGAAGGCGCCGACTAGCATGAAGCATCGAGCAAGTAGTCTAAAGTTAAGGCAGTAAAAAAAACCGTTGGATATATTGTTAAATTAATCGATGGTCCAGATTAAAGACCGGTTAATGGTATGTGGGCAAATCTATGTATTCTCAAATTAGCCCAATTGTTACCATTATTTATTTTTGTTATTTATGTTTGTTCCCCAATTTGTGTCAGCCTTTTGTGACGGGAAAGGATACTGCAGTGTCAGAGCAGTTGCTACAGAGTTGTCATATAACTGGGGCAATAAAATAAAATTGTTTGACTGAGTATACAGTGGTTTTGGGTCTTGTTTTTTCTGTCTGATTCAATTTTTAGTAGAAATCTTTGGTTTTTATTTTTTTTTTGTCAGATAGAACTCTTTGTTTGAAGAGAACTAGCAAGTTAGCCGTGTGAACACGTTAGGCAGTGGATAATGGTAGTTTTTAAATGTATTATTAATTTTTTATTTTTTATAATAAAATTAACTTATGCAATATACTACATCAATTAGTAGAATGTGAATAATATATTAGTATCATATTTATAAAAAATATTAACCAATACATAATTAATATATATTGATCATTGAGATTCCATACCCCAATCACTTTAAACACATATAAAGTGTAAATAGTTTTGTGGGAAAAAATTGAAAACAAGACATGTGTATTGTGGGAACAATTTTAATACAGGTAAATAGAATAAATAAATCAAATAGATAAAAAAGATAATAAGTTAAAACATAACAATAAAAGAAAACGGTAGGAGCAAGACTGCCTCCCGTGGAGGATACCCGAGGTTCTTACAAAAATTCTTTTATAATTAAATAGATAAAAAATAATATAAACGAATAATGAGAGAAAATATTTTAATATTATAATAACAAAAGAAAATGAATGTGTGATAAAAAATAAAAGAAAAAAGAAAAAAGCAAACGGCAGGAGCAAAAGTACCTCCCATGGAAGATATTTGTGGTTCATAAAAAAATCAGTTTACTAAAGTGATAATAAAGAAACTAAAAAAATAAAGCCAAAGTGAGAAAAAAGATAAAAGAAAACGGTAGAAACAGGACTGCCCACGTGGAGGATACCCGAGGTTCTTTACAAATTACTTTTATAATGAAACAGATAAAAGATTAATAGAAATAAATAATGAGAGAAAATGTTTTAATATGATAATAAAAAAATAAAATAAACGTGTGATAAAAAACAAAAGAAAAAAGAAAAACGCAAACGGAAGGAGCAAGACTACCTCAGGACCGGCCTCAGGGTCAGGCTGGTAAAGCAACCGTTTAGACCTCCCCTATTACAGGGCCTCAATTTTTTTAGATTATTTTTATATATTAAAATTAAGGGTAAAATATGTTTGTAGTTCATGTAAAATTAAATAAATTTAATTTTGGTTCTCATAACTTAAAATTGGTGTGTTGAGTCTCTCTCTTTAAAATTATCCCAAATTAATTTTTATCAAGTGTGTTTTTAGTCTTTAGTATTTCTTATCAGGTATATTTTTATTCCCTAGCGAGAGGGGTGATAAGGATTAATTTAAGGTGATTTTAAGAAAGAGAAACTCAACACATTGGTTTTAAATTATGAGAATCAAACCCAAATATGCTTAAATTTATAAAGATTAAAAACATATTTTACCCAAAATTTAATAAAATCTTTATATCAAATAATATAAAAATATTACTAATTATTAGTTAATAGATAATAATTAAAAATACTTTTTTCTTATAAAAAATAAATTTAATATAAGTTTCTTTTCGTAAAAATAGATTATTTTTTTAAGAAAAATATGTCATTTCTGGTCTTTTATCACTTGGAATTAGGCCCCTTCTTATAATTTGCTTTAGGCCTACATATACGTTGGGCCGACCCTGGACTACCTCCCGTGGAGGATATTTGTGGTTCATAAAAAAATCAGTTTACTAAAGTGATAATAAAGAAACTAAAAAAATAAAACCCAAATGAGAAAACAGATAAAAGAAAACGGTAGGAACAGGACTGCCCCCGTGGAGGATACCCGAGGTTCTTACAAAAAATCTTTTATAATTAAATAGATAAAAATTAATAGAAACGAATAATGAGAGAAAATATTTTACTATAATAATAACAAAAAGAAAATGAATGTGTGATAAAAAAAAAGTAAAAAAAGAAAAAGCAAACGACAGGAGCAAGACTACCTCCCGTGCCCGGTGGAGAATATTTGTGGTTCATAAAAAAATTACTTTACTAAAGTGATAATAAAGAAACTAAAAAATAAAAACCAGGTGAGAAATCAAATAAAAGAAAATGGTAGAAGCAGGGCTGCCTCCCGTGGAGGATACCCGAGGTTATAAATAAATTACTTTTATAATGAAACAGATAAAATATTAATAGAAACGAATAATGAGAGAAAATATTTAATATGATAATAAAAAAAATGAATGTGTGATAAAAAAAGAAAAAAGCAAATAGCTGGAGCAAGAGTACCTCGTGTGGAGGATATTTGTGGTTCATAAAAAAATCAGTTTACTAAAATGATAATAAAGAAACTAAAAAAAATAAAATCCAAGTGAGAAAACAGATAAATGAAAACGGTAGAAACAGGACTGCCCCCGTGGAAGATACCTGAAGTTCTTTAAAAATTACTTTTATAATGAAACAGATAAAAGATTAATAGAAATGAATAATGAGAGAAAATGTTTTAATATGATAATAAAAAAAGAAAATGAACGTGTGATAAAAAAAAAAGAAAAACGCAAACGGTAGGAGCAAAACTACCTCATGTGGAGGATAAAAAAATCACTTTACTAAAGTGATAATAAAAAAACTAAAAAAATTAAAGCCCAGATGAAAAATAGGTAGAATCACTTTTCTATATTTTTGAGTCATTTTAGCTTTTTTTTTTTAAATAATTTCTCATATAAGACAAAATAGGGCCTTACTTTAATTTCAATAAAATTAGAGTACAAGATGCTATTGGAACAAAAAAAGTCGTTCCGGTTAATGAACTTGCAGTAACAGGTCAAATTCGGTGCTTTAAATTTAGACTACCCAATGCAGTACTCCACCCTAGTCGTCACCTTGAAAGAATGGGTCTGGGCTGGTTTCAATTAAGCCACTTGTAATGTTTAGTGTTATGAAATACAACACTGTTTTGGCTAAATAAATAAAATATATGTACTATACAGACAGATTTTAAATTTATAAAAAAATTTTGAATTTCGTTTAATAAGATGAACTACGCATTGTGGGGCTGACCTTAAGCCCTAGTAAAAGTGAGACTTTAGAGAAATTGGCATGTGGTTTGATGTTGATAGAAATTGAGGTAGGTGGGGCAAGAGTCATTTCTTCTTTTTTTAAGTTACATAAGTCGGTTTCTTGATTGGAATTTATTTGAAAAATAAACCAATGCGGGTAAACTGATAAACTCTTGTCTAATCAAAATTCAATACAAAAATGCACTGCCAAGAACCTACAATAGATTTCTTTCTTCTTTTTTGTTTCGGCCTATTATATAAGGTAATACAAATATTAAAACTCCATGATCCTAACCCCATAATGACATGAAATTAATTTATTCAAATATTATTTACAAGATCATATTATAACTAGGTCAGAAGATACAAGATTGTCTCCTGTGTTGTTGTCCTTGGTGAATTACAAGTCTATGTGGCTTTTATAATTCTTGCAAGGCAGTTGTCTGAAGGCCTTGGCACTGGTAGGTAAGTAACCGGACACTCTGGATTCATTCTCTCCATCCTGCACCGTTCAAATCAATCAGATATCAGAGTTTTTATTTGTTTTCTTTTTCCTAGCTAGTTTGTTTTCCACACAGAGACAGAATTATGTATTCAATTTCTTAGCATATGGTCATATACATGGAAAATTGAAACTAACATCATTCTACTACTAAGTCAATGAGTTCATTATCGAAAAGAATTAATTAACCTGTAATTAAGAAGAAAATGATGGAGGAAAATGGTAGTCTCAAGCTTGGCCAGGTCGCTTCCGGGACAGAATCTACTTCCCAATCCAAAGGGAAGGAAAGACCCTGCTCTTGGTTTGTAATTCTGCACCATTCATTAATTATTTGTCATAAAACAAAAATTAATATTCAATATCAATTATTTATCTAGCATACATACATCCCATCTGGAAGGATCGAATTCCTGTGGATTGAGGTAAGTTTCAGGATCCATGTGAACACCTCTGTTCCAAACCAGAACTTTCCATCCTTTTGGTATAGTATATCCTGCAATTTTTTCATTTTTTAAATGGTAAGGGGTTGTATTCTGATGAACAAAAAATAACCACTCTCAAGGAAGCTTAGCACTGTGTCTGTAAATATATATATATGGAGTGGAAAGGAATAACTAACCATTGATGTTGACATCCAGTTTTGCCTGTCTGAAGTTCGCAAACGAGATACTTGTTCTCCGCAGCATCTCATCAATAACCTTGGAGAGATATTCCATTTGCTTAATTTCCTTAAAGTTGAGCCCTTTCTGTGTGGAAGGTCTTGCTTCCAAGATCTCTTCTTGTTCTTTCTGAACATATATAGTTTTGTGAAAATTTTATCATTAATTATATAAAATATTGCAAAAAATGTGTTGGAAAATAGTAAACCTTGGCTCTGTGGAGGACATGTGGATGATCAATGAGGTAGATGATGGTCCACAAAACTCCATGAGCAGAGCTTTCATGACCAGCTAACAAGAATATAAGAAGTATGTCTATGATGTCTTCATCTTCCAGTTGCTTCCCTTCTTCATCTTTGACTTCCATCAATAAATCCATCATATCTTTCTTCGTCTTTGTCTTCATATTTTTATTCCTCCTCTTTCGGTCCATCAGGGCTTGCAGCAGCTTCGTCAACTTCTTTCGTGCCTGAATATACAATCATAATTATTAAATTAAACAAATCAAAATCCGTACCATCCATTTAATTTAATTTAATTAATTGCGTCATTTCCTTTATAGATTAATTAGAAGGTGTTTTAATTTAGAGACAGGTGGCATGGTGTGACACTGACACTTATTTGCGGTGATCCCTATCTACATAAGGAATTAATTAACCTAGCATGTTCCTGATTCATTCTAATTAAGGTTCTTGTTTGTGTCTGTGAGTAGTGTATAATTAATTAATTAATTACTAACCTTGAGTGCTTTATGGAATGCAAAGCCAGGGAGATTGATGGCGAGGGACTTCATTCCGCGATTCAAATGAGTGTACAAGTCTTGGACCAAGCCAAGGTCGACATGAGAATCATCATCAGAGGCTATGAAGATGGTGGTGAAGACCTCAAAAGCGAACTTCCTCATCTCTCTGAGGAACTCACATGGACTGTTCATGGAAGACATGTCTTCCAAGTGTTTGACAGCAATACCCTCTATGATGGCAATATACATGGACAATGCCTCGTGGCCATTTATGGGAGAGGTGGTTAAGCGGCGGAGACGCTTGTGTTCTGCATTGGAGATGCCATGGAATGATCTTTTTCCAACGAGGGCCATGGTGGAAGCAGGGTATCCCAGCCTGAATTGCTCCTCATTTGTCAGAACCTTCCGGCATGTCTCTGGGCTGCAAACTATGATGCTCGGACTCCCAAACAAGTGACTCCTATACATGCCTGTCCTGCCATACCTATATATATATATATATATATATATATATAGATCATATTCTAATTAATAAGTGAATGTTTGATTTCACATTGAAAATAACTAATAACTTATAAATTGTGGGTGCAAGTGCTTCATGTATGAATTAGAGAAGAGTAGTTGACTGACCTGGAAACAAGGTTATTGATGAAGGAATCAGGATCAGACTTGAAAGCTTTGAGGAAGGTGAACATGTTGCCCAAGAAAGGCCAACCAAGATCACCAGGTGGGAGAGGGTATTGCATATTATTCTTCTTTCCCTGCAGCTGCACCCTAAACCCAACATAGTACCACTCATTCACTCTCCTAAGGAACCCAAACACAAATGCATATCCACCCAACAAAGCTCCTACTAGGATCAACCACAACGAATCCATGGACACTCAGACCCCTTTGGTTAGACCTCACAGGATTCAGGGCTATTTATATATAGTGGGAAGTGGTCACCGTTCCGTACTCGATCCCTTTTGCATGTTGAAAAATTAATGCATTGATGATGATCTAGTCTTCTGCTTTGTGATTAATACCACTCCTATATAATTTGACTTGTCACACGCTACTTAAATGGATTCTTTAATTTGAAGTTGGGACGTCACAACTCTTTAATTAATTAATTACTATTTCATTGCTTACCAATTCATTCTGTCATATAACGAATTACTGGACAATTTAAACATTCAACAGTTAAATTAATAGTTTTGACTTCAAATGAACATATATACATTATCAAAAGTTAATGTCTAGAATTCATTCAACTAGTTCAGAGTTGAAGAGTTCTTGTAATTCTAACACGATATTGTTTATGCTTTTGCGATTGAGTAACGTGCTGTCTGCAAGGTGGCAACAGGTTGGTTGATATGACGTTGTAAATATAATCAGTAGTAGTAATAACCTCGTCCAAATTAATGATCTTTACTTAATTTGTAACCGATTCGAAGTGCACAGCAAGTTAGTTTACTTAATTAAATAAAATCTCCACTTTGAGTTCACATTTTGGATGACAAATAATTAAATTAGGAGTATTTATCTCTAACGTGTTTTTCCTCCCTTCAAAGTTACAAATATTTTAAATGTCAACACAATTAATAAATTAAAGAACGCAAAAATGAGGAGTACGTATTTTAATTTTTACCTACTCCGGAGTTCGGACCAAGTTGTTTTGAGCAACCAAGAACTTATTTTACAGATGAATAAGCTTCACATAGAAATTCTGGTCCATACTCCTTAATTAAAAATAAAATTCAATTAAGGAAAAAAAGATTATGTACTTAATTTTTAAATAAATATCCATGATTCTGAATTACCAGGTGCATTTATTTGTATTACAGATTTGACTAACTGTTCAAAATCAAAGAAAATTAGGTATTTAAATATATATGAATCTTGTATAACTTGTCTAACTCTCCCAAGAAGAGCTTGACATTGTTTACCTGTCGTTCAATGTTCCTGTCCTGCTCACCTTAATTGGTGGATTAATTCATACAAGCAACCGAGTTAAAATACTAAGTTCGAAATAAAATAAGAAGAAATGGGACAGAATGGTCGACTAATTAATGTTAAATTTTGAAATATCATTATTTTGAAATAACAAAATGAAATAGGGTTTAATTGATATATATATATATATATATATATGTTGTCATAACATTTTATCATGTTTATTAAATGATTAGGGTTAAAATTATTTTCATATTTTAATATTTTCTTACATAAATATTTTATCTTGTTCATATGTAAATGTTTTATCTTTCGGTCAATTAAAATAAATACTTAATTGCATTTTTTTCCCTTTAATTTTGAATATGTGCAATTTCAATTCCTTGAGATTTTTTTGAGTAAAATTAAATTTTCTTACTTTTAAAATTAAGTAAATTCATTCCTTTCATCAATCATTTTTTATCAAAAAAAAAAAATCCTTAAATTCTTATTTACAATCCAAATATTTCGGATTTTATGTTAGGTTTGATATATGAAATAATTTTAAATGTTCAAAAATAAAAAATTTAATAAAAAATGATAATTTAGAAGGATTTTATAGGTTGTGAAATTAGGGTTTAAGGATAGCATAAATTGGAATTTTAAAATTTTAAGTAGAATTTGATATTTTGATTGATAAGTTTTCAGTCTAATTTTTTTTAAAATGTTTTAATTAATTCAATTTGTGAAAATATTGAGTAGAAAGTAAGAATTTGAATATTTTAGGTATAAGACAATTTATGAAGGAACTAAAATTGTTTAATTTTAAAAGTAGATCGGGAAACTTAATTTGATAAAAAATGAGAGATCAAAATTAGACATAAACAAAAATAAAGGGAGAAAAAATTAAATTAAGTCTAAAATAAATTTCATGCGAGAGAGACTCGATTGTATGGTCATAAAATAACACCTTTTTGTGTTTTAAGACTTCAATTGAAATTGTTTAATTTTGTATTGCACATTCATAGCATTATTTTTATGGTCTCGTAAAAAAATAAATTAAATATAAAACTATACCTTTTAAATAATTTTTCAATCAATTAACATTATATAATGAGATATTTAAATTATTATCAAATTAATTTTATAACAATTGGAATTTAAAAAAATAAATTAACATTACTTTTAAATTCATATTGTATACTAGTATTTTAATTTATTTGTTTGATTAATTATTTTCATTATATAAAAGTAACCGCACGGATACAAGTATTCTTGACTTTATATATTTATATTAACATCAATATTGTTGGATTTGACGGTAACATTTAACTGAAGTGGCGTATAAATATTTAGATAGATATGCATTTACGTTAATTTGGACTTGACTTTAGGGTGGATTACGAATTTGTAAGTATTTGCCGAATTTCAACTTTTGTTACGTATGCAAGTAACGTGGTTGACTTTCTTTCTATGCTCCAAGCGGTTGCTTACTTGTTTTCTTCTTTGGTCTCATGCCTATTTTATTATAAAAAAAATATACAAATAATATGATTAGTAGAATACATATATATTTTACATTCTTTCAAAATTACTTAATATACTATTGAGATATATTTAAAATAAGGAAATATATGCTTCTAAAATATATGAACATTAAAACAATTTAGTCATGAATTTATTAATATTATATTATAATATTATTTTATTATGATATATATAATAAAATATAAATACAATATTATATTATATATAATATAAAAATTCATATATAATATCATATTATATGTATAACTTAATTTAATATATAATGTTTGATATAAATAATAAAATATATTACAATATTGTATATTATATAATAATTATTATATTTATAAAACTTTACATTATTCTAAAAAAATTTTATATCATTAAAATATTATATATCTTATAATAATATAATATTTATAATTTGATAAGTAGATGGTTTTTAATATATTATAAATATATATTATATATATTATAATATTATTTAATACTATTATATTATATAAATATAATATTATCGATATTATAGAATAATATTTATATAATAATGTATTTTAATATAATAAAATTACATAATATTATATTATAATATAATAATATATAATATAATATAATATTATTTAATACTATTATATATAATTTAATAGTATCGATTATATAATAATATTTATATAATATTGTATTTTAATAAAATAATATTTACATAATATTATATTATAATATAATAATATATAACAATATAATATTAATAATTAAATGGTTCACATTTTATACATTTAAAAAATATTATACGTATATAATATGATATTATGCATAATACTATAAAATACTATTGAATATTTATGTAATAAAATAAAAAAATAAATTAAAAAGTATGAAGAATTTACAATTTTATTTTATATTTCTTATTAAAATTTATTTTTTGATCTCTTTATATAATTTCTATGAAATTGTTGTTTGATATAATTTTGTTGTTGATAAATTTTATAACATAAAGATACATGTAAAACCTAAATAAAAGATATGATACATTTTATAGACAAGGTAAATAAAAGGATCGATTTCTCATATATATATATATATATATAATTTATACGATAATTATCTTCAATTTCTTAAAAACAACACGTTGTTTTTCTTTTATAAAGATTGTGGTTTTTTTTTTTTTTCATTTATTTGACTGCCAATTTTGTGGTAACTATTTTTTTTTTTTCATTTATTTGACTGCCAATTTTGTGGCAACTATTTGATATATATGGGCTTAGAGATGTGGGAAAACGATTTTAATATTATTTAAAATAAAAGGATCATATTCTTTCTTAGCATCTACAATTAAAACTCTTTTAACTCCTTAGGAATTAGGAAGAATTACAGATTATCCTCTCATGTTCTCATCTCTACTGAGTATATTGACTAACAAAGTGGAACGTTATAGAGAATTAATTTCTTAGTTATGTTTGCATTACACGTGTTCAAGCCTTCAACTGACGTGATTGGATCACGACTTTGTGGAGGGTAGCAAGATTAGAGGTAGACCCTAAACGTTGACGTCGACTTAATTAATGAGATCATATTCCAGAGGAAATTTCTTACGTTTTATTATCTGGTTCATCGATTTTCAGTGAAATATTTACAATGAAAGAAACAAGATTCACTCATGCAAACTATCCATAGAGCCATCGATTAAAAATCTTGCTTAGCTCGGATGGAAATTAACATGTGATTTAAAAAAAATATATTCATACCTTCCTTAATTAATAATGTGCTTAAAATGATTAATTATGAATCTATATTCTTAGTAAAAATATTTAATTGCAACTGGTGTGGAGATAATTTTTTGTTGATAAAGATATTTATAAAACTATATTATTACATAAACATTCAAATCATAGAATCATTAGGTAGTTTAAATTATAAATAAATTAACATTTCAAAATAAATAACTATTTCTTGAAACCTGTCCTACTCCCTTATGCGTGTGTGCGTGTCTGTCTAGTCGTATTGGTATTCTTCTTTCAAGAAAATGAAAACTTTTTTATTTGAGAAACATTTTTTGTATCTACGGAAACATTTTTTTTTATTTGAGAAACATTGCTATAAACTAACAGTACAAATTACAAAAGTATAATGCATGAATTACAAATGTCAAATGTCTTTTATTGGTGAGGAATATACTATAATTTAATCTTATCTCTAGGTAACGTGAGACTTTAACATACCCACATTAAGGGCTGAACATCTGGGTAATTATATGGTGGATCCTTTCAGTTTGGGGTCCACCATAGATCATTAAATTTTTTTACTATAACAAGTAATTTAATTTTATAATATGTATTAATAAATATTTTAATATAAATTTATACTATTTATGATAAAGGTTTATTATGGATCCAAACTCAAAGGATTCACCGTATAATTACCCTGAACATCTATACATGTGCCGGTCCACCTAATAACAATGGATCACTAGGTTAAGTTATGATAGCCTTTTAACTTTTATATATGGGTCTAACTCAATCCTAAAAACTAACTTGTAGAGTGAAGATCGTTCAAGACTTATATGCTATAATTTGACTTTATCTTTAAAGAACTTGAGGCTAACATAATTTTTTTTATTATTAGACAACTAATAAAATTAAAATGGGTACAAGGGATACCCAAACCCATTATATCAAAGTAAATATTTTTTAAGCCCAACATGGGTTCATTAACCCATTCAAATGAACCCATTCAGAATATGAAAAACAAAATCCCTTATTCTAGCTATAAGCCAATACTAAGCTCTATCCAATACCAAATCCAATGCATCTATAGAATTCAACTAAACATTTTTAAATATATTGTTATTTTTCAAAATCCATAATGGTTCGGGTGTTGTTTTCCAATGGAGTCTACAGTGAACATTTTCCCTTTTCACATCTAAATAAATCCTTCTTAATGAAAAAGTAAAAGTTATCACTCTTTTTAAAATTAATTCTACTCCCCATAAACTAAAAAAAAAAGAGCCAAACACTTCTGAATTCTGATTACTACGAAACCTAATTCTTCTTGCTCATACTTAATTTTGGTTGTAATTCAAACAGGCACTAGCATTTGTTTACGGCAAACGAGGCACTAACTTGCAAAATACATTTGTGTAAAAAGTAAAATCACAGTGAACTTGCAATCCATTCTTTGTTCAATGTGGAAGGGAAAGTTCAAACTTGATATCCACTATCTTGCACTAGAGAAGTTATTATGTATTCTGACAATATTAAACTCTAATAGAAACACAGCACGTGAATTGCTTAATCACATAAACCATTTGATTAAATTTAAAATATTATTTAATAAAATCAAATCACTATTGAGTGTTTCAAATTTTCACTTCCACTATAGATTACTATCAATTGAATCCACAGCGCTTGAATAGCACATTTCGAGTCATGAGCTTTTGCACATTGTATTGGCAAACCAACAACGGAAAAAAGTTAGCACCTCTGCCTCAGAACTCGATTCTGTTTTTTTAACGAAAAAAAGTGGAGGAAGAAAGTAGATTGCTCCGTTCCAAGATCAAAGCCAAAGCCCGCAACAAATCTTAAGACATTTAGTGCTACTTCCATATAGGCTATAGCCTGTCAATAGAACAATGAACCCAAGATATTAGGACTATTTTAACACATGAGAAGAGTAAGATTCCCCAGTTTGAACCTTCAATGTAGGAATAAATGGCAGAAACAACTATTTATCAGTCATTTTCACAACATAAAAGCCAAACACTGGTGAAAGTATCTCTGTGTGATTGCATGATAGCAGATACAGTATAACCAATATTACATTAGCACAGCTGAAATTCAACCACACAACAAACCCGAGAAAGCCACATATATTACTTAACACTTGCAGAGTCTAGAGTCTAGATTGCCATTGTAATTGATCAGCTTTTGACATCGGGAGATTCAACATAAGAAATTGAAATCAGTTCAGACCTGAACTTGTCATCCCAATCACCTTTTGGTATCGCAAACCCATCTGCTTTCTTGTTTTCAGACACAAAATCTGAATCCAGAATCTTATCAGGTAAAGAGTTAGAGATAGCAATAAGCAACTCACGTGCCACACCTCCTTAGATGCCTTCTTGCTCGGTGATTTGCTATCCATATACTTTCTGCTTTTCCTACAAATCAAACCCAAAATTCGTTTAACAGATCATTCAAAGGATCTGATATTTCTACTTCAATAGTCAATACATAATAGCATGTGTTCATTTCTTCACACCCAATTACTATCATTATCATCATCATTCCTTTTTTGAATGTCTATTTGTGTGCATTGCTAGAGAACCCTGTTCTGATATAACACACACACACATGAATACATCACTCAGCATAATTCATATCTTAAATAGGTATAAAATGCATTCATATAGTAAAGGAAAATCATTAAATTAGCAAACCACTACATTAGTATTCTAAGAACTGAATCATGGTTTAGAATAGCATTAAGTCAGCACTAAAAAAAATTGAAAAATGCTAGTAAATATTGAACGGCATATGGCCACTTCCATAGACCTTTTCCCTAAAATGTTTCTAGAAGAGCCACGGGAACAATTATTACATAACTACCAATAAGGGGAATCTAGTCAATGACACTAATGAAGAAGCAAGTCATGGTGAAAAAGTATGAAGGAGACAAGAAATAAGGGCTGGAGAGGGGCAAAGAGAGCGATGACACTGTTCAACCTCTTAATACAGCTGGTGACATTACTAAAAATATGATGAAGATAGGGGTTCCAGATCCTGAATGGAAACTTAAATGTTTAATTTTCTCTGATTGCCTAGCTTCCATAGAGTATTTTGATTTTTGAATGGTTGGTCAAGACTGCGATCAGATAGTGAGATTTGCCCAGATGAAGCCTATTGGTATAGCTAAAGTGTATAGACAGGTGCTGGAGATAGAATATGGGGTACAAAGACAGAATTCTTGC